>JABSTQ010009552.1:0-348642 GCA_013358835.2 Ixodes persulcatus
CCCAGCGCTGACACCAGCAAAGCCCTTTTCTTAGCATCATCCACCACATCGTTGCCTTCAAAATATAACTCTATCTTTACGAGGTAAGCGTTCCACTTATCTTGTTCGTCGTCAAATTGCGGCAGATGGTGGGCCATGCTTGGAGCGTTGCCGGTTATCCTTGGAAACCCTGCGTCACCAGATACCGTCCCTGCCGTTGTTTGTTCATCACTCTCCTCTTGGTTCATGTGCTTGAAACTAGTCGCCACTGTTACGACGTGGCAGAGCCCGTCGCGAGTAAAACAGGCGTCCGGCGGTGGCTGAACGACTCCGAGGTTTATCTCTGCACTGAAGAAGACGAGGTTCGAACGAAACGTGCCGGAGCGAAAAACAGCACTATCAAAAGAAAAAGAAAATATACGCACGTGCTTTGGCACGTGACGGACATGATTAAGAAATACACAAGAAAATGTTCGTAGAAAACAATAACATGGGGCTGCGTTTTCTACACAAACATATATTTAACTGGCTACCATCCCACGCTTTCCGAGGTAATAGTTTCGTTTGCATTGGAAGTCATTCTTGTTTTTTCAGTCATGTACAAAGCATGAAGCAGTTAGCACGAGCAAGCAATCGCGGGTATTTTTGTTTGTTTTGTTTTTGTTGCAATTTAATGCCTCGATGACAACAACTACTTTACGGTAGCGGAAATTCTTCGGTGGGGAAACTAAGCCAAGCATTAAGAAATGGGGGTCTGTCAACATGCTGCCTGTGCAAAATACGAGAACATGCCGTGTTTGTACAAAACAATGTCAGTCAGTAGATGTAGATCTTTCAGACCACTTTAAATCAGTCAGAAGGTACAGCGCACGGTAGTGGTAACCTACAAATATAATACAAGATATTGTCTTCGGTATACAAGTATGCAAAAACCCTACTTCGTGCGTTGTTGTTGTCTGTTGTGATTTGATGCACCACTAATTAGTGTAGCTTGTCATACGAAGGCTTTTTAGACACTGCACAAAGTTAAGAGAATTGTCACTTCGTTGTTTAATATCCATCCCGATCCCCCAGTATAAATAAATTATAATAAATGATGAACATTATGATCATGATGTGGCACGAGCTCACGTACGCCCTCTTAAAAAAAGGTTGCCGCCTGAGTTCTCTGCAGTGATGGGCCGAACTTTTGCGGAATCGAAAGTTCGGCGCCGAATCTTGGGATTCGGCAAAGCCGACCTTTGGCCGAACGTTTCTAGAGATTCGGCGAAGATTCGGCAAAAATACATGGTTACCAGACTTAACGTTGAAATTTTGTTTTTTTCTGGTGAAAAAAGGTTTTATGTTGTTTTTTTCTTAACTTATTGCAACATGTAATGCATATTGAAACAGTTATTACTAAATAAGGTGCTATTCTACAATATAATTGTATCGGTGTCGTTTTTGTGTGTTTACTACCATTTTCAGTGACTCCTTGCAGAAGTTCCTTGTAACTATGACGCGCGCTAGCCAATGGGAGCCCTATTCACGAAATTGAAACTGATGCGCCTCGTCTAATGGGAGTCTCGTTCCTTGCAACTATGACACGCGCTAGCCAATGGGAGCCCTTTTCACGAAATTGAAACTGATGCGCCTCGTCTAATCGGAGCCTCGTTCCTTGTAACTATGACGCGCGCTAGCCAATGGAGCCCTATTCACGAAATTGAAACTGACGCGCTCGTCTAATGGGAGTCTCGTTCCTTGTAACTATGACGCGCTAGCCAATGGGAGCCCTATTCACGAAATTGAAACTGACACGCCTCGTCTAATGGGAGTCTCGTTCCTTGTAACTATGACGCGCGCTAGCCAATGGGAGCCCTATTCACGAAATTGAAACTGAGGCGCCTCGTCTAATGGGAGTCTCGTTCCTTGCAACTATGACACGCGCTAGCCAATGGGAGCCCTTTTCACGAAATTGAAACTGATGCGCCTCGTCTAATGGGAGTCTTGTTCCTTGTAACTATGACACGCGCTAGCCAATGGGAGCCCTATTCACGAAATTGAAACTGAGGCGCCTCGTCTAATGGGAGTCTCGTTCCTTGCAACTATGACACGCGCTAGCCAATGGGAGCCCTTTTCACGAAATTGAAACTGATGCGCCTCGTCTAATGGGAGTCTTGTTCCTTGTAACTATGACACGCGCTAGCTAATGGGAGCCCTTTTCACGAAATTGAAACTGATGCGCCTCGTCTAATGGGAGTCTCGTTCCTTGCAACTATGACACGCGCTAGCCAATGGGAGCCCTTTTCACGAAATTGAAACTGATGCGCCTCGTCTAATGGGAGTCTCGTTCCTTGCAACTATGACACGCGCTAGCCAATGGGAGCCCTTTTCACGAAATTGAAACGGATGCGCCTTGTCTAATCGGAGCCTCGTTCCTTGTAACTATGACGCGCGCCAGCCAATGGGAGACCTATTCACGAAACTGAAACTGATGCGCCTAGTCTAATGGGAGTCTCGTTCCTTGTAACTATGACGCGCGCTAGCCAATGGGAGCCCTATTCACGAAATTAAAACTGACGCGTCTCGTCTAATGGGAGTCTCGTTCCTTGTAACTATGACGCGCGCCAGCCATTGGGAGACCTATTCACGAAATTGAAACTGATACGCCTCGTCTAATGGGAGTCTCGTTCCTTGTTACTATGACGCGCGCCAGCCAATGGGAGCCCTATTTACGAAATTGAAACTGATGCGCCTCGTCTAATGGGAGTCTCGTTCCTTGTAACTATGACGCGCGCCAGCCATTGGGAGACCTATTCACGAAATTGAAACTGATACGCCTCGTCTAATGGGAGTCTCGTTTCTTGTAACTGTGACGCGCGCCAGCCAATGGGAGACCTATTCACGAAATTGAAACTGATGCGCCTAGTCTAATGGGAGTCTCGTTCCTTGTAACTATGACGCGCGCTAGCCAATGGGAGCCCTATTCACGAAATTGAAACTGACGCGTCTCGTCTAATGGGAGTCTCGTTCCTTTTAACTATGACGCGCGCTAGCCAAGGGAGCCCTATTCACGAAATTGAAACTGATGCGCTCGTCTAATGGGAGTCTCGTTCCTTGTAACTATGACGCGCGCTAGCCAATGGGAGCCCTATTCACGAAATTGAAACTGACGCGTCTCGTCTAATGGGAGTCTCGTTCCTTTTAACTATGACGGGCGCCAGCCAATGGGAGCCCTATTCACAAAATCGAAACTGATGCGCCTCGTCTAATGGGAGTCTCGTTCCTTGTAACTATGACGCGGGCTAGCCAATGGGAGCCCTATTCACGAAATTGAAACAGATACGCCTCGTCTAATGGGAGTCTCGTTCATTTTAACTATGACGGGCGCCAGCCAATGGGAGCCCTATTCACGAAATTGAAACTGATGCGCCTCGTCTAATGGGAGTCTCGTTCCTTGTAACTATGACGCGCGCTAGCCAAGGGGAGCCCTATTCACGAAATTGAAACTGACGCGGCTCGTCTAATGGGAGTCTCGTTCCTTGTAACTATGACGCGCGCTAGCCCAATGGGAGCCCCCGTGTTCACGAAATCGAAACTGACGCGTCCTCGTCCTAATGGGAAGTCTCGTTCCTTGGTACCTATGACGCGCGCTAGCCAATGGGAGCCCTATTCATCACGAAATTGAAACTGACGCCGGCATCGTTCTAATGGGAGTCCTACGTTCCTTGTAACTATGACGCAGCGCCGCCAGCCAAATTTGGGAGAGCCCTATTCCCGAAATTGAAACTGAATGCGCCTCGTCTATGGGAGTCTCGTTCCCTTGTAACTATGACGCGCGCTAGCCAATGGGAGCCCTATTCACGAAATTGAAACTGACGCGCCGTCGTCTAATGGGAGTCTCGTTCCTTGTAACTATGACGCGCGCCTAGCCAATGGGAGCCCTATTCCCGAAATTGAAACTGAGCGCTCGTCTAATGGGAGTCTCGTTCCTTGTAACTATGACGCGCGCTAGCCAATGGGAGCCCTATTCACGAAATTGAAACTGACGCGCCTCGTCCTAATGGGAGTCTGTTTCTTGTAACTATTTGTTTGTTTGTTTGTGTGTTTATTTTGAGTGCCCAAAAACAGCCAAAGCCTGTACATTGGTGCACTTGTTAGTAACACTTCAGATAGCATATAAACGCAAACAAGAAAAGTATGGTCGCCTCACACACCTCTAAAGGAAAAACACAGGAATTGAATAGTTGCAAAGCATGAACATTATTTCAATACATGAAGCAAGCACTTCCTAAAATGAGGTTGGTTAGGGTTGAAAATGTCAATGCCATCTGATTCCAGATGATTGAAGTAGTTTTGCAGTCGGCCCGAGGGTGACGTGAAATTGCTGTAATTGACATGGAAAGTGCGACTAGAACGAACATTTTTACCGGGTATATGATAGTTAATAGATGTGACCAGAGAGCTAATATCGTGATTAGAATGTATGCATTTAAACAAGAATAAAAGGTCGCGCGAGCATCGTCTTGATGCAAGGTTAGTGATTTGCAATTGTCTAAGCACTTCGTTGTAATCATATAGATCGTGTGATGGGGATCTAAAATGATAAGTTCTGGCAAATCTTTTCTGTACGCGTTCCACTTTATTTGAAGCTGTAGCACTAAGGCTGTTCCAAATCACAGTGCAGAAGTCATGTTTTGGAAGAACTATGTTTCGATAAAGTACGTAGAAAAGGTAAACACTTGAAAAACACGTACTAAATCTTGAAATTGCACCGAGAAGACGAAAACAAGAGCTCACAACGTATGTCGCGTGCGAGTTAAAGTTGAGTTTGGAGTCTAGCATCACTCACAGATCTTTCACAATCGTAACTCGAGTAATCGACGAATTTTCTAAGTAGTACAGAAAGTGAGTTGGATTAGTCTTACGCGTGAAAGATATTACATTTGTTTTTCCAATGTTAAGATCAAGCCCGTTATCTTCACACCATAGACAGATGGCGTTGATATCTTCCAGCAGTAGAGCACAATCATTTAATGACGAAATATTTTTATAGAACTTGAGGTCATCAGCGAACTGGGGAGTCTCGTTCTTTAAATATGACGAGAGCCAAGCCATTGGGATGACCTATCACGAAATAAACTGATTACGCCCGTCTAATGGGAGTCTCGTTTCTTGTAACTGGGACGCGCGCCAGCCAATGGGAGACCTATTCACGAAATTGAAATGATGCGCCAAGTCTAATGGGATTCTAGTCCTTGTACTATGACGAGCGCTAGCCAATGGGAGCCTATTACACGAATTGAAACTTACCCGTCTCGTCTAATGGGACGTTTTCGTTCTTTTTAAACTATGACGGGCGCCACCACTGGGAGCCCATTCACAAAATCGAAATGATGCGCTGTCTAATGGGAGTCCGATTCCTTGGAACTATGACGCGGGATAGCCAATGGGAGCCTATTCACGGAATTGAAACAGATTACGCCTCGTCTAATGGGAGTATCGTTCCTTTTAACTATGACGGGCGCCAGCCAATGGGAGCCCTATTCACGAAATTGAAACTGATGCGCCTCGTCTAATGGGAGTCTCGTTCCTTGTAACTATGACGCGCGCTAGCCAAGGGGAGCCCTATTCACGAAATTGAAACTGACGCGGCTCGTCTAATGGGAGTCTCGTTCCTTGTAACTATGACGCGCGCTAGCCAATGGGAGCCCTGTTCACGAAATCGAAACTGACGCGCCTCGTCTAATGGGAGTCTCGTTCCTTGTAACTATGACGCGCGCTAGCCAATGGGAGCCCTATTCACGAAATTGAAACTGACGCGCCTCGTCTAATGGGAGTCTCGTTCCTTGTAACTATGACGCGCGCCAGCCAATGGGAGCCCTATTCACGAAATTGAAACTGATGCGCCTCGTCTAATGGGAGTCTCGTTCCTTGTAACTATGACGCGCGCTAGCCAATGGGAGCCCTATTCACGAAATTGAAACTGACGCGCCTCGTCTAATGGGAGTCTCGTTCCTTGTAACTATGACGCGCGCTAGCCAATGGGAGCCCTATTCACGAAATTGAAACTGACGCGCCTCGTCTAATGGGAGTCTCGTTCCTTGTAACTATGACGCGCGCTAGCCAATGGGAGCCCTATTCACGAAATTGAAACTGACGCGCCTCGTCTAATGGGAGTCTCGTTTCTTGTAACTATTTGTTTGTTTGTTTGTGTGTTTATTTTGAGTGCCCAAAAACAGCCAAAGCCTGTACATTGGTGCACTTGTTAGTAACACTTCAGATAGCATATAAACGCAAACAAGAAAAGTATGGTCGCCTCACACACCTCTAAAGGAAAAACACAGGAATTGAATAGTTGCAAAGCATGAACATTATTTCAATACATGAAGCAAGCACTTCCTAAAATGAGGTTGGTTAGGGTTGAAAATGTCAATGCCATCTGATTCCAGATGATTGAAGTAGTTTTGCAGTCGGCCCGAGGGTGACGTGAAATTGCTGTAATTGACATGGAAAGTGCGACTAGAACGAACATTTTTACCGGGTATATGATAGTTAATAGATGTGACCAGAGAGCTAATATCGTGATTAGAATGTATGCATTTAAACAAGAATAAAAGGTCGCGCGAGCATCGTCTTGATGCAAGGTTAGTGATTTGCAATTGTCTAAGCACTTCGTTGTAATCATATAGATCGTGTGATGGGGATCTAAAATGATAAGTTCTGGCAAATCTTTTCTGTACGCGTTCCACTTATTTGAAGCTGTAGCACTAAGGCTGTTCCAAATCACAGTGCAGAAGTCATGTTTTGGAAGAACTATGTTTCGATAAAGTACGTAGAAAAGGTAAACACTTGAAAAACACGTACTAAATCTTGAAATTGCACCGAGAAGACGAAAACAAGAGCTCACAACGTATGTCGCGTGCGAGTTAAAGTTGAGTTTGGAGTCTAGCATCACTCACAGATCTTTCACAATCGTAACTCGAGTAATCGACGAATTTTCTAAGTAGTACAGAAAGTGAGTTAGATTAGTCTTACGCGTGAAAGATATTACATTTGTTTTTCCAATGTTAAGATCAAGCCCGTTATCTTCACACCATAGACAGATGGCGTTGATATCTTCCAGCAGTAGAGCACAATCATTTAATGACGAAATATTTTTATAGAACTTGAGGTCATCAGCGAACTGCAAGAGGCTCGAATGGGGAATGATGTCTTGGACATCTTTCACAAATATATTAAAAAGAAGAGGTCCCAGATTGAAACCCTGGGGTACACCAGATGGCACAGGAAAAAAACAAGACCTAACATTTGCGTAGCCGACAGTTTTCTCTTGCAGAAAGATAACTTTCAAACCAAGAACAGTACTCGTCACTGTGACCAGAAACAGAAAGTTTGTGTAACAGTAACTTGTGGTTTACACGATCAAATGCCTTGCTACAATCAAAATACACTGCGTCAACTTGCTCTCGAGAACAGACTCTGGGGGCAACATCATTTAAAAAACACGCAAGATTTGTTTCAACAGACCTGCCACTCAAAAAACCATGTTGAACTTCGGGTATTAAGTGCTTAAAACAGTATGTTAGATGCTTATGAATGATTTTTTCGAATACCTTCGAAAATGCGGAAAGCAATGATATCGGTCTATAGTTTGTGATATTCGTTGAGGTGCCTGATTTAGGAAGAGGGATTACCAAGCCCTTTTTCCAGGCGGTCGGAAAGATAGACTGCTTCAGCGACATAGAAAATATGTGGTGTAGAATGGGAGCCAGTATGTCGACACTCCCCTTAACTATAAAATTCGGTATGCCATCAAGGCCACAAGATTTTTTAGATGGGAGCTGATGAATTGCCCAAACAACGTCGGCAAGGTCAATTGTCGGAGGAGGAAAATGGTTATGAGTAGTTAGTAAAATCTCTGTTTTCGACACTGACTGATGAATAGGTGGACAGGAAAAACTTTGCGAATTGTTTGCATATCTTATCAGGATCGGAAGAATATGCTCCGTCAATCATAAGTGAAGCAGGACTCGACCTATCTCGAGTATGCTTTTTAACCAATCGCCAAAAATCCTGGGGACGCTTGGAAACACTTCCTTCGATTTGTCTACGATAAGCCTCTTTATCGCGCTTATACAGTTCTTTAACCGTGGCTCGGCATATTTTAAACCTGTCATAAACTTCGTTGCTGTTAGTAGTGCGGTAAAGACGGTGCAAATGTAATTGTTTGCGCATTACGCGTTTTAATTCGCGAGAGAACCAGGGGGGATATCTGTTTGATCGATCAGTTTGTTTACGAGGTATAAAGCTGTGCATGCCGGTCATCAAAATATTGGTCAAAGCAGTGACCGCCTCGTCAATCGAGTGTAAACGAAGGACGTCGTCTCACGCGTACGCAGCAAGGAAAAGATAAAAGTCAAGATATGAGCCGTTGGCGAAATCAAACCGATATATGTTTTTGTGTTTCACGGACGAGACTAGCACGTCTACCTTAACGGAAAATGGAACATGCCATATATCGGCGAAACAATTGGATTGCTCACTGATAAACTGATCAGAACTTGCTCAAATTCCTTGGAATCGAGAGACGGGGGTATATAATAATTTCCTATTAAAAGATTTTTGGGTCCGCCAGTTTTCACTTCAAGCCAAACACATTCTTCATAGCTTTCGAGATCCAAGCGACGAACTGCCGTAATGTTGTTGCGTATGGCTGTGAGTACACCACCACCGTATTTCTGTCCGGTAACTCCGTAATTGCGGTCGCGGCGAAATGTGGAGTAGCTGTCACAAAAATATTCATAAGATGAGATGTCACTTAGTAGCCAAGTTTCTGTAATAAAATACACGTCGTAGTCTGAAAGCGCTACCCCCTCAGAGAACGTATCGGCCTTAGTGCGAAGGCCCCTTACGTTTTGGTAGTAGATTGATAAAGTTTTAAGCTTCTCCCGTGTCTGCATTAGCAAGTTCGTCGGTTCTTAGTACACCACGAAACTGACGAAAAAGACACCCCTCAGGCCACACTAGTGGGTCGTTAATAATATCAAACGTGTCAGCACTTACTGCGACGTGTAAAGACGAGTAAGAAGAAAACTTGCTTTTAAGCCTTGTACATACGAGCGTGTCGTCCTTCACCACATCAGCCACAAACTGTTCGATGTCTTCTGTGGTTGTATCCGGGTTCATCCTTGTTACGAACAATGCTTTCCGGGCAGGACCCCGGGGAACGGTCCTCAGAGTCGTCAACTTGCTGGCACCCCCTCGTATTTCTGCCTTCCGCCGGCGTCGAACCTCATTCCAGCCGTCTTCGGGCTGGTTGCGTTTTCCTGAGCTCGGACTGACGTTATCCCAGTGCGTTAAAGGTGCGGTGGAAGCAGAAGTGGACTGTCTGGAAGGTCATTGGGTCTCGTTGTTCGCCGGTGCCTTGTTTACAGCGTTGGGACGAACAGGCGGCGTTTCATCACTTGTTTGCTTCGTTGTATTCTTCGCCACACTGGCATAGCCCGGCCCTGTTGGTTGAATGGTCAACAAAGCGTCGAGGGCGTTCGCAAGGTTTGTATTCACGAAGTCCAGGCGCTTTATGACCAATGAGTTATTGTTTTTCAGTTCCAGCCTCATAGCAGCGTTTTCAAGCTTGAGTGACGTCACTGTAGCTTCCAGCCGGTCGACTTTCAAAAGCAGCTCTGTCAGAGTAGCAGCCGAATTTGCAGGATGTTCATCACTGCCCATGGCAGTGGGCGTAGTCGAGCCTGGCGACTGCACGTCAGCATTGACGAGGCTTTCCTCACCGCGCGGACGCCGAGTGGAGTCAGTGCATTTGTAGATACTGACACCGTCGCGAAAAAGGACGTCGTAATCGTCTTCGCGAATGTTCAGGCATTTTGTGTGGAAGACGAAATCACACTCACCGCTGCACGCGATGGAAGTTTGCCGGGACGAGATAGGCAGGGTGCACTCAGCGCACACACCCATCTACTGCTGGCGAGGGAGCGCGAGAGCATGCGACTGCCCTCATTCAGTGCGCAGCGCTGAATGACGCGCGCTAGCCAATGGCTAGCGCGCGTCATTTCACGAAATTGAAACTGACACGCCTCGTCTAATGGGAGTTTCGTTCCTTGTAACTATGACGCCCGCCAGCCAATGGGAGCCCTATTCACAAAATTGAAACTGACACGCCTCGTCTAATGGGAGTCTCGTTGCTTGTAACTATGACGCGCGCTAGCCAATGGGAGCCCTATTCACAAAATTGAAACTGTCACGCCTTGTCTAATGGGAGTCTCGTTCCTTGTAACTATGACGCGCGCCAGCCAATGGGAGCCCTATTCACAAAATTGAAACTGACACGCCTCGTCTAATGGGAGTCTCGTTGCTTGTAACTATGACGCGCGCTAGCCAATGGGAGCCCTATTCACAAAATTGAAACTGACACGCCTCGTCTAATGGGAGTCTCGTTCCTTGTAACTATGACGCGCGCTAGCCAATGGGAGGCCTATTCACGAAATTGAAACTGATGCGCCTCGTCTAATGGGAGTCTCGTTCCTTGTAACTATGACGCGCGCCAGCCAATGGGAGCCCTATTCACGAAATTAAAACTGATGCGCCTCGTTAATGGGAGCCTCGTTCCTTGTAACTATGACGCGCGCCAGCCAATGGGAGCCCTATTCACGAAATTGAAACTGACGCTCCTCGTCTAATGGGAGTCTCGTTCCTTGTAACTATGACGCGCGCTAGCCAATTAGAGCCCTTTTAACGAAATTGAAACTGATGCGCCTCGTCTTATGGGAGTCTCCTTCCTTGTAACTATGACGCGCGCTAGCCAATGGGAGCCCTATTCACGAAATTGAAACTGATGCGCCTCGTCTAATGGGAGCCTCGTTCCTTGTAACTATGACGCGCGCCAGCCAATGGGAGCCCTATTCACGAAATTGAAACTGACGCGCCTCGTCGAATGGGAGTCTCGTTCCTTGTAACTATGACGCGCGGTAGCCAATGGTAGCCCTATTCACGTAATTGAAACTGATGCGCCTCGTCTAATGGGAGTCTCGTTCCTTGTAACTATGACGCGCGCTAGCCAATGGGTGCCCTATTCACGAAATTGAAACTGATGCGCCTCGTCTAATGGGAGTCTCGTTCCTTGTAACTATGACGCGCGCTAGCCAATGGGTGCCCTATTCACGAAATTGAAACTGATGCGCCTCGCTAATGGGAGTCTCGTTCCTTGTAACTATGACGCGCGCTAGCCAATGGGAGCCCTATTCACGAAATTGAAACTGACACGCCTCGTCTAATGGGAGTCTCGTTCCTTGTAACTATGACGCGCGCTAGCCAATGGGAGCCCTATTCTCGAAATTGAAACTGATACGCCTCGTCTAATGGGAGTCTCGTTCCTTGTAACTATGACGCGCGCTAGCCAATGGGAGCCCTATTCACGAAATTGAAACTGATGCGCCTCGTCTAATGGGAGTCTCGTTCACTGTAACTATGGCGCGCGCCAGCCAATGCGAGCCCTATTTACGAAATTGAAACTGACGCGCCTCGTCTAATGGGAGTCTTGTTCCTTGTAACTATGACGCGCGCTAGCCAATGGGAGCCCTATTCACGAAATTGAAACTGATGCGCCTCGCCTAATGGGAGTCTCCTTCCTTGTAACTATGACGCGAGCTAGCCAATGGGAGCCCTATTCACGAAATTCAAACTGATGCGCCTCGTCTAATGGGAGTCTCGTTTCTTGTAACTATGACGCGCGCCAGCCAATGAGAGCCCTATTCACGAAATTGAAACTGACGCGCCTCGTCTAATGGGAGTCTTGTTCCTTGTAACTATGACGCGAGCCAGCAAATGGGAGCCCTATTCACGAAATTGAAACTGATGCGCCTCGTCTAATGGGAGTCTCGTTCCTTGTAACTATGACGCGCGCTAGCCAACGGGACCCTATTGAAAATATTTCTAAAGGGCCCGTCAGCCTTGAAGGATTATGGGACCGCACAGGCCTTCAAAATCCTTCAAAAATACCCTACAGAAAAACCCTTCTGGGATACCCCATAGAAAAACCCTTTAGCCCCACAGCCCTTCAACCCGTCAACCCTTTAGACGCCCAAATGACTGTGAACCATACACAAAAATGCAGTTCAAAACATTCTTGAAAATTTATTGCAGACATTTAGTTTTACATGCATATTATAACTCAAAAAGGCGATAAAAAGCAACGTTTGTTCAAACCCGGCGCAAGGAGCGGTAGACGAAAGAGATATCAAATAGGGACAACTGACTTCTTTATCACAAAGAAAAATATCTTACAAAGTACTCACGAGTCACAATGCCGCTGGGTATATTCCTGATGTACGGTAGTTCAGCTAATAAAACCGAGCAAGTGCACCTCACGGACACATACACAGTCTTAGTAAGCACGTTTAGCGAAAACCACGAACTCGCAAGCAGCACTCGCAGCCGGTGCGAAATCCTGAGCACAGTCACGGTTTCGTCCATGATGACGTCGCGCCGGCGTCTTCGGCGTATTTTTCGCTCGCTGGATGCTTCTGAGTTCGAACGGACGAAGAGGCGCAAGGAACAAGTCCGGACAGTGGCCGTCATCCACCGTCTCAGGACCCACTTTGCCATAATCCCGGTGCGCAGGCACAACATGCGGTGGGACGCTGACCCCGCCTGCCAGGCTTTGCAGGGAGTAAGCCGACACCGGCCACCATCTCCTTGAAAGAGAGAGAGGGAAAACATGTTTATTGGAAAGATGAAGAGGTTATCCCGCGAGAATTTGCAGGATTGCTACTTCATACGTGGGAAAGGGAGAAAGAGGCAAAAAAGACAAAGAAGGAAAAGGAAAGAAAGAAAACTTTGAGGATGGCTGTCAGTTACTTCTGGAGCGTGTCCTACAGTGTTTTATCAAGTTGAGTCGTTTGGAGAAAACGAATCAATGAGCTCGTCGGCTTGACTCCTTGCGATGTTGATGGCCATGGCCCCAGGAGATGATTGAGCGTGAGCGGTTCTCCGTTGTGAAGAGCCAGGGAGCTTATCATTTCCTTTCTTTGGTCAGCGTAGAGGGCGCAGTGACAAAGAACGTGTTCCAGCGTTTCTACGACGTCACAGCTCTCGCAGATGGAGGAGTCCAGCTGACCGGTGAGATGTAGATAATATTTTGTTGAGGCCACGTTTAGTCGTATTCGGTGAAGAGCGGTTTCTGTCCGTCGTTTGAGCCCTCGGGGAGGGCGAAAGGTAAGAAAGGGGTCAATCCTATGAAGGTGTCTATAGTGATATAATGGATTCGCCCAGAGGGTGTTTACTAGAGCCGCAGTAATCCGGTTGGTTGTAGCTCTGGCGTCTGAACGTGAAAATGGAATTACCAGTCTGGATGTAAGATGATGAGCATTCTTGGCTGCAAAGTCAGCACTTTCGTTGCCTCTAATACCGCAATGGCTCGGGATCCACTGTAAAATTAGTGTGTGACCATTATTTATAGCCTCTTTATGAATTTTTAGGATCTGATGTACCAGTTGAGCATTAATGTTCTTGCTTTTGGTAGATTTAAGGCTCTGAAGAGCTGCCCTTGAATCAGTAAAGAGTGACCAATTGTTTGGGGCACTCGTAGAAATAAAGTGAATTGCTTCTCTAATCGCTACTAGTTCTGCTGCCGTCGATGATGTTACATGGCCTAGCTTTCCCTGGAGTATTTTATTTATTGATGGTATAACAAAGCCGTAGCTGGAGGTTTCGTGAGTAGAAGACCCATCAGTGTACACATGAATTCGGGAATGGTGATGCATGTTAATGGTTTCTAGAGAATGTTGCCTCAATACCTCCGATGGAGTATGTTTTCTTAAATGTATCCCTGGAACATCTAGTTTTATAGAAATTACTGGATATATCCATGGTGGTAACAACGAGAACTCTGCTGGTTCAAAATCTCGTGGAAGATCCGCGTTGTCAACATTCACGATTTGGAAAAAACCAGACGCGTTTCTGCTGTTTCCGATATCTGCTAGGTAGTGGTCTCTGTGTCTTGTTAGGTGGCGGAGGTGCGCTCGAAGTGTTTCTTGAAGTCTCAGCGCGCCAATTGGAACAGCCCCTGCCTCAGCTACGGTTCCGACATTTTAGGTGCATCTTGGGAGCCCTAGACAGGCTCGTAGAGCTTGAGCCTGCATACCTTCTAATGTTCTTATATTTGTACGGCACATCCCATGAAGTACCGGTAGGCTGTATCGAAGGAAGCCGACAAAAAGGGCGTTATATAGTTGAAGGGCAGCTACAGAGGTGCCCCACTTAGTGCCACTAATGATTCGGATGAGCTGAATAATGCCGAGAAGTTTTCTTTTTATTTGTTTTATGTGCGGTGTCCATGTCAAAGACTTGTCCAGAACTATTCCGAGGAATCTGTGCGTTTTCACATATGATATGGGATGACCATCAACTGTCAGGCAGTACCTATGAGTACCCTTTCTGGTAAATGCCATAGCAGCTGACTTTGATGGGGATAGAGATAGTCCACGGTGTTGTAAGTAGCTGGAGATGATCTCAAGTGATTTTTGTAAGCGGATCCGATTAAATCGCTGCGTAATTGATGACGTCCATATGCAGATGTCGTCCGCGTAAAGTGTAATGTGGACGTCCCGGGGAAGTTTGTTTACGAGTGCCAGGAGGGTAATATTGAAAAGTGTAGGACTAAGAACTCCGCCTTGCGGCACGCCCCGAAATACTGTATGCTCAGTCGTTTTCCCGTCTGCTGTCAGCATGTGAACTGTTCGACTATCTAAGTAGCTTAATATCCACGCGTAGAGACGTCCCTCTATCCCTGCATAGCTTAGGGCGTCACGGATAGCCTCGTGACTTACTGAGTCAAACGCGCCTTTTATATCTTGTGGGTTCCCTGCCCCAACACCTTGAAAGCCCCGGGTTCTCGTCCGTGCGGTCCACCCCGGAAGAACACGTAGTCACAAGAGAAGGGTTCCTTACGTCTTGTTTATTCTCGCGCTGCACCCCGAATGCCCTGTGCCTCCCCCCCCCCCCAGCTGCGCCCTGCCGTCGCGTGGCGCTGCTGTCGGGCATCTTGCCCTCTGCCGGAGCAGAGTGGCGGCAGCCACCACACTCCTCCCTCCTTCAGGGTGTGCCCGGGCCCAGGTCCAGCTGGTCCAGGAGCAGCGCGGGGTCCGGCTCGGTTTCCGCGCCCCGAAGTGCCCCCGGGCGAATACGGCGTAGAATAACCAGCGCGGCCGTGGCGTCATCCTCCGTAAGCGGGCGAAACGCCGCGGTCAAGGCCGCGTCCCTCACCGCTCGGCGCGCGGCGTGCAGGGCGCCAAGTCGGTGGTGTTCCCAGTGCACAATTAGCACGCCGCACACCGAGCAGAGAGCGGCGCGCTCCTCCTCGCTGAAAGGCGCCGGAGGGTCGCCGCCATGGCGCTGCTCCAGGGTTCGTCCGCGGAACGGAGGGGGGGTAGAGTCGGGGGGCTCGCCCACCAGGGGCCGGGGCTGCTCCACCCAGGCAGCCCTTGACACGTAGCCTACGGGGCCTGCGGAACGTTCGGGCCAGACGACCCAGGTCGCCGTCCCGGGAACCTCCATGCCCGCGGCACGGACGGAGGCAGGCACCGTCCGGGGCGCCTGGCTCTGCCTGTTGCTCCCCTGTGCGCCACCTTGGGGGGGCCGCTGGTATGGCGGGTTTCTCCGGCGGTAGTTTCGAACCATCTGGGAGACAAGGCCAGTCAGACGGGCACCTCTAATAAAGTGAGATATGTTATCCGTTAGGGAAGAGATGTATGCGAGGACGGAACACTGACAGGTGACCTACCCGTCGCCTCGCTTCTAATAAAGTGAAATATGTTATCCGTTAGGGAAGAGATGTACACGAGGACGGAACACTGACAGCCGACCTACCCGTCGCCTAGCTCTCTAAGAACCCAACGAGAACTTATTCAGCCAAAATAAGTGGCCGCGCCGCTTGATGGTGTCTTTCCAACTGCAGCGGCAAGGACCCTCCCGCAAGGTGCCCCCTCTCTATGCTCCTCCCCTCCCTAACGTAAAAAGGTCTCCCACTAAAACTGTAGGAGCTTGTGTGCCTTCTTTCGCTGTCCTCACCGCTGCCTCATATTGTACCGTGGCGGGGTTGGTGTAGGAACCTGAGGGCAGTGATCAGGATCACTGTCAGCTGGATCCTGGAGCACTTCTAACTCATCGGGTTCATTGAAAGGTTTTATGTGGGTAACATGAATGGACCCGCACACTTCACCGGACTCGCAATGCACCAGCTTGTAAGTGACGTCAGAGAGTGCTTTGCTAATGCGGTAGGGGCCTTCCCACCTATTGGCCAGGGACGCCGTGAAGCCCCTTGCTGCGTCACTCAGCGGATGAGTTCGCTTCAGCACCAGATCTCCTACCTTGAACCTTAAATTCCGTCTCCCTTTGTTGCACTGGTCCGCTTGCTGGAGTCTCGAAATGTTTAGGTTCTCCCGAGCTTCACGTAGGTTCCCAAAGAAGCGCTGCTGGAGATCAGCTGCGAACTGCGTAGTGGTGCGTTGCACGCGTGCTTCATCTGTGCAAAGAAGACCATTTTCCAGGGGAAACACGAGCTCTTTTCCGAAGTTCAGTAGGGCTGGGGTAAAACCCGTAGACCGGTTTACTGTTGTGCGCGTGGCGAATGCCATTTCTGCCAGTTTCGCGTCCCAATCTTTGAGCTGCTTTGTGTGCGTGACCAGCATCATTTTGAGGTTTCGGTTTACTCTTTCCGTAATATTCGCCTGTGGGTGGTACGGCGACGTTTTTTTGTGCCGTATCCCCAATGCCTTGCATGCGTCCACGAACACCCTGCTAATAAAATAAGAAGCGTTGTCTGTAATGAGTGTTGCAGGAAAGCCGAATCGAGTGAATGTCTCGAGAAGGCAATCCCAGATTCTCCTGGAGTCAAGTTTGCGCAGAGGAAACAGTCAACCCATTTTGTGAAGTGGTCCGTAACTACGAGCAAATACTGGTTTCCTCGCGGACTACGGGGGAAAGGTCCGACCACGTCGCATGCAACGCATTCCCAAGGGTATCTACTTTCGACCGATTTCATTAAGCCTGGTGGTTGTCCCCCTCGGGGCTTTGCCTTCTGGCACGCCGTACAACTGCGCGTGTACCTCATAACGTCCTGTCTCATACCGGGCCACGTTGCAATTTGGGCTAACTTTTCGTAAGTCTTGCTCCCACTGCTGTGTCCGGCCAATGCGGAGTCATGCATATATCTCATGAAGGACTTACGCAGTTTGCGAGGTATCACGGACCGGAACGGCGAACCACAGGCCTCGTCTTCTTCCTGGTGGATATACCTCAGCAGGATATTGTCGCTGCTGAGCAGGTACGAGTCGAACTCTCCAGGGCCCTCGGAGTCAGTTGGGCTCTGTTCTGCAAGGGCCTGCGTCACCCGCTGGCAGAGCCCATCGACTTGCTGGGCCGTCCGGAGCTCCTCTCTGCTCACCAGTGTTCCCCATCTTGAATCCGTGGTGATAGGCACGGAGATAGCCACCGCCACCAAATCGGGATCCACCTGCATCTCCTTCCCGAGAAGTGGAGCACGGGACAGCGCATCTGCGACGTGGTTAGTCACTCCGCGCTTGTACTCAATGGTGTACTTGTAGCGCTGGAGTGTTAGTGCCCATCGAGCGAGGCGGCCTGCTGGGTTTTGAAGTCCTTTCAGCCAAGAAAGAGCCATGTGGTCAGTTTGAATACAAAATGACGCTCCATCCAGGTACATGTCAAACTTTTTTAGGGAAAAGATAATCGCCAGACACTCTTTCTCGGTGGTAGAATAATTCCGTTCTGCTCCGGTAAGCGTGTGGCTGGCGAATGCTACCGGTCGAAGGAAAGTGTCGTATTCTTGTAAGAGAACCGCTCCCAAGCCGTAATCGCTTGCGTCGGTTTGCAAAATGAACGGACGATTCAAGTCTGGGAGATGCAGGCACGCGTTGTCTGTCACAGCCTTAGAAAGAGTTGCAAACGCGATCTGCTGCTGTTCGCCCCAACACCACTTCGTTTTCTTACGGAGAAGTTGATTCAGTGGCGCCGTTATTTCGGCACATCGCGGAATGAAATCTCTGTAAAAAGCGATCATACCGAGATATCTTTGCAAAGCTTTGACGTCACGGGCGGGGGGTATTCCGTTATTGCGCGTAGCTTATCCTCGTTTGGACGCAGCGTGCCGCCATCAACCACAAAACCGAGAAGTTTGATTTCCGGCACTGCCAACTGCGCCTTCCCTGGATGAATTGTAAGGCCTGCCTGGCGCATTCGTTCTAGTATAATGCGGAGATGTACGAGATGCTCCTCAAGATTTCGTGAAAACACGACGACGTCGTCCATGTAGGCCATCGCAAACTCGTACTTCGCATCGCCGAGCACGACATCCATTAAGCGCTGAAAGCTGGCAGGCGAATTAGACAACCCAAAGGGAAGGCGAGTAAATTCGAATAACCCCCTGTGGCAAATGAATGCCGTTTTGGCACGTCAGCGGGGTGAACCTCGATTTGCAGAAACCCCCGGCTGCAGTCAAGGGTCGTGAAAACGGTCGAGTTTCCGAGGGCGTACATCACCGAGGAGATACTGGGGAAAGGATAACTGTCTCTGATTGACACTTCATTTAGTCGCCTATAGTTTTGCTGAGATCCTCCATGGAAAGCTGCCGCGGTGGTGTCCTAACCACGCTCATCGTGAGTTCCCCACAACCTTGAAAGTCTTCCAATCGGTGCTATGGAGGTCTCTTTCTGCGCGACACTTCTCAACCGCAGGTGCTCCGCATAGAATCGGTGAAAAAAAAAATTAACAGAAAGGAGGCCTGTTCCGAGATAACGGCGTTGTATGTAAACCGCGCAATCACTCTTCCATAATGACAATATCACTTCGACAACAACCGATAACGCGGGTCGAAACGCTCACGCGGAAATGCGTGTACAATCTAGGGGGCGTGGCGCCGCTTAACGATAACCTGACCGAAATAGTCACCAACACGACGTTTGGTCTGTTTCTTTAAACGACAGTTATGAGCTGCTTGTACCCAAGCTCGTGCTGTGTGGACGGAATTGTCACCGGCCTATGCGCCGAAATTTCGCATCGCCTCCTCCGCTGCGTGAACGCGAGCACATGCAACCCCGAGACAACCAGTGGAAAAGACCCCACTTACCTTCCGGAGTCGGCCACACGAACGAGGCCTCACGTTGGTCGCCAATGTGGGTTCCCTGCCCCAACACCTCGAAAGCCCCGGGTTCTCGTCCGTGCGGTCCACCCCGGAAGAACACGTAGTCACAAGAGAAGGGTTCCTTACGTCTTGTTTATTCTCGCGCTGCACCCCGAATGCCCCTGTGCCTCCCCCCCCCCCAGCTGCGCCCTGCCGTCGCGTGGCGCTGCTGTCGGGCATCTTGCCCTCTGCCGGAGCAGAGTGGCGGCAGCCACCACAATCTAGAAATACAGCGGTAGTGATTCGTCGACACTTCCTTTGTTCCTGAATGCTAGTTGTCAGATCAATGACGTTGTCCAGGGAATTCCTCCCTCGTCTGAAGCCTGCCATACACTCAGGGTATGTCTCAGATTGTTCATGGTACCATTCTAGTCGTGTGTGAATCATTTTTTTCCATCACTTTGCCGACACAAGAAGACAACGCGATTGGACGGAAAGATAATAAATCCAAAGGCGATTTACCTTGCTTAGGGATAGGTATGATGCGCGATGTTTTCCACTCCCGGGGTGCCAGGCCAGTTTCCCATGACATGTTGTAAAGTTTCAGGAGCCTCTCTCTACCCTTGGTACCAAGATGAGCTAATGCTGAGTAAGTTATACCATCCGGTCCGGGAGAAGACGAGTAGTTCAATCCAGAAAGTGCATCTTCCAGTTCACGTGCATCAAATAATACGTCCATGTGGTTACACGCTCGGATTTGACTATGAGGTTTAACAAGTGCTGCCACCGAATTCGCAACATTTTCTGTAAGTTTTTTGCAGTACGCTTCAGCCAAAGCTAGTTCCGAAACATCTTGTTTGAGTGCTAGTGCCCCGAAAGGGTGACGCTGTTGGGGTTGTGTCCGCAAGCTCCGTGCTAGGTTGTATATCTGAGAAAGAGGCCTGCGTGGATCTAAAGTTACGCAGTGAGCCCTCCAACGACGCCTAGCCAGTTTGTCTAGGTGACGTTTTATACGTTTTTGTTGGCGTCTCGTTTTGCGCAGATCTTCAGGGTCGTGTGTTTTTCTAGCCTTTCGCTCGTATCTTCTTCGAAGCGCGCGAAGTCGTTCATATTCTGCATCGATGACAGGGTAGGTTCGAGGCAAGTTATATGTTTTCGTGGATTGCTTCACAACTTCTCCAATACCATCAAAGAACTCTTCGTTGCTGTCAAATGAATTACACGCGTTTTCAAAGTTAATTTTAAAGAGAGACCAATCGGTGCGCCTAATTGGAGAGGATTTATTATTTGACCCAAATCCCTTGAAGAGAGTGTAGGTTGGAATATGGTCACTGCCATGGCATTCGATGTCCGTGAACCACGTAATGAAATTCGAAAGACCTGCACTAGCAAATGTCAGATCCAAGCAGCTACTCATCGTAGTTCCACGGAAAAAAGTAGGACTTCCATCGTTCAGCGAAAAGAGGCCATGCTGATGGGTAAGTGTCGCAAGTGAGGTGCCCCGGATAGTTGTCTTCACACTTCCCCATAAGGGGTGATGGGCGTTAAAGTCCCCCGTTAAGATTTGCGGAGAAGGTGTGTTTTCAATAATAGAGTTAATACGTAGGGTGTTAAACGGAGTATTTGGCGGAATATATGCCGCGATAATGGTGAATATACAGTGATCGTTTTTGACAGTCAACGCTACGTACTCGTTGTTAGCGTCAGGTGGAAGTGCGTGAGAAATATAGGTAAGGTCTTTCCGAATCGCGACTAGTACTCGGCTTGGAGCTGTACCTCGCGTCGAGTGAAAAACCTCGTATACAGATAGACGAAAATCACTATAGTCGGATGCAACCTGAGAACAATCTTTTAGCTCCACCCACAAGCGTATTGCGCCCATCTGAAGTGCCTCCGCCGTCGAGAAAGTAGTTCGCTAGCAACGTTGCTTTTTCTTCCTCCAGTAAACGTGTCTTAAACTACTACAATATTTATTTAATTCATTCAGGACGTTTAAATAAGTTAGAATACCTTTTTCTCAACGAAATAGCTGTTTAGTAAAGAAAGAAAGTCACGTCCAATGTACCGTCTTCCCAATTCATTTTCTGTCCAAGATACTGTCCAAGATACTGTCCAAGATACCTCTCAGCAGTGCTAAGCCTCGCGCCCGCTTCGAAATTTTCGTTGGCGATAGCGTCGCTGGATTCTCACGTTGTCGCGCAAAAACTGCTGCAAATGCAAGCCGATACCATTAAGATTTCGTGGCGTAACCTCGGGCACGTAAAACACGATGCAAAAAAGCAGAATAATTGTCACGAGAAACTAGCGTCGCGTTGCTAAGGCCAGCAGCCATGTTGAGCTTTTTTGTTTTTCAAAAGGATCGCGATTGGTCCACGGGATCGTGACGTCATGAAAACGATTGGCTGGCGTTTCTCGGCGTAGGATTACATTTTCCTCTGAGAGGCATTTCCGGTTTTTTCTTAGCTTGCAACCGACTATAGCAATGTTTGATTCTGACAAGGCTATGACAGGAAATTGGTACTTATGGCAAAATTGTCGAAAGTCAGATAGTCGGCTGCGGAGACCCCTTGCATTCCATTGGAAAATGGTTGCTTGTGACCGAATTTGCTCTACTGATAACATATGTAGGCTAGGAGGGAGGGCTTGGACAGGGCATAAAGTCAACCAAAACCAAAATTGTAAGCGCGATACTTTGAGGCGCCGTGCCTTCCATACCTTGTAAGAAAGGTCTTTGCGGCTTTAAAATAAATAAATAAATAAATAAATAGGGTGTGGTAGTACAGGTATGGTGATGATCGGTAGTTGCCTTGGAGCAAAAATGTCTCCTTGAAAGCCAGAGTGTTAGCTTGTGGATCAAGGGTACGGTGACAAAATTCGTAAACAAAATATATAAAATAAAAATGCTTACAAAAGTTCTGTACTTTTCCCTGTAGTCGGGAGTTCCCTGAGGCCTGTTTTTTTTTGCGATTGAAGCGTAACATGACCATTGTTCGTTTCTTCGGGTGAGGCGAGAGTGGTAAAACTTCAGAGTATCCTTACAATAAAGGACTCTAATGAAAGGATCGCTTCAATCGCGTGATGGAACGTTGATGCCGGTGGAATCGTTTTCAATATTTGACGAAGTGCGGTGAATACCAGTGGTATTATGGTTTTGAATAACGATGTAGTACCTGTTTCCCCAGCCTGGTTTGGTGCCGAGGTACGCGAATCGGAAGGCGCGTGTGAAGTGATGTCTTTGATGTTTTGTTTTTCCCAAAAAGATGGTTTTCGTGCTTCTTTCCGTGCGGCTGTTGTAGTAGTTGCTACAGCTCCAGGATCGTCACTTTTGTTCTCCAGGTTCTTAAGAGGAGGGTACTCCTGAGCATTTAATGACGGCACACTACTAGTGGTGATTCTGGACGCTGGTTTGCCACCTTCAGCCGTTTCCTTGTTTGCCTGACGTTTAGCGTGCACGGCATATTTTGCCTCGCGAAAAGTGGTGTTGTGTTCTAGCCGATACCTTGTAACTTCAGTCTCTCTTACCTTGACTGGGCACTCGGCTGAGTTAGAGGCGTGCTGTCCTTGACAGTTAACGCAGTTGGGATTGGCTTCACACGTGCCTTCGTGACGCAGTCCACATCGATAACATAATTGAAACTCTGATGTGCACGCAGCTGCAATATGGCCGAACTTGTAACATTTGTAGCACTGCAAGGGGCGTGCTCGGTATGGAATCACCTCAGTTCTTACAAGCCCCACTTTGACGTGTTGGGGAGCTACTTTCCCCGCGAAGGCGATTCGCACTACGGGTGACGTCTTCCCAAGTCGCTTCACCTCTGCCACGCCAACGGAGGACTGCAGATGTGTTTTAATGTCGTCTTCTGTGCAGTCAGGATCAATGTCTCGCAGAATGCCAAAACAGTTTGAGCGATCTCTCGGAAGAAAGGCTCTGACCGGTACTGTGCAGAGCTTCGAGAGCTTGAGAAGCTCTGCTTTAAAGAGAGGTCGCTTCACATCAACGGCGACAATGTTCCGAGCTTTGTTAATCCGGACCACACTCACCATGCCTGGAGCAACGTTGTTCGGGTAGTCTGTAAGCTTGAGTTTGCTGAGCGACTCGACCTTGTGGTTCTCAGTCGGGATGTACAATACGGTGCATCCAACTTGTAGGTTGCCTTCATCCTTGAGAGATGAAGCATGACACCGTGGGTCCATCTTACGCCTCTTCTTTCCGTTAGCAGTCTCGAATTCATCGTCGTCGGGCAGCATGTCGTCGTCATCGCAGGCAGACACGATCGTAGAGGAAGTGCAAGTCATTGCATCTGCAGTCGGTTCCTTGGGCGGAATCTGATAGCCGTCTTTGAAAGACGTCCCCGAATCTGCTATGTCTTGCAGGGCGGCGAGCATCAGTTGGTCTGTTGATTCAGGGTTCATTTTTGCAGGAAGCTTGGCCTCCCTGAAGGGGGCCCTTCGCGAAGAGAGGTCAGATACTTCTCTGCTGTTACGTAATCGGTGGATACGAAGTGCAGGCCCGCTATTTATAAAATATTTGGTTATATCTCAGAGGACACAGATAGAATAACCAGAAGCAGTGTCGTCGTCGTCGTCCTTTTTCATCTCCTTGAATGAGCTTAACACGATGGCGCTCGAGCGGTGCTGAAGGCGGCCAACGCCGAACTGGAGTTCACCTGTGTAACCAAGGAAGAAACTGCACGGATCAAAACAGATCAAGGGGCGAGCTCTCAAAGCCATGCTCACCTTTCTGGAGGAAGCAGGTCCGTTCCAGATATCCACAGCGGTAAGAACCAAACCGCCCACGAGTAGAAACAAAATGGCTATAGCTGCATTATGGCTTCCTCACACCACCCTCTCCCGCCGGCCGCTGGTTGTTGGGCAGCCCTGCACCCTCTCCCCATCGCCGGGCGGGGAGAGGCGCTGTTTGGCTTGTTTTTAGATGCGGAGCATCTCTTGCTCGGGTCTATTCAAGCTGCGCGCGTTCCCCATCACGTGACCGGGGCGGGGTCTGAGCGTGACTCCGCGTCGTCTGCTAGCATTTGCCGACAGCTCGCGTTCGTTGCAGCCTAGATCTCGCCGGCCAGCCCGGTCTCGACGAGGAAACCTGCAAGCGCTGTTAGGGCATTTTGCGCCGCCTTACCGTGCGGTCTCATTAGACTTTTCAAAGTTACTCGTGCTACATCAGTTCACCGCTGTTGACTCCACTCGCCTCAAAACGCCGCTAGGCCAACACTACTCGGCCGGCGCCTCGTCAATTCTCCACATGGGGCGGTCGCCCTCAGTGGCCTCCTTGGCGACCGAACAGCCGGGCAGTGACAGACAGGTCCAGGAGCCCACTCGTATTTGATAGAAGAGCAGTAATAAAAATAGGACCGTACACACATACGATCGGCATTCTCCAAATACTGTAAACGACTAAATTTTCGCGAGGACCTAATTTTCGCGAATTTTGCGAATCGCTTACATTTCGCGAAAAATACGTCCCGCGAACAATTCGGGCAATATGTGAACGATACGGAAGCCACACTCAATTCGCGAAAATTAGAACCTGCGAATAATTTCCAATTCTCAGCTTCGGCCCGATTCGCGAAAACTTGAGCCCGCGAAATTAAGTCGTTTACAGTACTTATTTTTTTCCCGTTGCGTACAATAAGCAGCTATGTTCTAATTCTCCGAAATGTGTTTTTTCCACCTAAGCCGTTGCACACAGGCATCTCAAGAAGCCTGAATGTTTTCCCGACCCCATTAGAAAAGTTCTTGACAGGCTTTCAGACATTTCAAGGCATCGTAAAGGGCACTTCAGACAATTCAGGAGAGCCTCTGACGGGGCTAGCGAACCCACCAGGAAATATTCGTGCCCCCTTCAAACATCTCTGAAATTCCTGAAGTCCCTTTCACACCCTTTAAAAAAATCCTGAAGTCCCATCAGAGCGATTTTCAATAGGGGAGCCCTATTCACGAAATTGAAACTGACGCGCCTCGTCTAATGGGAGTCTCGTTCCTTGTAACTATGACGCGCGCTAGCCAATGGGAGCCCTATTCACGAAATTGAAACTGACACGCCTCGTCTAATGGGAGTCTCGTTTCCTGTAACTATGACGCGCGCCAGCCAATGGCAGCCCTATTCACAAAATTGAAACTGACGCGCCTCGTCTAATGGGAGTCTCGTTTCCTGTAACTATGACGCGCGCCAGCCAATGGGAGCCCTATTCACGAAATTGAAACTGACACGCCTCGTCTAATGGGAGTCTCGTTTCCTGTAACTATGACGCGCGCCAGCCAATGGGAGCCCTATTCACAAAATTGAAACTGACGCGCCTCGTCTAATGGGAGTCTCGTTCCTTGTAACTATGACGCGCGCTAGCCAATGGAAGCCCTATTCACGAAATTGAAACTGATGCGCGTCGTCTGATGGGAGTCTTCTTCCTTGTAACTATGACGCGCGCTAGCCAAGGGGAGCACTATTCACGAAATTGAAACTGATGCGCCTCGTCTAATGGGAGTCTCGTTCCTTGTAACTATGACGCGCGCTAGCCAATGGGAGCCCTATTCACGAAATTGAAACTGATGCGCCTCGTCTAATGGGAGTCTCGTTTCCTGTAACTATGACGCGCGCCAGCCAATGGGAGCCCTATTCACGAAATTGAAACTGACGCGCCTCGTCTAATGGGAGTCTCGTTCCTTGTAACTATGACGCGCGCTAGCCAATGGGAGCCCTATTCACGAAATTGAAACTGATGCGCCTCGTCTAATGGGAGTCTCGTTCCTTGTAACTATGACGCGCGCTAGCCAATGGGAGCCCTATTCACGAAATTGAAACTGATGCGCCTCGTCTAATGGGAGTCTCGTTCCTTGTAACTATGACGCGCGCCAGCCAATGGGAGCCCTATTCACGAAATTGAAACTGACGCGCCTCGTCTAATGGGAGTCTCGTTCCTTGTAACTATGACGCGCGCTAGCCAATGGGAGCCCTATTCACGAAATTGAAACTGATGCGCCTCGTCTTATGGGAGTCTCGTTCCTTGTAACTATGACACGCGCTAGCCAATGGGAGCCCTATTCACGAAATTGAAACTGATGCGCCTCGTCTAATGGGAGTCTCTTCCTTGGAACTATGAACTGCGCGCTAGCCAATGGGAGCCCCTATTCACGAAAATTGAAACTGACGCGGCCTCGTCTAATGGGAGTCTCGTTTCCTGTAACTATGACGCGCGGCCAGCCACTGGAGCACTATTCACGAAAATTGAAACTGATGCGCCTCGTCTAATGGGAGTCCTCGGTCCTTGTAAACTATGACCGCGGCGCAGCAGTGGGAGCCCTAATTCACGAAATTGAAACTGATGCGCCTCGTCTAATGGGGAGTCGTCGTTCCTTGTAACTATGACGCGCGCAGCCAATGTGAGCCCTATTCAACGAAATTGGTAAACTGACACGCCGCGTCTAATGGAGTCTCGTTTCCTGTAACTATGACGCGTGCCAGGCCATGGAGTCCTATTCACAAAATTGAAACTGGACGCGCCTCGGCTAATGGGAGTCTCGTTCCTTGTAACTATGACGCGCGCTAGCCAATGAAGCCCTATTCACGAAATTGAAACGGATGCGCGTCCGTCCTGATGGGAGTCTTCTTCCTTGTACACATGACGCGCGCTAGCCAAGGGGAGCCACTATTCACGAAATTGAAACTGATGCGCCTCGTCTAATGGGAGTCTCGTTCCTTGTAACTATGACGCGCGCTAGCCAATGGGAGCCCTATTCACGAAATTGAAACTGATGCGCCTCGTCTAATGGGAGTCTCGTTCCTTGTAACTATGACGCGCGCTAGCCAATGGGAGCCCTATTCACGAAATTGAAACTGACGCGCCTCGTCTAATGGGAGTCTCGTTCCTTGTAACTATGACGCGCGCCAGCCAATGGGAGCCCTATTCACGAAATTGAAACTGATGCGCCTCGTCTAATGGGAGTCTCGTTCCTTGTAACTATGACGCGCGCCAGCCAATGGGAGCCCTATTCACGAAAATTGAAACTGACGCGCCTCGTCTAATGGGAGTCTCGTTCCTTGTAACTATGACGCGCGCCAGCCAATGGGAGCCCTATTCACGAAATTGAAACTGACGCGCCTCGTCTAATGGGAGTCTCGTTCCTTGTAACTATGACGCGCGCTAGCCAATGGGAGCCCTATTCACGAAATTGAAACTGACGCGCCTCGTCTAATGGGAGTCTCGTTCCTTGTAACTATGACGCGCGCTAGCCAATGGGAGCCCTATTCACGAAATTGAAACTGATGCGCCTCGTCTAATGGGAGTCTCGTTCCTTGTAACTATGACGCGCGCTAGCCAATGGGAGCCCTATTCACGAAATTGAAACTGACGCGCCTCGTCTAATGGGAGTCTCGTTCCTTGTAACTATGACGCGCGCTAGCCAATGGGAGCCCTATTCACGAAATTGAAACTGATGCGCCTCGTCTAATGGAAGTCTCCTTCCTTGTAACTATGACGCGCGCTAGCCAATGGGAGCCCTATTCACGAAATTGAAACTGATGCGCCTCGTCTAATGGGAGTCTCGTTTCTTGTAACTATGACGCGCGCCAGCCAATGAGAGCCCTATTCACGAAATTGAAACTGACGCGCCTCGTCTAATGGGAGTCTCGTTCCTTGTAACTATGACGCGAGCCAGCCAATGGGAGCCCTATTCACGAAATGGAAACTGATGCGCCTCGTGTAATGGGAGTCTCGTTCCTTGTAACTATGACGCGCGCTAGCCAACGGGAGCCCTATTCACGAAATTGAAACTGACGCGCCTCGTCTAATGGGAGTCTCGTTCCTTGTAACTATGACGCGCGCTAGCCAATGGGAGCCCTATTCACGAAATTGAAACTGATGCGCCTCGTCTAATGGGAGTCTCGTTCCTTGTAACTATGACGCGCGCTAGCCAATGGGAGCCCTATTCACGAAATTGAAACTGACGCGCCTCGTCTAATGGGAATCTCGTTCCTTGTAACTATGACGCGCGCTAGACAATGGGAGCCCTATTCACGAAATTGAAACTGATGCGCGTCGTCTGATGGGAGTCTTCTTCCTTGTAACTATGACGCGCGCTAGCCAATGGGAGCACTATTCACGAAATTGAAACTGATGCGCCTCGTCTAATGGGAGTCTCGTTCCTTGTAACTATGACGCGCGCCAGCCAATGGGAGCCCTATTCACGAAACTGAAACTGATGCGCCTCGTCTAATGGGAGTCTCGTTCCTTGTAACTATGACGCGCGCTAGCCAATGGGAGCCCTATTCACTAAATTGAAACTGATGCGCCTCGTCTAATGGGAGTCTCGTTCCTTGTAACTATGACGCGCGCCAGCCAATGGGAGCCTATTCACGAAATTGAAACTGATGCGCCTCGTCTAATGGAGTCTCGTTCCTTGTAACTATGACGCGCGGTAGCCAATGGTAGCCCTATTCACGCAATTGAAACTGATGCGCCTCGTCTAATGGGAGTGATTTGATTAATTCTAATTTGATTAATTCTAGTAGTAAAGCTTTTGTGCGTTCGGCATAAAAAATTTGATAAGGTAGATAATTGTATTCTTAATTCCAGATGCCTTCAAATTTTCATCAACGCGCAAGCTAGAAAGTCCTGTTTTCAACCTCACCTTAGGTGCGATTTCTTTCTCACCAATACAAAACAGTTTTTTTTTTTGCAAAAGTAAGGTTTCTGACCGTTGTATGGACACATTTATCTACTTCAATATAATTTTAATCGAAAACAAAATATGGGCAGGGCACCACTATGACCGTTCTTATCTGAACACACCCAGCACACGATTGACGCCATCAAGTAGCTGCACTGGGGGCCTGCAGTTCCAGTTACCTGACTATTTTTCACTTGCAAAGCATTGTATTGTTTGAATAAAAACTCCTTTGTAAGTTTTGTAGATAGAAATCAATAAAAAATGATCGGTGCTTACATAAAGTGATCAATTACAGGCTTTACACAGTGTTGGTGCATTACAAATTGTTTTTTTCAAAAACTACTTGTCATCGTAAGTTTGAAGTGCCTCATTAAGAATGGAGTGGCAAAACAAAAATTACTCTCTGGGACAGCGTGGCGCCTTTGGTGGTAGTTTTTGACCCTGTTCAAACTTCGGCCGAAGTTTCGTGGTCAGTTGCGCATCGAAGGGCTTTGGCGAAACTCACCCTGCGTCTGATTGGATCCGTTAACTTGTAGCGTTTGCTGTGGACCATTCTAAGCTGAAGTGGTGTAAACTTTCAGAGTTAAAGGTTATTTCAGTACTTACCCCTGCCCAGCTGTGGGACGAGCCGGTCTGTGCTTTGGTGGGGGCGCAACTCTATTAAGTCAAGGAACGAACTTTATTGTTGAGTAATGAACTGCAATGCTAAAAAGCTGGTTCTCGCATTTGTGGTTGTCTGTACTCGAGTTCGTTGCCTACCTCCTTACAACGAGAAAACACACTGGCGCCTTCTATCAGGCACCGCAGAAACTGCGTATCAATAGACTTTGTGTTCGTGCAATATGTGCGAGATCAAATCTATGAGAATTGGTCGCTTATAAGTTATAACATTGTCAAGAATATTTGAATCTCACGGTAAAAGAACAGTGCGTAAAGGCTTATGAAAATACATACGCGGATTCAGAGGGTTCCCGGCCTACCTAATACATGCCGCCAGTGTGCCAGTATGCCAGTGTGTTAAGCGGTTAGATGTAACAACGCACTGCAGCAGAGTCAAACGCAAATGAATCGTTCTTTGGTCCGACCAGCGCCACAATTACCAAATGTAGTCCAAATACATAACGAGAACGGCTGTTGTTGTTGTTTTTTAACTCGATCAATCTTCCGCAGTATTACTTGTTCCCGAAGATGTTCTTTTTTGGGCCGGTTAGTAACGCTGAGGAGTATATTAAGATTCGTCTAATGGGAGTCTCGTTCCTTGTAACTATGACGCGCGCCAGCCAATGGGAGCCCTATTCACGAAACTGAAACTGATGCCCTCGTCTAATGGGAGTCTCGTTCCTTGTAACTATGACGCGCGCTAGCCAATGGGAGCCCTATTCACTAAATTGAAACTGATGCGCCTCGTCTAATGGGAGTCTCGTTTCTTGTAACTATGACGCGCGCCAGCCAATGGGAGCCCTATTCACGAAATTGAAACTGATGCGCCTCGTCTAATGGGAGTCTCGTTCCTTGCAACTATGACGCGCGCTAGCCAATGGGAGCCTTATTCACGAAATTGAAACTGATGCGCCTTGTCTAATGGGAGTCTCGGTCCTTGTAACTATGACGCGCGGTAGCCAATGGTAGCCCTATTCACGCAATTGAAACTGATGCGCCTCGTCTAATGGGAGTGATTTGATTAATTCTAATTTGATTAATTCTAGTAGTAAAGCTTTTGTGCGTTCGGCATAAAAAATTTGATAAGGTAGATAATTGTATTCTTAATTCCAGATGCCTTCAAATTTTCATCAACGCGCAAGCTAGAAAGTCCTGTTTTCAACCTCACCTTAGGTGCGATTTCTTTCTCACCAATACAAAACAGTTTTTTTTTTTGCAAAAGTAAGGTTTCTGACCGTTGTATGGACACATTTATCTACTTCAATATAATTTTAATCGAAAACAAAATATGGGCAGGGCACCACTATGACCGTTCTTATCTGAACACACCCATCACACGATTGACGCCATCAAGTAGCTGCACTGGGGGCCTGCAGTTCCAGTTACCTGACTATTTTTCACTTGCAAAGCATTGTATTGTTTGAATAAAAACTCCTTTGTAAGTTTTGTAGATAGAAATCAATAAAAAATGATCGGTGCTTACATAAAGTGATCAATTACAGGCTTTACACAGTGTTGGTGCATTACAAATTGTTTTTTTCAAAAACTACTTGTCATCGTAAGTTTGAAGTGCCTCATTAAGAATGGAGTGGCAAAACACAAATTACTCTCTGGGACAGCGTGGCGCCTTTGGTGGTAGTTTTTGACCCTGTTCAAACTTCGGCCGAAGTTTCGTGGTCAGTTGCGCATCGAAGGGCTTTGGCGAAACTCACCCTGCGTCTGATTGGATCCGTTAACTTGTAGCGTTTGCTGTGGACCATTCTAAGCTGAAGTGGTGTAAACTTTCAGAGTTAAAGGTTATTTCAGTACTTACCCCTGCCCAGCTGTGGGACGAGCCGGTCTGTACATTTGTGGGGGCGCAACTCTATTAAGTCAAGGAACGAACTTTATTGTTGAGTAATGAACTGCAATGCTAAAAAGCTGGTTCTCGCATCTGTGGTTGTCTGTACTCGAGTTCGTTGCCTACCTCCTTACAACGAGAAAACACACTGGCGCCTTCTATCAGGCACCGCTGAAACTGCGTATCAATAGGCTTTGTGTTCGTGCAATATGTGCGAGATCAAATCTATAAGAATTGGTCGCTTATAAGTTATAACATTGTCAAGAATATTGAATCTCACGGTAAAAGAACAGTGCGTAAAGGCTTATGAAAATACATACGCGGATTCAGAGGGTTCCCGGCCTACCTAATACATGCCGCCAGTGTGCCAGTATGCCAGTGTGTTAAGCGGTTAGATGTAACAACGCACTTCAGCAGAGTCAAACGCAAATTAATCGTTCTTTGGTCCGACCAGCGCCACAATTACCAAATGTAGTCCAAATACATAACGAGAACGGCTGTTGTTGTTGTTTTTTAACTCGATCAATCTTCCGCAGTATTACTTGTTCCCGAAGATGTTCTTTTTTGGGCCGGTTAGTAACGCTGAGGAGTATATTAAGATTCGTCATTCAGGTATCTCCGACATGTCTTTCTGAGTAGCATTTGTCGCTTGTTTTCTCGGTGGGACTAGACCATTCCAGTGACAAAAGCCCTGTAGACGTGATACGCAGACACTTGTACTCAAGGGTCTGCGTGTCCCGACTGTAAGGCCCTTGTGCTCCGAAATATGTCGTGGGACTAGGAATGTTCAGTGCGATCTGTTCTTCACCTGTGGCTTCGAAAGTGTACTGTATGTTCAAGACGATAGTTCACATCCCATGTATAGTCTGAGAAAATAAATTTTAACTGAAAAAAATGGAAGACGTTTACAATCCCCTGTAACGCCGAATTAGAGCGCAGCTCTTGAGGAGGAGGAGGGGAAGGTACGGGGAGGAAGCCATGCCCCTCCTCCACTCCTGCTCGCCTCCCATTTAGGGAAAAAGTTTCCGCTAAATTTAGCGGGGACTTTTTCCCGCTAAATTTAGCGGAACGTTTTTTCCGCTAAATTTAGCGCGGAATTTTTCCGCAAAATTTAGCTGGGAAATTTAGCGGGAAAATGTTTCCACTAAATTTTACGGGGAAAATTTTCTGCTAAATTTAGCGGGGGATTTTGCCCATAATGCGCCGCGCGGTTACGCCGAAGGCGACGCCGACGTCGCACGAGCTGCGCTCTAAAAAAAATTCCTAGGACCTCTGCACCTGCTGCATAGTCTTCACCCGCTGCATAGTGTTCACCCGTTGCATGCTCAATGCATAGTCCTTATCTGTTGTACAGTCTGCACTTAAAAACAAAATATCATACCAAGCACACCTACCAAAATGACTGGTTTCTTCGCGTACAAAGCTCGCATCATGCAGTAATCATCATAATTATATTCTGCCACTCACAAACTCCGTCACGTCATGCATGATGAAGGTTCACAAAAAAAAATTTGCACTTGTAGATAGTCCGCACCGAGCAAAAATTCAACTCTTAAACATGTACAGAGTAGTAGGAAAACTGCACCAGCTCACACACCTGTCAATCAAAGCCCCAGGGGGCGGGGCCAATCCGACCAATCACAGCGCAGTAGGGCGGGGCCCCTTCCCTCTCTCCCATTCCAGGGACTAATGACAGGGCATGGGCGTTGGCCAGTGACCAATCGGAGCTCGCCCGGGTCCCGCCCCCTCCCGAGGTAGGCGGTACGTGAGGTCACGTACCTCAAACCTCAGACCTCAAACCTCAAACCACAAGTGTGGTTGACCAGGTGTTGACAGCTGCGGTCATCATCTGATAACAACCACGTGATGTCCCACAGGGTCCGAGCTTCGACCGACAGAGGGCGCTATAGGAATTGAATTGCGGCGCTCAGGGCGTCTCACGTGTGATGTCACAGGGTTCGAGCTACGTTCGACAGAGGGCGCTCACGTGATGTCACACAGGGTTCGTGCTGCATCCAACAGAGGGCGCTGCGCTCCGGTTACATGACGGTTACGTGTTTTGAATTTGAATCGCTGCGCGGTAAATGCCCCTTTTATTCGATAAAAAAGGCTCCGCGGCCGGCGGGGAATCGAACTTGCTACTTCGTGCTCACCAGCCCGACGCTCTAGCCCCTGAGCTACGAGCACATTTTTTTTTCTTTATTGCCAGGCATTATTGATTCACAAAAATGCACCTTCAGAAGCACTTGTAACGAAAGTCAAGCTAACTTACGACTGACGCACACCGATTAACATAATCTTAATGTGACCAGTCTGTCTAGGACTGGCAACCAATCAGGCCCATCTCCAAAAACCTTATACACTTCTCGAATCTGACTAATGCTCTGAGTAAAATGGGACATACTGGTTGAGCATCTACATCAGCATGTCGCACTGCCATGCGGCTCTTCCAGATACTGTGTAAGCCAATAACCATAAGAAAATCATACGGTACAGAGTCGGTTGGGGCAACAGGCAGAAAACGTATCCCGTGTGCGCTTAAAGGAAGTTCCTTTTTCAGAGTTCGCTGCAGTACATCCCAATAGAACACCGCTTCCCCACAATCTAAAAACACATGCTCTATCGACTCGGGACTTTTGCACAAGATGCAGTTCACAGTCCAGGGTACAAATATGCCCTTTTCGTCCAGCCATGTTTTAACCGGAAGTGTTCCGCTGTGAAGTTGAAAGAAAAAGGTTTTCATTGTGGCCGGGACAAGCATTTTCTTAACGCGACGAAGTACATCCTGTCCTGAAGTCGCGCTGTAAATAGCTCGATACAAAGGGGTTGGAAATGACGTTTCTATTAGATTTCTTGTAAGTCGCTTTCGAGAGACAGTACTCAGATATTCCAAAGAGAAACGCGCGGTTAAAAATTTGTATGCACCGACAACTTCCTTCAAATAAGCACTCAGTGGTCCCGTAGCACCGTCACTGGATGAAACAATGAAATTGGGTAAGACACCCGACAATTGAACCTGAAGAACAGTACGCAGAAAAGGATCTTCTTGATCTCGCAGGAAAATAAAACGGTTAACAACTTGGCGTATTAAAAGTGTGTGATAAAGAAAGACCACCATGCCGTACGCGCCGAAACAAATTCATTCGGCTGACGCGTTCCCAGTTGGATGCCCACACATATACAGCGAACACACGATGCAGCTTCTGAATGTGAAATCGAGAACAATGCAAGACCTGTAGAAGATACCACAGCTTAGCGACAAAAAATGAATTACACACTGTAGCTCTCGCGAAAATAGACAAATGGCGGCCTGCACTGGGGGCCGCTTTCTCGCGCAGCTTATCTGTCTCTTCACTCCACAGACCCGCGCTGTTCCTATAGTATTCCAATGGTACGCCAAGATAACGGGTGGGAAGGGTTGACCAGGCAATGTGAGCGAGAAAGTTTGGCTTCGATGCCCATCGGCCGTGCCAAAAACCCGAACATTTCGACCAGTTCACGGAACATCCGGTCCGAGAACAAAACGTTTTTGTGATTTCGATGGCTTTTTCAATACTCTCGCCATCTGTGCAAAAAATAGCAATGTCGTCCGCATAAGCCAAAATGCGAACCTCGCGCGCATTCAAGGTAAAACCGCGAACATGCTCACTCTGAATGATACTCAAGCAGTATGGTTCAATATACAATGCAAACAGTAATGGCGAGAGGGGACAGCCTTGTCTAACAGAAGATTTTACAGGAATTCGTTCGCTGACTCGCTTATTAACAATAAGACTCGTTGTAAAATTATAATATGCCATTTGCACACCTTCAAAAATAATAGGTCCTATTTCGATATGCTTCAAAATTTGGCTTAAAACGTCATGAGACACCCGGTCGAAGGCTTTTTCCAAGTCGACTTGTAACATGGCGACTTTGCGCAGCTCACCGTCACAACACTCCAAGATACTGCGCGCAACATGATGTTAGTCAAAATAGTCCGACCCTGTATGCCGCAGGTCTGATGGGGCCCAACAACACTCGTTATCACACGCTGCAAACGGCGAGCGAGGACTTTCATTAATATTTTATAGTCAACATTAGTAAGGCTTATTGGACGGTAGGAGTTACCACTGCGAAGCTTAACGGGGTCGTCACATTTTGGGATTAACACTGTGTGTGTACGTGAAAAGGAGGGGGGGGGAGAACTTTTCTTTCGTATGCCTCGGTGAAAACTTCGAGTAACACGGATGAAATTTCATGTTTAAATGTTTTGTAAAAACCAGCAATTAAGCCATCTGGGCCAGGCGATTTTCCGGGTTTTAAGTCATCTATCGCTTTTGTTACCTCTGACAAGCTGATTGGTTCCTCTAAAAAGTCCTTATCGTTTCCGTCAACCTTCGGCAGTAGAGGCAGAAAGTCGTCTTTAAATCCTGACAGTGGTGGGGCGCTACAACTAAACAACTTTTTATTAGTGTTCAACAAACGCCTCTTCGATATGAGTTTTATCGCTGGACAAAACCCCAAGGTGTTCTATTTCAACCACATCATTAGCTCGCGCGTATTTCTTTTCCGCCGCCACCATTCTTTTTGTCGGCTGCTCTCCCACCAAGAAACGCTCTGAACGAGCCCGTATTGCCGCCCCCCTGTATCGGTCGCGATCGAGACTTTCGAGTTTGGCTTTCAAGTGGTTAATATCCTCAATGAAAACGCCAGGTGCTCGGCATTCTTCCTGTAGCAGCTTGTCTAAGTTTTTTCGGTGCTCCGATTCTTGACTCTTCTCCTGATACTTGAGGACACATGTCCTTTCAAGTGCACTTAATTTCACCTCCTGTTTAAATGTTTCCCAGCGTTCGCTTGCACTGCCTCCTTTCAGTTGCACGTCACTCCAGATTGTCTTAATACAGGAAAGAAATGGTTCATCCTTTAGAAGTTTCGCATTCATTTTCCATAATTCCCACGAGAAATTGGCCCCCTCTTTCTTTTTACCTAATTGGAATGTTACAAGGCAGTGATCGCTAAAAGCAACGTAGTCTACAGAATAACTTCCGACATAAATATACCAGATCCGATGAGATATACGCCCGGTCCAGTCTAGCGTGACTGACACCCTGAAAGTGCGTGAAAGGCATACAGTTTGACCTAGGCACACAACATGCGACGTCTTCCAGAACAAAATCTTCAATAATGTTATTTAATTCTAGGGTACTGGCATCCCTATAGCGCGTTCGGTTGGACCTGTCTTCAGCTCGGCAGACACAATTAAAATCACCCAAAATAATCAGAAAACGATCGGACTGGCAATGTTGGTAAACGTTTTGGAGAAAAAACCCGGCGCTCCTCAGCCTCATTAGGTGCATAAACACAAATGACACGCCATTCATTTCCCATAGCAGAGAAATCACACATGACAAACCTCCCAGATGGGCAGGTAGTGACGGTTTGCACGGCAGCACCTAGAGATTTTCTGAGGAACAGGCAGCAGCCAGCCGAGAAACCAACAGCATGACTCACGCAGACTTCATACCGCGCCTGGAAAGGCCCCACCATGTAGTCGGTCTGGTCCTCGCTCTCGACTTTGGTTTCCTGAATTGCGACAACGTCCAGGTCATGCTCGGTGAACAGCCGGTAGAGCTGTTGCTGCCGTCGTCTGGCTGCAGGTCCGCGAACGTTCAACGTAGCCACGCGCAAGGCGTTTTCAAGGGAAACCATCGGAAAGCGAGTCTCAGGCCTCGTACGCTGGGCTCAATTCTCGCTCTACCTGGGAAGAGACGAAGAACGGCTGCGGCCCGCGCGTCGTCCCCTATTGCTCGTCACTACGAAACAGGGACCCTCAGTCTGCTGGAGCGACTGGTCGGTTCCCTGCTCCGGCTCGCTGAGCCGCCGCTTGATCGCCTGGGTCGCGAATTCCATTGCTGTACCATCTCCGGCGTCCAGTGCGTTAGTCGCGTCCTTTGCTGCCGGTGTCGTCTCACTGGTGTTCTTCGCGTTAGGCTCATTTTCACCAACAGTGCCTTCTGCCGTCAATGTTACGGCGGAGACCTGGCCTTCTGGCATCGCTAACAGAGCGTGTTGCTGCTCACCGGACGCTTGAGGGTCTTGCGAAGAAATCCTCGCGGTTGGAGTCGCCGCGCCTCGGCCTCTTCCTCGTCCATTACGAGGTTTCTGTCCTGGCTGTCGGTGGTCTTGCTGGCAGCAGCTCGAGAGTACGACCGCACGCAATCCGAGGCCTCATGCCCGAAGGCTCGACACTCCTCGCACCTTGGCACTCTACAGTCACGCCGTATGTGTCCCGTGCGTCGACAGCGGAGGCACACGGGTGCGCGTCCGGGGACGACAACCAGGAGCGGACCTCCGTAGAGGCGGAGCTGATGCGGCAGGGACTCCGGTGTTATGTCTTCACGGGGCACCATGCGTACGATGACGGTAGTGGAATCCGCATCTGCCAGGCCCTCGATTCTCCACTTCTCGCGGGTGACACCCTTGACCTCACCATATGGCTCGAACGCCCGTCGAAGGGCGTCTGCAGATACGTCGAATGCCACCCAGTGGACTTTTACTTTCAGCTCTCGCTTTTCTGGATCAATGACCAGGCATGGCCGCCCCTTCACCTGCATGGTCTCCTCTCGCAGAAGCTTCTCTTTGGTGGAGGTGGTGTGCAGCTTCAGCAGCCAGACGTGCCCCATTTGAAACGCGCCAAGTCCTGCTACGTCTTCTCGAACTCCCACCTGGTTCAGAGGCCCTACGAAGTCTTCAGCACGGTACGGCCGCCCCCGGGTATCAGCGTGCAGCACAAGGCTGCATTTCATTGCTTCTCCTGTCGGCAGAGTAGGCAGTATCAATGCGTGGTCATTTGAAACATTGCGACGTACGGCATCACCGCGGCTCGGAGCCGCCATCATCGAGCTCACAGCGGAGCGATCCATTCCACGTGCGCACGCTACCGCGTTCGAAATTGGAATCAGCTACGAGCACATTGCTTCCGAGACCGCTTAAGTCGGGTTAGTTGTTCGTGTGTGTGTGCATTCAGATCACGTGATGTCCCGCGCGCTACTTGGCTTTTGTAATACGGTTAAAAACAGAATGCGTCATTGCCGCAGGTCATGTGACCATGGTCATGTGACGTTGCTCGTCTTCCTATCACGTGATTTCGCGCGCGCGATTCAAGCGGTGCTCGCGGACTCGTCACCTCGGGAATGGCTTTCGTAATCTGGGTGAAAACAACAAACAAACAACCCTCCACGGAATTTGAACGCGTCATTGCTGTAGGTCATATGACGAAGCCTATCTACAATTACGTCATGCAGGAAGAAGTCTAGACAGGTTTTGATATATCTCGAAAGCTCGGAATGTTTGGTTTTTTTTTTTTCATATGCAAATGAAATACATTGTTTTGACGCTCCGATCGTTCGCTTCTGTTCATTCAGCTGTCGCATTTGGGCACCTGATTCTTGAAATAAAGACAAAAAAAAAGGACACAAAGCGAGGATGGATCTTTATCTTTTTTATTCAATATGCATAGATCTAAGAGATTCTCAAAACATGGAGAAACAGATGGCGCGCGACAGCTCTTTATACAAATATCAAACACTTGGTGAAAAACAAAAAAACAAACCTCGCGCTACGTGAAAATGGCTCTTTACAATACCCTCTGTACACACACACACACACACACACACAAATACATCAGCTTGCAATGAAAACAAAAAGCACTTCACGAGAGGCTCCAATGTCCGAAAGGAAGAGATGAAACGCCGTCAGAGTCGATGAAGCGCTTGTTGTCGAACGGGTTGAGTCCTATCTTCTCCACGGCAACAGTCTTGTTCTCGCACAACTTACGAGCGATGGTTCGCTGCGTGATCTTGTGCAGAGTTTGCTGCTCGAGAGTTTGAACGTACAGCTGGTAGGTTAGCTTACGGGACTCGCACCTTTTCACTCCTTTCGCCCTCACGTAGTGCTCTCGGGAGGCTAGTTCCATCGAATAGAGTTTGGGTTTTAAACAAACAAATCCAAGAATGTGATCTTTTGGGAGCTTGTTTTTGAACACTCCTAGTGTCATTTTGTTTGCGGGAGAGAACAAGGGGTGATCGGCTGCGTACCCAGAAGTATCCAGGTGAGTTTCGGCGACGGTCACGAGCTTCGAGTCTACATCCGGGTCGGTGATTTGGAGGATGAACGAGTCCGTGTCGCTGTACGCTGCGCGGGCGTCGGGGAAAACGCGCCTGACCTGCTTGTAGAAAAATTCGTACATGACCAGTTTGGACATCTCTAGGATAGAGAAGCCAGCGTACACGGGTTTGTTCAAGTGTAGGGTTCTCTGGGAAAAATGAAAGATCACCACGGTCTGGCTAATTGCCGCAAACTGTCTGAGGTTAGGTTTCTTCAGGTTTTTCAGCACTTCGTCCTCGCTCACGCTAATGACAACGTTATTGTACTGACGTGGGTTTTGGATAGTCTTACCATAAATTGAATTCATAATGAGCTTAGATAGGTTCTTTTGAAAGGCATTTGTCGCCTGTGTTCGGAGGTTGTGGTTAAAGTCGATGAAATCTTTAAGAAATGCCCTCTGCGAAAACTTCAGAACGCGATGAATGACTTTTAGTTTCAAGCCCAACTCCAGATACAGCTTGAGATTTCGGTAGTGGATAATGTAATTGCGTTTCGTATAAAAGGTGAGAAGCAGCTTTCGCTCAGACTCTCGCTGGGGTAGGTGAAATTTTTCGACGAGCGCTTTTTGATAGGGTGAGAGCCATTCGAGCGGGACTCCCCGTTTCTCGGGAGCCAGGGGAAAGTCCGCGTGCGAATCGTGTAGTTCCCGAGGATAGTCGAGGTCCACCTCTAAAATGTAACCCTCGGGCGCGTCGTCGGGAACCTGCTGGAAGTGGAGAGCGTCGATTTCCTCGCGGTCTAGCCAGCGAAAATCTGCGCATGGAAGGTGTTGTCGCATGGTGGATGCGTACAGGCCGTTCACGTCGAGGTCTAAAATTTGAGAAACCGCCGTGTTCGGATCGAAACATGCGATTCCTGGCACATTAGCCCTCGTGTTACAAATGGCACATTGAACGATTCCTCCTCGAAGACCCGCTTCGATGAGAAGATACGCATCCACGTCGTCGAGCAGCTCCAGTTTTACCCAAGTCTGTTTAAGGGCGCAGGTGAGACTGAGCGCGGGGAGGGAAACGTAGTGTAACGGATCGAGCTCGTACGTGTCTAAAGTCCATTTCCTGAAATTTTGGAACACGTCGGCGAGAAGCAGGCAGTCGAGTTGCAGGTAGCAGTCACTGTATTCTCCTAGGCTTTTGAAATTAAACGTTTCAAAGACGGTTTGGGCGTGACGGTAGTCCTCCTCTGAAATTTGGCTGTCGTTAAGCTTGTTGTAAAACGACTCGGGCGGCGGTAGCTCGGGCTTTTGGTAAGCCCCGAAACTGGTCACGTAGTCGTAGGGAAATACGCCTTTCCGCGCCAGAAGCTCAACGTGTTGCGGAAAAGCCTGCTTTAGGCAGCACAGGTTTTCTAGTCCCTTGGAACGGAGGTCCTGAACCAGCGCGTCCAAGCTGGCGGGAAGAAAGGCCAGACTGTCGAGAAACCGCAGGTTACCCACGTCGAGTCTCTTAAATTGCTGGCAGCTAGTGGCGAGCACTTTAATATCCTTAGACTCGAATAAGTCGAGTTTCGGTAGTATAAAGGCCAGGTCGTACGAATGGTTGTGCGCGAGCACTGGAATGACTTTCTTGTTTACTCTCAGATTTAAATTGCATCCCTGACACAACAACTCCCTGTACGATCCGCTGAAGTGATTGTGATCTCTGACTTTTCTCTTTCGATTTCCGAACGATTCGCCACAAATCGCGCAGTGAGAGGCAGACGCGTGAGCCTCTTCGTTTACGCTCACCATTGGCACTTCCTCGCTTCGAATCCATTCGCCAATGAGCTTTGACAATTGATTAAGGATGGAAATGAACTTTTCCACGCAGTCCTCGCCCCGGTACAAAAACTGCTCGACAATTGCGCGAGTCCGTGGATCGGATTACGAGTGCGCAAAACGAACTGGGGACGTGCTTCTCGTAAGCCTGACCCATGTTTTCCGCTTCCAGAATGGCCTCGAAATCGTAGACGCAAAAGTAGGGAAAAGGTTCCATCGTGTGTGGGCTCCGGAAATACAGCGCGTCCCCCTTTGCAGGACACACTGTTCGGACTGCCTTCTTTTCTTTACACAGCGATAAATGACTTCCCAGCGCAGTGCGAACACGAAAGCCCATCATACACTTTTTACAGCGAAAGCGGTGAGTGCGCCTGTTCGCGAAAAGTCCGGCAAAGTTGGTGATTAGAACAAAGTGATCGTCTATTAGGAGCAAATTGACGTGCTTCTCCCGCTCGCTATCGTTGACTTTGAGCGGGTAGACGAACCTTTGTTCTCGATCGTAACCGTACACGTTCACGGACACGGAGTTTTTTCTCTCGAAAGCCTGCACGTCTTGCGGAAACGTCACTGGATACGTGGTGGGGAACCAATACTTGGTCAAATGCTCTCGGTAGCAAGAAGCTCTCGATCAATTAGAGGGCGCCGGATGGAGGCCGGCGAGCACAGAAAACACAAAGCACATGTTTCTTTCCGAGTCAGTGAGTTGCTCGGTCACATTCACTAGGCACTGTCTGCTTGGGAGTTCCCCAGGTAACACGAAGCTTGCACACCCGACCGTGGGTGGAATGAAACGTCCAACGGTGATGGTGCAGGTCTGAATGGCGACGACAACAAGCCCAGATCCTCGCTCTAGATACTGTTCGAGGCGAGCAGAGATCTCGGCGCATGCAGTCTGTAGAGCATCGCGAATGCTACCTTCGGCCCAGACCGTGTGCACTAAAGAATGAAAGTAGTGCACGCTGAATTTGAATTCGTCGTCGCCGTTGAGACGAGTCATTTCCACGGTTATTGTGATGAGCTCCGATTCGTCACTGGCCAACGCCCATGCCCTGTCATTGGTCCCTGGGATGGGAGAGAGGGAAGGGGCCCCGCCCTACTGCGCTGTGATTGGTCGGATTGGCCCCGCCCCCCTCGGGCTTCGATTGACAGGTGTGTGAGCTGGTGCAGTTTTCCTACTACTGTATAGTCCGCTGACTCTAATCCGGAAAACAAAATACGCTACATGGTTTGAATGCAGGCACCCTGGAAGAATCCGGAGATGCAGCCCGCTATCGAATGGCCCTCTCGGGGTGACGTCACCTTCGCCGACTACAGCGTAGCCTACCGCGACGACGCTGACCCCGTTCTGCGTCACGTCAACTTCCAAGCACAAGGCGGACAAAAGGTGAGTCTCCCGTAAATACGGTTCTCGTCCAGAAACGCCCGGTTCATACCAGCTAGAAGGCAAGGCCTGCACCATGTCTCCCTTCGTCATTTGACGTCATCACCAGTGTTCAGCGTGTTCACCACTTGTGACGGGTCGGGGGTTCACTTACGATGAAGTAATGAACAAACCTTCTGTTTTGTGGGTTATCGCTGCGGTACAACTAATAGTTTACAACAATAAAAAAAACTTCGCGATTATAGCCACCGCACTGATTGGTCTTGACGCGCGCGAATCCAAATATCCTCCGATTGCAAGTAGCGTACTCCAACAGTGACGTGCGCTAGTGTCCAATCCAAAAGACGCAGTTGGCCGTACTCTAGTGACGTCATTGCACAAAACATACGGGATTATGTGAAATGGATTGTCCGTACGCATCCGCGTAGCACTGGACTGATGTCTTGAGATGGATCCCTTTCAGATCGGCCTTGTGGGGAGGACCAGTGCCGGCAAGTCCACCCTTGCCCTCTCAATCTTCAGGATGATCGAACCCAAGACAGGGTCCATTGTTTTAGACAACGTGGACACCAGCAAAATTGGATTGCACGACCTTCACCTCAAGATGACCATCATTCCTCAGGTAGATGGATGACGCAACGTGCTCAGCGCGTGTTTTGGGCTCTCACCCGGGTTCGACATAGTTTTCGCGCCACACAACGTGCGATGCAACCATCCAAACTACGAGCTCGCACTTGTGGGCAACCTGGAGATTCCAAGCGGTTGGCCCAGGTTGCCCCTACGACGATCACGAGTGGTCATCTTGACCACGAGGGGGCCAAGGGCAACACATAAGTGCTCACAAGAGCGAACTTCTTGATGCGGCGCTATCGGAAATGATCGACACAGGCGCAGTACGTCAGTCAAAAAGCCCATGGGCTTCCCCGGTGGTCCTTGCTCCAAAGAAGGACGGCACAGCAAGGCTTTGTGTTGATTACAGGCGCCTAAATGAAGTGTCAGTCAGAGACAGTTACCCGTTTCCTAGCATTTCCTCAGTAATGTATGCCCTTGGAAACGCGACTGTTTTCACAACCCGCGATTGCAGCCGCGGATTTCTTCAAATCGAAGTTCATCCGGCTGATGTAAAGAAGACCGCATTCATTTGCCACAGGGGGTTGTTCGAATTCACTCGCCTTCCCTTTGGTTTGTCCAACTCTCCCGCCAGCTTTCAACGTCTAATGGACGTTGTCCTCGGTGACGCGAAGTACGAGTTTGCGATGGCGTACATGGATGACGTAGTGGTGTTTTCACGAACATTCGAGGAGCATCTCGTACACCTTCATACCATACTCGAACGAATGCGTCAGGCCGGCCTTACGATTCATCCAGATAAAGTCCAGTTGGCATCGCCTGTAATCAACCTTCTCGGATTTGTTGTAGATAACGGAACGCTGCGCCCGAATGAAGATAAGCTCCGCGCAATAACGGAATACCCACCCCCTCATGACGTCAAAAGCCTACAGAGATATCTCGGGATGATTGCGTTCTATAGAGACTTTATTCCGCTATGTGCTGAGATAACTGAACCTCTGAACCGATTGCTCCGCAAAAAAACGAAATGGTGTTGGGGGCAGGAGCAGCAAACCGCATTCACGTGTCTTTCAAGGGCTGGGACTGAAAACGCGTGTTTAAACCTGCCAGACTTGAATCGTCCGTTCATCTTGCAGACCGACGCAAGCGATTACGGACTAGGAGCAGTTCTTCTGCAGGAACATGACAGGGTTCTTCGTCCCGTAGCTTTCGCCAGTCATACGTTAACCGGAGCGGAGCGAAACTACTCAACAACCGAAAAAGAGTGCCTGGCAATTATTTTTGCGCTTAAGAAGTTTGACATGTACCTTGACGGCGCTTCGTTTAGCATTCAAACTGACCACATGGCTCTCTCGTGGCTCAAAGGGCTTCAAAACCCTGCAGGACGACTCGCTCGATGGGCCCTTTCGCTCCAGCGCTACAAATACACAATCGAGTACAAGCGTGGAGTGGCTAACCACGTTGCAGATGCGTTATCCCGTGCTCCACTTCCCGGGCAGGAAATGCAGGTGGATCCCGACTTTGTGGCACTGGCCAATGCGGTGCCCATCACACCAGATTCGCGGTGGGGAACCCTGGTGACCAGAGAGGAGCTCCGGGCTGCCCAGCTGTCCGATGGACTTTGTCAGAAGGTGATGCACCAGCTGGCAGAAGAAAACTCAGCCGACGCTGGGAATCCCGGAGACTTGGACTAATACCTGCTCAGCAGCGACGGCATCCTGCTGCGATACATCCCCCAGGCGGACGATGGGTCCAGCGGCCCGCCATTCCGGACTGTAATACCACGTAAACTGCGTAAGGCATTTATAAGATATATGCATGATCCCGCCTTGGCAGGCCACAGCAGTGGGAGCAAAACTTACGAAAAGTTGTCCCAAATTGCAACGTGGCCAGGTATGAGGCAGGATGTAATGAGGTACACACGTAGCTGCCCGGTTTGTCAGAAGGCGAAACCACGAGGTGGCCAACCACCAGGTTTAATGCAGTCGGTCGAAAGCAAGTACCCCTGGGAGTGTGTTGCCTGCGACGTTGTCGGTCCCTTTCCCCGTAGTCCACGCGGCAATCAGTATTTGCTAGTAATGACGGACCATTTCACGAAGTGGGTCGAAATGTTTCCTTTACACAAACTAGACTCTAGGAAAATCAGGGACTGTCTTCTCGAGACGTTCGCGCGCTTTGGCTTTGCCGCAACGCTTATTACAGACAACGCTTCTTATTTTGTTAGCAAGGTGTTCGTGGATGCGTGTAAGGCGCTAGGCATGCGGCACAAACGGACTTCGCCATACCATCCACAGGCGAATATCACGGAAAGAGTGAACCGTAACCTGAAGCAGATGCTTGTGGCGCATACAGAGCGACACAAAGACTGGGACGCGAAATTGGCGGAAATGGCATTCGCTACCCGCACAACAATCAACCGGTCCACAGGTTTTACTCCGGCTCAACTTAACTTTGGGAAAGAGCTCGTGTTTCCCCTGGGAAACGGCCTTCTTTGCACAGATCCTGCAAGCATGCAGCGCACTACCACGCAGTTCGCAGAAGATCTCCGGAAGCGTTTCACGGAGAACCTGCGTGAAGCTCGAGAGAGCCTCGACGTCTCGAGACTGCAGCAGGCAAACCAGTACAACAAGGGGAGGCGAAATCTGCAGTTCAAGGTGGGAGATCTGGTACTGAAGCGAACTCATCCGCTGAGTGATGCTGCTAGAGGCTTCACGGCCTCTTTAGCAAAGAGGTGGGATGGCCCCTACCGTGTTAGTAGGAAGCTCTCCAACCTGTCTTATGAGCTGGTGCATTGCGAATCTGGTGAAGTGTGCGGGTCTATTCATGTCGCCGACCTAAAAGCTTTCTATGAACCCGAGGAGGTAGATGTGTCGCAGGTTCCAGATGGCGACTATCCGGACCACCTCTCGGAAGATTCCACACCGTCTCTGCCGCGGTACAACTTGAGACGGCGGTGAAGATGAACAGGAGTAGCGCGAGCTCTAAGTGCATTATGTTCATTCCCTCTTCAGTGTTTTGGGGCGGGGGGAGAAGAGAAAGTAGCCGCGCCCCCGTATGCACAGTGGGGCAGGCATCTTTCGTGTGCGCGGCCACTTATTCCTACCGCGCCATGGCCTCATGTTGTTTTTAATTTCTAGTTCCTCGTGCCTGAGAGCGGCGACGCAGCTCCCATCATCAGACACCCCCCCCCCCCCCCCCCCCCCCACCAGCCGCATCGGTACAGTCCAGGAGTACTGACGTCGGACCCGTGCTCGCCCATCTGAGAAGACCCTGGCTGACCCAGAAGGAAGGCCCCCCAAGACCATCTAAGACGTCCGCGGTTTTCGTTTCTGGAAGGGGGGAGATGTGTGGGCAACCTGGAGATTCCAAGCGGTTGGCCCAGGTTGCCCCTACGACGATCATGAGTGGTCATCTTGACCACGAGGGGGGAAAGGGCAACTGGCCACGCGAGCGGCGCTCCGCCGCTGATAAAGGGCCGTCGCAGCGTATGCGCGGGGGCGGTTGGGATCGCGCCGCAGGCGATAGCGGTCATTAAATGTTTACGTGTTGTTGAACCGGTGTGCTCTTTCATTCCTCGAGACGGGTAGCAGCAAGGGAAATCCCACACACTTCAAATATAAACGGCATGCATTGGTGGCCCCGGCTTCGGATATCAATACATGTCGTTATAGAAGCAACGTCTTATTTTGTGTTAATTGAGAGCGATTTCCACCTGCATGTTTGTCTGGACAAATTTCTAAAACAGAAATCCCCAATAGTGTCGGTAGATAAATTCGATTTACTAATACAAAAGGAACAAAATTATTCGCGTGCCTTCCTCGCTGTTTATTCGAGCAGGTGGATGCGGAAGGGAAGCATTTTGGCGAGTCTTTTAGTGTTGCTTTGGACATAACAATAAGCAAAAGGGGGAAGTTAAAGGAACGTGGAAATTGGGTGAGCATTAAGAATGCTCGGAAGCAACGTCGGCGCACATTTTCGCCGTGTCTTCTTTTCCCGCTTCGTGATTCAATGGCGGTTCATACAATAGTGTTTGTGTATGACCGGCTGTGTTACCACTCACTGCGTCCATGAGGATGCGTTTTGCGGACGTCAAAAATTATGGCAACCATTTCGTCATATATGCGGTCATACGTGCTTGCAATGCAGTCGCTCACACCCAGACCAAAATGTCTGAACCAACCTTCAGTGTTCTATCTTATAATAGACTGAACCCGCACATAAAAAAATAGAAACTCTCCCTTTTAGCTTTGTTGTTAAAGCGAAGGTAGGGTAAGATAATGTGATGTGTTAGTGTGTAGAAAATGTGTACACATGTGGAGACTGGATGGCGCGAATGGTAGCTGGGTGCCATCTTCTGCGGTAAAAATGTAAATCCGACCTCCTCAGAGCTTGTTGGAGTGTGAGGAGCAGTAGACGGAGAGCGCGGAAAACATTCATTTAAAACGCGTCAGCGGGGAGCAGAACTCTTGCCAGATCGCGGCAAAAGAGAACTAAACGTTCGAACACATACCTCAACCCGTTGCTGGCGTCGCGGTAAAGTGAGCAACGGAGCGTCTGCTTCTTTTTCTGTCACTTTTCTTTGGTGTTTTTGTCTGTGAGAAAGAGAAAGCGTATTTAATGACCCTTAGTTTATGGTTTCAAGGGGGAATCCAGGAGGGGGCCATTAAAAGAGGGACGAGGAGAGGGGGCTCGCAAAGGGTTGGGAGCCTCATCTAATGCTTTGAGGTCCTCTTCGATCGTGACGACGTGATGAAGGGCGTCAAAGATGGCGGGAAAGTGTTGATTATCCGTTGGAGACAGCCACTCTTGCCATGTGGTGGGTCGGAGCCTCGGAGCGAGCGTTTAATATGTAGAGCGGATGGATGACTGCGCATGGAAGCAGTACGTGCCAGAAGGTGTGCTCGTTGTTGGGGTGACCAGGACAGTAGGGGCATTTGGTTGTTTCTTGAACGTCTCAAAAGAGATCAGTGTAGTTCGGGGAGGGTAGAGTGTAGGTCTGAGCTCGACGTAGGGTGGTGGCCTGTTGTCGAGAGATGGTGAGTGGCGGTGTTACGTGTGTGAATCTGGTTTCGCGGTATTTTCGGAGTATATTGGCGCGTTGTTAATGCTTTTCGGTACGTTCTAGTTGCGGCTCATGGGATTTAGGCCAGGCAAACACGAGTCCCGGAACGGACGTGACTCGGGAAAGCAAATGTGCTCGTTCGCTGCCTGGGATCAGAACGTTGCCAGGAATGCAGTAAATGTAGAGGTGAAGTGTGGGAGTGGTGTCGAGAGCGGCGCGGAGCTCGCGTGACATGGGGTTGGGGAGCTGATTGTGTTGAAAAGCGCGGAGTTCCTTTTGGAAGTAGCTCAGAATTGCAATGGAAGTGTGTCCGTCGGAGTGGGCGACGGCGCGGTGTGGAAGCCAGGAGCGCGCTCGTTTCACGGAGCAGAGCGCCGTTGTATGTCGGAACACGCGGTGCTTTCCCACCCGCCGGGAGTAACACGGACTAACTCCAAGAAGACGTTCGGCCGGCACTGGTGTTCAATCAATGAGGAGACGAGCACTGAGTCAGTGTTTGGCTGGCAGTCGGCTTATTGACGTCTGTTAAAGGCTGAATAACGGAAATGGTTAGCTGGTACACATTCTGTGTTAGACAAAAAAAACGACTGTCGTGCTTATCTTTCGTGGGTTACGCTCTCGGTATTGAACAGCGTACACGCTAGGAGGCAAACATTATTACATATCCATTTGCCCGGTGTACAATCTCCTGGAACCCGTGGGAGCGTGTGACTTTGGTTGCAAAAGCTGCACATAGAAGTGGGAGAGATAGAATTACGTACGGAAAGCAAGTGTTCAGAAAAGCGCCTTCCGCGCATCGGAAAGCACTGAGGTGTACGTCCATCAACGAGCAACAGAGAGAACGCACAAGTAACGTGCGATGAAGAGGTAGCCAAGCGTGCTTCGCCATTGGCTGAGATCGGGGAGAAAACGAAGGCACGTGGGCGCGTCTGAAGGGTAAAACACTTATGGAAAGTTGTGAGGCAATAGCGTTGCATGCGTGAAGCGTTCTACCATCACAAACGTTTAGCGATGCTTTGAGTTTCCAGACGTTAGACTTCTACGTTCACGGCGCCCTTCATCAGATAGTTCAACGCGTACCGTGTGTACACTCGATAGTTGTTACTAAAAATGAAGCGACACTACCGCTAATCGGGCCGATAAACCTGGCGATCTTCCGGAGCCTTCCACACTCTCGAGCTCTTCTCCCTCAGCGCGCAAAGGTGGTCGAGCTCCTCCTCGCCTACCCCTCTGGTCACGTAACCTCCCCGTTACCCAATCAGGGCCGAGCACCTCACTCCTCCTCTCTCACTCGTCATCCAATCTGTATCGAGCCTCCCGGCCACACTTTTATTCAGGCTTCACAAAATGCCGAACATCTACTAGTCAAATAACGTTTCCCGTTAACAGACGCACGAGGAGCGCAGGCAGCGGACAAACTTGCACGCCGTACAAGATGCGATGAAGATCTGTGAAGCTAGCGCCACGTAACGCCAAGCTGCGAGTCTCCGAACCACTCTTTCCTATTTTCTTTTCTCTTGAGCCTCGTCGCGTAGTGAGAGAGAAGGATAAATGATAGAGGGGTAGCAAATATAGAAGGTGTTTAAAAATGCAACGTCTTCTGTGGTACTTAGCAGGATAGGTAATCCGATAGCCTTCGGGATGCTTTGCTCCTCTTCAAACGCCCTTCGAGCTCGGCGCTCTCGGTCTGCCTGAGCTAGGCGCTGTTTTGCGCTTCCATTGTCCCTAAAGAGACTTTTTTTTTTCAAAAGTGCGCGCCATCTAGTGCTGCTGCGCTAATTATCTGAGTCGGCACTTCTTTGGGCATATGCTCTGAGTACGTCAGCGTTCGGTCACGACTCGGATCCACTCATACGCTTCGAGCCCAAACATTGACGACTGCCATTGTTGCTTGATGGAGTTTTAAAAAGGGTATATTGAACTGGTGCGTAATTACGCACCAATTCAGCTTTCCCCGTTAAATTTAGCTATCGAGCCACGGCGGAAGGAAATACACGATCTGACGCTTTGGTAACCGTAGAAATGCTATAATATCCAGAGGGCTGTACAAATTTTGTAAGAAATAAAACAAAAACGTGGTTCAGAGAATAGTTGCTTGCTATTCATGTAGCGCTAACTTCATTTGTTTTTCGTCAAGAGCGGTTTCTGCCTTTGATACACATTTTTCATCCCTTTTTTACCGCGGCCTGGCTTTGTATTGTTTTGGCGCCGAAGGCGCATGCTTTAACCGTATAAGTGATGTTACGTTCGAAACAAACAGGACCCAGTGTTGTTTGCTGGGACGTTGCGCTGGAACCTGGACTCTTTCGACGAGCACTCGCACGATGCTGTCTGGAAGGCACTGGAGCAGGCGCATCTTAAAGATCACGTCGTAAGTGGAGCTTTGGGACTCGACTACGATATTGCTGAAGGAGGGGACAATTTAAGGTGAGTCTTTCGTAGAGACGCTACGTTTTCCAGGGTGTGCTATTAGAAAGGGTCAAGCAACCGAGCAAACAAAATGAATAAAACAGCCTAAAAAGGTACGCTCGGACAAGTATGAAGACACGCAGAAACACGGTTCTGGTTTCCACGCTTTTTGTATGTGAGAACTTTACTTGTCTTTCTGCTTGGCTTTATGCGTAGAGTGTCCTCGAATGTAGTTTTTAGTGCCTTTTTACTGCAAAAATAAAGGACGCGCCGCCGAACGTTGCGTCCCTGCCAAAATATGGCTGGCACTATACACCAACAGTGTTTACAAACAAGCCCGCGTTTGCCCACGCCGGGTGTGGCCATTGCGCCTGCGCAGAAACCAGATTCGTGTGAGGCGAAGCTTCTGCGCATGCGCCGTCGTGACAAAGGCGCCACCGAAGTGGCGTGACGTCAAACATTTGAGTTGGTCTATACTTCGTTTCACGGTTAAGTCAAGACGCATCCTGCGCTCAGTCAAGCAGCGTCAAAAGTGCAACGTCATGGCGTTCGTCAAGTGTCGTACGTGTTCTATCCTCGCTGAATCAATCATGTACAGCAAAGACCCGGTGACTTGTGCTGTTCACGCTGTGTGATTGGTCCGATAAGCTCGTGGCGTCGGCTGCGTCTGATTTCAAGTGAAAGGAAGTATAGCCACCCGGACCATATGACAATGCTTCAGAGCGTGCCGTTATCTTAATAAAGGAGATAGAAGTTATTTTCTAGAAGTCACTATTCGAAAAAATGGTGACCGTTACCGGTAGCTCGCGCCATACTTCTAGATGGAATCATGGGATTTGTGGGCTGCTGTTTTTTCTATTTAAATTTTTCAGAAAATCACGTAAAAAGGTTTTGGTAAGAGAACGGCAAACTCTGAAGCTTTGACATCTGGTACGGACCGCCAGTGCTAAATATGGGCGAAAACTGAGCGTTCAGCGACGCGTATTTTTTATTGAAACAGGAAAACAAAAAAACTGCGAATTTGTTTTGTTTCGGGGGACACCTTGACACCTTGTAGTTTTTTTTTTTGTTTTTTTTTACTCCGTTCATTTACTCAGTTCATGCATCGACTGGCGCTATACCTTGCTCTGGAACTAGCAACATTTTGCTTGTTCCATATGCTGCTCACATCGGTCGGAGATAAAAAAAACACACAAAAAAAAACACCGCGTTTATTATATGCACTAAAAATAAACGCTGAGCACATATGGATTCATATTCTGAGACGCTTAAAGTCTCAACTCTAGCGGGTTTAACATGACAAAAAAAGATAAGAGCCGATTGGATTGTTCCTTGCAGCGCCGGCCAGAAGCAGCTGGTATGCCTCACGCGAGCCCTGCTGAGGCAAAGCAAAGTGCTGGTCTTGGACGAGGCCACGTCATCGGTGGACTTTTCCACGGACCAGCTTGTCAAGGAGACCATCCACTCTGAGTTTCAAGGCACAACCATAATCACGATCGCACACAAGCTCCACACTGTCATGGACTGTGACAAGTAAGCTGCAGCCTCCGTGGGTCTCTGTAATCTAATATGTACACTTACCCCTAGCAGCACGCCAGAGAAACGCCTAAATTACGCCAAGTTTTCACAATCCTAAGGGTCTAACTTGAGCCTAATACGGTTTTGCTACGAGGTGTTTGCTAGGGCCAAACGACTTTCTTTTGTCTTGCCTAGACAGAAAAATGTCAGGTCTGTTTTTTTCTGGTTCGCCAAATCACTGCCGAAGTGCCAGACGTGAGCCAAAGATACCACGTGACAACCGAATAGCCAGCAGTGAGGCCTAATTTTGGCATTTACTCGGTAAATGAGGTCCAAAGAAGCCAGATGACAACTTAACAACCAGGCACTGAAGCCTAACTCTGCCACTTGTTTGGCAATTTAGGTCCAACATATAGAGACGCTAGCCAAAAAATAAAAGAGTTGGTTATACCTTGACTTGTGGAGGATTTCAGGGCCCTAAATTGCCAGACAAATACCGAATGTCGGCCTAATGAACTGTGCTACTGGGGTAGTTATTAACGAAACTAAAGTAAGAATGCGGGCGAGCTGGTTCAATACTGACATGACAATCCAGGAAAGGAGCGAAAACGGGAGGACAATAAAGAGCACCAATTGAGGCTTTATGTTTTCCGTCCCGTTTTCCCCCGTTCTTCGGTTACCACATCAGTAGTTGTTCATATCCTATATAGTAGCTGGACATATTATCGAGAAGCGACATAAAACATATGGGTTAAGTTTTCTCCATTAAATGATGCGTATGACATCACTATTTGTGTAACAAAAGTTACGAGGTAGAATACGCCAAACTCTGAACCCTTTCATTGGCAATACTTGGACGACGCTGTTTGGGAGGTTCTGTAGAAGTATATAAAATAATCGCATCGTCGGTGAAGCTAATACGACGTCAACTTGTTTGTGCGATGTTGTCAATTGCAGACTAGCTTCTACTTTTCTGGCGAAGCACCTTGCGTTTGGCGTCTCGTTCGCACGAGAACGCGTGACAATTACAGCGTCACAAGTTTCGACCCCACGTGACCGCCGCCATTGCACCCCTTAGTTCGTGTCGTCATCTCGAGATGTCGAGACGTCACACATAACGAGTATGACGTTAAGGATGAAGCGCCGCATGGCACTGTAAAAAAGTGTTCCAAATTAAAATGCGTTCTCGTGGAGCCATGTTTGCATGATACTGCTTATATCACATGACCACTTATCCCACAAACCACTTTGACCAACACAGAGGAGTGTTCGGCACAGTAAAAAAAAAAAAAACTCCAAGATAAAGTGTTTTCGCTTGCTATGAGCTAGAAATAATACTTCAAAAATGTTGCTGTCGTCATCGAGGCGGTTCCCAGGCTGGATGAACTCGGCCGTGGTGAGGACCGGGACCGGGTCGCGTACGGGGACTTTCTTACGAAGTAAAACCACGGGGCCAATCCAGAACCCTGATTGGCTTCTTTGAACGTCCCGCCTTTTCGGAAGCAGCAGACGGCCGTGATATTTCGCGCTCGTTTCAGATAAGACGGCTCGTGACAGTAAACGCAACAACGTGGACTCGACGTACCATAACGACCACAAAGGACGGCGGCGACACGACGGCTGGAGATATTGGCAGCGATATTGGCGGAGCTAAAAGTGTCGGACCGTGAGAGCAATCGCGCGTAGAACCACACGCGAAGACGAGCCAGTTTCGATAGGGTCGTAAACCAGGCAATCTCCTAGGTGGAATCATCTACGAGGAGGCAACTGTATACCCGTGAAACATTAGCGGTTGCTTACCTAAGCCTCGCCCCCCCCCCCCCCCCCTTTCCTATCTTTACCGCGTAAACCAGAAAAAGATCTGGAGTCAAAAGAGAAACTGCCACCGCTTGTGTCTAGTTGTTGAAAGGAGCGGGCTTGTGACGTGCTTGATAAAGGCCAGTCAGGGGCCCCAAATTTGCCCAATTATTCTACTCCCTGAGAAAATCCCAATGCGCGACCGGGTCCAGGGTGACAAATTTCCTGGTATTGGTTACTAATTTCTTGGTATCACGACATACATAAAAAAAAAACTCTTTGACCTACTTGTGTTTTTCTATTCACGGTTCCAGCAGCCAACATGACATTGCGTCATTCCAAGTAAAACGTCCCAGACGTTGCGCTCGACCACCTCCGATTTCTAAAAAAAAATTCATGGGCTTCGGCCACCATGTCCGTAGCCATACCCTAAAATAGTTTTGACGAACAAAAAATTGTGATGACGTGAGCACGATTTTAATTTTTGAAAACAGCGTGAAACTAGGCATCACTCAATAATTTACGAAAAATCAGCTTTTTTATGAAAAACCCAACAATATTTTTTTCTTAAATTTGCACGGTTGTCGACTTACAATGTGGTTGGGTTTGTGCAGTTTTGTTTAATTCAAATATTTATTTAAAAATACATCATTTTATTCAAAAATAAACATTTTTGTCATTTTATTAAAAAAATGTATAATTGCTCCCGGGACCTAATATAACTTTTTACTGGCTGCCCTTTAGGTATAAAACCTATAAAAAAATATTTTAAATCGCTCAATTAAACATCTTGCAGTAAAAAAAAAAAATCCTGAAGTTGCCAAAAAGTGCGTTTTGAGGCTTAAACAGCCGTTTATTCCACCCTGAGGTGGTCCAAGTAAAAATACAAAATATAGTGTGTTTGGAAGAACGATTGATCGTCTTTTGATTCTGAAAGTTTAATCAGATTAAGTTTTGTTTAAAGCGAGAAAACAATTTCTGAATTTGAACTCTCGCACCACTACCCGGCGTCTCTTCTTAACGCCTCTTCGCCGCACAGCACGCCACCTGCGACGATAGCCGAAGCGATTAGGTCCAAAGAAACAACGGAGTTTGCTGCCCGCTTCCCTCGTTCCTCTTTTCTGGCTGTAAGGGAAGAAACGGCGGGTATCGTGTACTAATCGGAGGTGCCGCCAGTGCGTCGCCATAGCAGCCCGGTTGTGCCCTTTGTACCCGAGGGCGGCTCCTCACACTCCCAAACTTGATGCCTAATCGACGGGCGGCATCAGCTGACGCTGACTTCTTCATGCCATGCCAAAGGTCCCACGGCGACCTCCGATTCCTAAAATAAAATTCATGGTTCTTCACCATAATGTTTGTGGTGCTTCTCTAAAATATTTTTGACGAGAAACAAATTTCATGGGGTGATGGCGGTTTGAACTCATTAAAAAGGAGTGAAACTAGGAGTCATTTATTAATTGATGAAAATTAAGATATTTTTATAGAACAGTGGACTATTGTTTCCTAAAAACCACATGGTATATTGATTGTTGTGTAATAAGGATCATGGATATTCGGTTGAAGCAAATTAAAAAGAAAGTAATATACGAGAATTCTAGCCTTTTTGATAGTTTGGTTACAAACTATCTCGTTGCTGCAGGTGATTAAAAATTCTTATTGGCAACCTAGTGAATATACTGCACACAAAAAAAAAAGTTTATGGCCGTACAACTAAATATCTTGTAGAAAAAACAACTTAATTTGTGCAAACTTTCGTTCTGCCGTTTAAAGAGCCGTCAATTCTGCCTGAGGGGGTCGAAAGAAAAATGCGAAACATGGTGACTTTTACAGAAGAGTTTATTGCCTTTTGTTCTTAAAAGTTTAATTAAAATAATTTTGTTCTAAATACGAAAAAAAAAAACATTTTGAAGTTGAGCTTTTACGTCGCAACCTGGCGTCGTTTCTTGTGCCTCTTTTCTGCACAGCACGGCACCGTCGAGCCCGGCAAAGCATGCGACGGTGTAACGCTGTGCCCACGCAGGTAGGGAGCAGGAGCTTGAGTCGTCGGGTACATCTTGGTGAAAAGGGGCTGTTTTTCACTCTTGTTGCTTTATGGCTTTTCCCATTTCGACCGTTTTACGCGGCGATGTCCTCCTGTGATCTTCCTGTGTGTTGATGTCAGGAGATGCTTAGCGCTGCCGGTTCAGAGCATCCATTAGTAAGCTATCTGTTTCCTACATACATACCGCGATCACTCTCTCTTGTTAACGTCAGGACACATGTAAACAGCAGCACAAAAGACCCGTGAACGGGCAATCTCAAACGACGTGGTGATGTGGTGTTGACGAATGCGCGTCGTTGAAGGCTCACGCGTCGTTTGTGTTCAAATCGGCTTTGAAATGACAAATTCTTGGGTTGCTGAATAGGACGTAAGTCCAGCACGTAGCGTAGATGTTGACGCAGGCTTAAAGTGATGGTAACTTCTTGTCCTTTTGACGGGGACCGCTGAGCTCAATCTTGAAGTGAGTCGAGCTCGTTTTTCTTCAACCATTTCTTTCGGCACCCAAAGTATTTTTATGCCCCCGGTGTTATTTTTGGCCCAGGTAAACAGCTGCTGGGGGGTCATGATTTGGTTCTCGAAGGGACTTCGAAGACTGGCCCTTGCTGCCAGACGCTTCACTGTACCCCCGACTCGGTCACAAGCACTCTTCCCGTGGGACGTTGCAAAAATATTGCATTCAGCGGAAATGCCGAAATCATTTTCGTGTTGACAGAGGTTTGCAAAGTTTTTTTTTTTTTATTCTTGTACTGAGAGGACGCACCATCTGAAAAGTAGTGAATTTTTCTAATTTGCGGAAGGTCTCGCTTCAATATATTAATTACTTCACTCTGAAATACAGAAACTTCCACCGTGTCGTGTTCTAGGCAGTCAGAAATAAAACTGAATGATTTTATGGAAATCTCTTGGGTGGTGGCTTCTTGTATGCGAAAGTAAATAACAACGGGGTGTACTGATGCCTGAGTATTCACCCAGTGATAGGATCGCGGGGCGTCCTGCACGATGAAACTATAATTTTCAGCGAAGTCCATGAGTACTATTGCCTCGTGTTTGCCTATGTTTGCTTTGCGCTCCCGCAAGTGGAAAACATGACGAAGCAAAACAGAGCGCTCTTTTTGGCGGCAAAGGAGTGGGCCAAAAGGACTGGTTTTCGTTATGTCTGGCATCGAAACGGAAGCGTTCTAGTACGAAAACAAGATCGCAAACGTGCTATTGTCGTAAGAAGCGAAGACGATCTGTTGAGGCTAGAATAAGTAGTGCTGTCTTTCTTTTCAAATTGTTTTTAAACTTGTTTCTATTTTGTTTTTATGAAAACTGCAACTCCATTACTTCCGAATGAACTAAAACGTAAACTTGATCTAGAATGCAATTCTCATTTAAAGTGCTTCTGTTTAAATACGCAGTCAGCAGTGTATAAAACGTTTGACCTTGAATTACTCTTCGATCAGTTCGGTGCTCTCTTTGATATAGTCATGTTTACTGAGACCTGGTATACTGATAATTCAGATGTTTTCCGCTTACCGTAATATGACACGTATGTTTTAAATCGCACTTCGAAACGCGGGGGAGGATTGGCTGTTCTGGTTAAAGACGGTATCGATTGTAATCTTTTGAGTGACTATTCATTTATCACGAAATATGTCGAGGTGTTATGTCTACAAAATAATCGGAAGATTTTTGCTGTTTTCTACCGCCCACCAGATGGTAATGTTCCTGCCTTTATTGAATTTTTTGAAATATTTTTGGAGTATGTAAATGAAAATCACTATAACGTCATTTCCGGCGGTGATTTTAATATTGACATGTTTTCGAATAGTATCTCGCAGAGAGAAATGGAGAGTCTTATTGGTATGAATCGGTGTGTCAATACAATTACAAACCCCACAAGAGTCACTTTACACTCCACAACTGTTTTATACTTATTTATTACGAACTTTCATATAGATCAAATTAAGAGCTGAGTACTTTGTTGTAACCTGAGTGACCATCTTACACAATCTTACACTTTCCTGCACACAATCGCAAGAAGCGATTGTGTGCAGGAAAGCAGGTTAGAAAACATCATAATCCAAGCCCTGAGACACGAAGGAAATTAAATAACGGACAGATTGTTCAAAGTGACATCGTTTCAATGTCACTTCGAGCCAACGTGGATACTTACTCATGTTACAAACGTTTTTGGCGCAGAATCTTGGTGCTGGCTGCGGGAGAAGTCGTCGAGCAAGGTTCATCGAAGGAGTTATTAGAAATGAAGGATGGCCATTTCTTTTCCATGGCAAGAGACGCGGGACTGACGTGAGAGTCTTAAGACAGAACCTGCTCATTCGAACTATGTGCTGTCATATTATCATAATTCACAATATGTAGTTTGTCATGCTGTCGAGGAGGTTCCTACAGTATTAGTAGCATTACCAGGGTTTAAACTCTTCAGCATTGTCAGATCACACCTAAACTGAACGAATCATCGTGAAGTAATGTTCACATGACTCTCCGGGAAAAGGTTGCTCGGAGCTTTCTTAAATATTGTACAAGTATTATGCCATGCTCGAATTTTGTGCATAAAAGAATACAAGGCCATTCAATTTCCAGTATTGAAGGGTGGATATCAACAGTCGGTACGTCTTATCTGCGTGAAATTTCTAAGCTGCGCACCTTCCAGAAATATGACGCGATTTCCTTCAGCTTTCTCTCAAGAAGCGCATTTTTATTAAAAAAGTAAAGTAATCTCCTGGTGGTTTTCTTTCTTCTTTACTAAATGGCAAATAATTTAATAAAAGAAGATATTCAACAATCGAGATTTTTGTCTGGCAAGAACTGTCTTTTCTACGTCTTTCCTAAATCTAGCTAAAACTAAACAAAATCAGCAAAACATGCTGCTCGTATCCAAAAGCAGCGGCACAGCTTGCGGAGTTTCCGATGTGAATACCTCAGAGAACGTTTTTGAGATTTCATGATGTTGAGCAGAAATGTTGGGAAGACGTGCTATCATTGTGCTCATATTACAGTATTTGTTAGGTTTTTGACCCCCGAAGGACAATATTCAGCTTCGCTCAGACTTGCTAAGACAGGCCACCAAAGGTTGGCATTTTCTTTTCGTTTTTCTTTTTGTAAATAGTAAATGTACATTTGTTATTCATCCTATTAGAACTAGAACTAGAGAAGCATCATGATCAATATCAGACGGTCGAGTTCTACTGCTCATCTGTAATTTGTCTGCTGATCATACATTTAATTTATTCGAATGAATCCACTTGTAATAAAGATTACTTCACCCCATTTCTTTTTACATCACAAACAAAAAAAAACAGTACTGATGTAGAACAAAGTTTCAGGTATCGCAAGCGACACTTAAAACTCTCAAGAACAAAAATAAAGGTGAAGCGAGGAAAAAACTGCGCAGGTCAACTCTTGGAGAAAGGGGTGGTCGTGATGAGATAGCGACCCCGCGGAAGTTGCGAAAGATTTATAAAAAGTTGTTCGGTCTTGATGATTACACTGCGATGAGATAGACTTTTAGTGACAAGTGTGGTCACGTTTAGTATGACGACAAACGGTAAGTTACATAAGAGCAAACGTTCGTCCAAAAGAAAAACCCCACCTTTATGGTTTGCGTTTCAAAGCCGAACCTCTTCACCTCTCGCGCGCTCCTCAGGTTGTAGTTGCGCAAGGGATCTCCCTTTCCAGTCTAGACAACACACCCTCACGTCTCAGGGGATTATGAACTGACAACTGCGTCGTTATTTACTTTCCGCAGGCCACGGCCCACCACTGCGCACTCGGTGTAGGGGGACAGGTGCACGTGGAGTGGCTGTATATGATCAGCTTGCGGAGCAGAGCGTCGCGACGGCCTCAAACTTCTTTGTCTAGTACGCAACGGGCGCGACATGAGGAGCGGTTCACCGCGCATGGGCCATTTTGCGTTTCCCGGGTCTCCCGGAAGCGCGCTGCGTTCACGGACGTTGTGTCATCTGCTTCAACACAGCCGCTTTCAAACAACGCTTACGTTATAAAAAGAACGCAATTACGCGTGCCTAGGTGGAACACAATTTCCGAACGTTAAAAAAGATTTCTGCTCGTCAGACTTCGGTGTAAGAGCTACATTTCCCAAAACGCGGGGCGAAAAAATATAAAGGAGGACACTTAATTAAGACTGCTTAGGTGTAGGAATGCAAAAGCAATCGTATACGTAGCGTATTCCTACAACCTGCTCGCCCCGCTGAGCCCGGCCGAACGACCTCTGCGGAGGCCGCCCGGGCGGGCTCTGCAGAGCCCGGCCACCTTCTCCCTCTTACCGACGTGCGGACCGCAACACCAGAGGAGAGGGCTTCGCTGTGGGGAGGCGTTCCTTGGAACTATGAAGCACCGCAGCCATTTTAACTGCCGTTATTTTTAGTTGCCCGTTTTTCGCGGTTACAGACAACGCCGGCTGCGCTCCATGGGACAGTTAATGCTTTCGCATTAAAACGTGTCCCACTCCAAACCCGATGCTTAGCTGGTTTAGTTTGGTGTGTGACGCTTATTTGTGCCGGTAGGATGTGACTAATTGCCTATGTTTTGTTTGGACTTACTGCGTCATCCACCGTACTGCGCTAACTTTAATGTAAGGGGGAAAAACAAACGGAAATATTCACTTGCTCTTTGTCAGCTACCTGAAACGACCTGTCGGTCACCAGGATGACTTTTGACACCCTGAAACAGGCACTTTTGTTTATGTTATGCTTTTGAGGTCCTTCAGTCCCAAAGCGTCGACGTGTAAGCTCTCAGTTGGCTTCAATTCTTTTGGTGCATAGCTTGACCCCATCACCAGCCATCTGAGAAAAGAAAATAAAATAAAATTAGGTCAACTCATTCTAAAGCAGCGAGTTTGTAGATAGAAGAAATAAAGGGGAAAGAGAAAGAAGAAGAAGAAGAAGAAGATGGCCACCGAGTTGTCGCACCGGCACCAAGGTCCGCATTTTCGCGGTGCGGCGTGCTAGTGCCTTTCATCTGCAGCGTCATCCTTCTGCAGATCCCAAGACGCCTTACTGGTGATAGCCAGCCTGTCTCCCAAGGTCCTGATATCTCCTCGGCTGTGCAAGGGTCTTGCGTCCTCTCCAGCCAGTCAGGCCTAACGGCCACACCTATCTACAGAACAACTGGACGTCATATACGTGCTCGGTGGGTCATTCTTCTTCTACTGTGTTCCTCCGCGGCACCATCGCCGCCGTCGATCGTGGCCCGTCCATCGCTGGTCATCAGTGGTGACGTTGCACCGAACCCTGGTCCTGTGGCGGTCTGCCGGCGCTGTGACAGGCGAATTCGCGACACACGAGCTGCCCTACGCTGTGATTCCTGTGATCACTGGTGTCATCGATCATGCGTTTATATGACTCTGCCGCAGTACCGCAAGCTCGGCAAATCTTCCGATCAGTGGCACTGCATCGCGTGCTCTTTCCCTGTCTTTGACGATGACCTTTTTTCGGAACCGTCCCTCAATAGAGAGTTTTATGAAACCGGGACAAAATACTATCGATAAACAAAAACGATCGATACCTTGGATCGGGCGAGTCGACCGATCGTGTGCCTCTAAACGGCTTTGGGGGAACCGTATTTGCAGACGAGAGCAGACGATCGGTACAGGTCGCGCCCCCTGGCAACGGAAACCTGCATCGGCCTCATCGAAAGAAGCAAATTTGCGTGTGTTTGTACAAATCGCAGAAACTGAAGTAAATAAAAATCGCATCCTATAAATATAGAGAACCTAAAACAATGTTTACCTACTTATAGTTCGTCTTGTTTTTTTACTCGAATGAATGCGCTTCCGTAATACAAAACCTGGCGCTCCATGGCGTGTCGCCACCGGCACTGGGAAGTTCTAAAATGTTCGTCTGCTAAAGGAGCAGACGAGCTTTCCGACAACAATGGCGCTCGATCTTTTTGACGATGACTTGGAGTTGGCTCTATTCGGCGTAAACAATTTACAAAACGTTATTTTGTACGACTGTCTGCGTACTAAGAGAAAGCACTTGTTGGCGGCAAGGCATGGGACGTTCAACTTGGCGTCGATGGACGAGGAGGACGTCGTACGGCAGTTCAGGTTCACAAAGGAGGATCTGCCCCATCTCCGATCGGCGCTGCGCATCCCCGAGACGTTGACAGCCACCGGCTGAATCTGGGTGTCGGAGGCTCGTTTGCCACCGTTTTTTTTTTCTTTTTTTTTCAGTTTACCCGATTTATATTATCGGGGAATAAAATAGTTCCTCGGTCGTACATGGTAACTTGGTTTGTAAGTCATACGTTCTTCTCAGTGGGCAAGCTTTGGTGTTTTACATCAACCAAATATGATGTTGACTCCAACCACGTCCTGATATGCTGAAAAGTCGCCGACAGCAAACTCGATTTGACACACAAATAACAACACGCTCGCGCGCGCTTATCATCAACATTCGAAGTCGTCTGCCAGCGATCCTGTGTCTTTCCCTCGAGGCCCACTGCAGGGTCGAGTATTAAGAAAGTTATGGACAAATAAAACTAGAAACATTAAATCGCGAAGAAAATACAAAAATAACAGAAATATAATCACTTTCTCAGGTTGAGGCGGTCATTTTTCTTGTACAAAGTTACGAGGAGGTCAATCCGTTCGCTCCTCGCAATGAGAAGTTTTTTTTTTCGACGCCGCGTTTAAGCCTTTAAAGGGGCGGTGCAACGATATTCAATTGGAATGTTTTTCATTGTACACGAGCTTACTGGCACTAGTGGGACCCAAGGATATTCGCACGCAACGCCACTGGCCGAGAAAATCCTTTGTTGCGGTGTAATTTCAAGGACCAAGGCGAGCGTTTTCATTCAATCTCTCCTTCACAAAACTTGATGACGTAGCTCGGCGGTCGGAGTACCGCCGAGTGACGATATTTGAATGCAACTTATAGATTGGATTCGAGCACTGCGTGAACACTCGACTTGGGCTCGTGACAATCGATAGCTCGAGAAGCATTCGGGTAGTGGCCCGTGTCCAATTGCTGCAGAGACGACAATAGACGAACCATAACAATGTCTGGAACTCAGCGCGTGTCCTGTGCCTTGCCAACCCCAGCGCGTGGCCATGATCAACATTGGCGGCATATAATCGGCTCCAGATCACGTGGCCGCTTGTTCTGGCTGCGAGTTGAGAAGGTGAACGCTGCTCGTTTTTCTTTAATTTTTTCTGCGACTTGGATTGCGTGTGGTGAAATACGAACGGGTGTTTCACAGCTCATTAACGCCAGGAATCCGTTATAAGCGGTATTCGCGCAAAGTACAAGAATCGCTGCATCGCCCCTTTAAGGGCGTCATCCCAAAGGGCTGGAGTAAAAAAAGGATTAGCGCCTAGCACCTGCCGAAGTAGGAAGGTATCATCTTCCGCTGAAAACCGCTTGCGAGGAGGAGGCGGAGGGACGGAGGTAGATACGGCGCCCATGTTGCTCTCTTACGGTAAGGATAGCAGACGATCACAGTCGTACGCCTGCGAACCGATCGTTGAGCCGTATACGGTACGACCACGAAAAAAAAAAAAATAAAGGAAAACTTGTAACTTTACTGCTGTGCACTTATTAAAACTATCACCCAATATTTAAAGGGCTCGTTTTATAGGATATATGTGATTAGCATTAGAACAAATATTTAATTCATGCAACATTTTTAAACTAAAAAGTATCCAGAGCCTTGATGCAGAAGGCTGTTGCTCACTCTGTTGACACCACAGATAACCCTCACTCATAAACCAGCTGTAAAAACGGGTGATAAGTTTTCGAAATGCACATCCCAACGTTTGCATGAAAAAAAACTTAAAACATGAAAAAAAAAACTTAGAATATGAAAAAAAAAAGAAAACTTAAAACATAAAAAACTTAAAAAATAAAAACCTTAGAATATGAAAAAAAACTTCAAACATAAAAAAACTTCAAAAATAAAAAACCTTAGAATATGAAAAAAAACTTAAAACATAAAAAACTTCAAATATGAAAAAAAACTTAAAACATAAAAAAACTTACAATATAAAAACTTAAAATATAAAAAATTAAAACATAAAAACTTAAAATATAAAAAAACTTAAATTATAAAAAACTTCAAAAACTTAAAATAAAAAACATAAAATATGAAAAAACGTAAAATATGAAAAACGTAAAATATGAAAAAACTTAAAATATGAAAAAACGTAAATTATAAAAAACTTCAAAAACTTAAATAAAAAAAACATAAAATATGCAAAAACTTAAAATATGAAAAAACCTAAAATATGAAAAAACTTAAAATATAAAAAAACTTCAAATATGAAAAAATCTTAAAATATGAAAAAAACTTAAAATATGAAAAAAACTTAAAATATGAAAAAAACTTAAAATATGAAAAAAACTTAAAATATGAAAAAAACTTAAAATATGAAAAAAACTTAAAATATGAAAAAAACTTAAAATATGAAAAAAACCTGAAATATGAAAAAAGAAGGCGTATAGGCCAACCGGATTTGAACTCTCCATTGCCACTCCCCCACGAGCTCAAGAAATGGACGCTCCAATCCACTGAGCAACTGATCAGACGAATTACGCTTTTGCTAAACATTAATTTATCTCTGTTGAGGATGTCCTATTGCGTTTCGTTTTGTATTCTTTTTCTTATTTGCTGACTCCACCTTTATGCACTTGCTGTCACATATGGCGCTCCTGCCAGGCACTACCGCGAGTTATTTTATTCATGTTTGAAGCCACGGCACGCTCTCTCCGCCAGCGAAATAGCCTTCTTCTTGAGCGTTGTGAATAAGATGGGGCAGCGAAATAGCCGTTTTGCTAACCAAGCGAGACTGTTCATGTCGGCCATTGGTCGTGCCGGTCGTTCCTTACGGTTCGACCACCACATTACGGTAAGATCGCAGAAGACAAGCGCATGCGCAGTTCGTACCGGAGGGCCCATCGTACCGTATCGGATGTGCAAAAACGGTTCCCTAAAACTCTCTAATGTAGCAAGCGCCTCAACCGTGTGCGCCCCCGGAAGCTCCATTCCCTGTAAAGCTACTCGGCCTACCAAAGCTGTTGGGCCTGCCTCATACGGCACCAACAAGAGTCTCACACTCTGGTATACCAACTGCCGCAGTGTGAAAAACAAGGTTACCGACTTGCGCATGACGGTGGCGGCATTGCCACCTAACGCGGTAGTACTGCTCACGGAGTCCTGGCTTGACCCAGTCGTGAATGACGGTGAGCTTTTTGACCTTTCGTCGCACGCTGTATTCCGCAAAGACCGACGGAGCAGAGGATTAGGTATATTAATCGCTGTCCCTTCAGGACTCAGAGCGATACGCCGCGATGATTTGGAACACCCTGAACTTGAAGCGCTGTTTCTCGAACTATTGCTGCCACGCGGTACGATACTTCACGGCTGCGTTTATTGTCCACCTCACAACAAAGAATCTACGGACAAACACCTTGACGCTTCAATGACCCGTGCAGCGAAAAAGACGTACAAAGACATCCTGATAATGGGAGACTTCAACGCTCATATCGACTGGTGGGGTCATGATGAGGCAGTTCCTGGCGACCGAGTCGACGACCTTCTTCTTGACGCAGTGTCTTCCGCCGGACTCTACCAGGTATGTCGGGCACCTACACACACGTCAAACGACGGCAATACTAGCTTCCTTGATTTGGCGTTCGTTTCGGACATTGTGAAAGTTGGGGCTTGCGATGTCATTCCCGGCCTCACCGGAAGTGACCACTCCGCAATTGAGCTGACATACTTCATCACGCTGCCCCGCAAGGGAAGGATCGCCCGAACTTTTTGGAATTATGCCAACACAGATCATGCCCATATGTCCCAATTGGCCCACCTTGTTCCGTGGTGTATCACCGCCACAGGGTCTGACTGTGTATCAAACTACGACCTCTGGTGCGACCTTGTCGCCGCTATTCAGCAAGAGTGCGTTCCAAGCACCTCAAGTTCAGCGCGACGAAAGCGGTCCCCATGGATGACCACTGATTTACTGAAGATGGCCCGTAGGAAGCGGACTCTGTTTAAAAAAGCTGAACGCATGCACTGTCCTGTCTTATTCCAAGAAGCTAAGCAGCTCCAAAGGCATCTGAAAACCGCAATTTACGTTGCATTTAACAACTATTCACGCATCATCGCCGGAAAGATCAAGGACGATCCTCAGCTGTTTTGGGCATTCATTAGTCGACAGCGATCCACCCCTCACAAACCGGGCCTCCTATCCGGTGATCGCCGCGTAACGGCTCCCCGAGATATTGCCCAACTCTTCGCCACACAGTTCTCGTTGGTCTACCGTAGCCACTCAGGTGACCTCGATGTAGACACGCTTGTTGATGAAGTGGAAGCAAGCACCATCTGCCCCACCACTGTCTCTCCACCATTCAGTTTTCTCCGGACGATCTACAAAGTGCCATCGAACGCCTCAAGTCATCACGCTCCGTCGGACCTGACCACCTTGCTCCCACTTTCCTCAAGCTGCTTTACCCTCTCATCGCGCATCCCCTGCTGAACATGCTGCAATCATTTGCAGATAATGCTTTTGTTCCGAGCACATGGAAGCGGGCTTTCATCTCCCCCATTCACAAGGGCAGAGGACAATCAACATACTCTGCATGCAACTACCGCCCAGTGTCCATCACGTCTATACTGTGTCGGACGTTTGAGCGCATGATCAACAGTAAGCTGCTTGAATTCTACGAGGAAAACAACGTCCTTTCTCCCACACAGCACGGCTTCAGGAAGAACAGGAGCTGTGAAACAGCACTGGCTACGATCATGCACTACGTCAGTGACAACCTTGACCGTGGTTTTTCGACCGCTATGGTGCAACTAGATTTTAGCAATGCGTTTGACACGCTGAACCATGCTATACTCCTTCGGAAACTAGGAATGGCAGGTGTCCGCGGTCCTCTGCTTCGGTGACTAGCTCGGTTCCTTACTGGCCGCACACACCAGGTCCTCTTCCAAGGATCCCGTTCCGAGAGCTTCGCCGTCTCAGCAGGGGTACCCCAGGGATCCGTCCTTGGCCCTACTCTGTTCTCCACGTACACCAACGATCTTTCCCAATCTATCGACACGCAGATAGTCCAATATGCTGACGACATCACTCTGCTTGCACGAACTACACCTCACGCAAGCTGTCCCAACCTTCAGCGGAACCTGTCTATAGTGCAGCAGTGGTCCGACTCAAACTGCCTTCTTCTTAACCCATCCAAGTGTGCAGTCATGCGGGTCAGTCACAGCCGCAGCTCAGGAGCCCCTTTGTACACCGTGTCTGCAATACCTCTTACATCGGTCACATCCTTACCAATTCTGGGTGTGACGTTCACCCCTGACTTAACATTCTCTCTGCACGTTGCCAATGCTGTTGCCAAAGCCCGACGTCTTTTGTCTATTCGTGACACGAGTTTCCAAAGCTTGCGGTCCTACCAACTTCCGTGTTCTATACACCGCGCTTGTTCTTCCGCATCTCGAGTACTGTAGTGCGGTGTGGTGCCCACATCAAACTAATTTGGTTGACAGCCTGGAACGCATGCAGCGGCGTGCTACTCGGACATACTTTACTCGCCAACACAACCCTGCGTTGCCCTACGACAGTCGGCTTAAGAATCTCAAATGGCATTCCCTGGCTCATCGGAGAAGAGTCGCCAGGGTGGGCCTTACCTGCCGACTCCTCGACGGCTCGCTCAAAGGGAGGTACCTTGCGACCATCCCAAGGATTAACAAGAGATCGGGGCAGCGTGAACTTATTCGAGCGCGTACCAAACACCACAGTTCCTCGCCGATCTTAGCCGGCATCGAGGACTTCATCTCGGCCCCGCTCAGGATACGTTCGCCGCTTCCCCAGGACCGTACTGAATCTGTGTCGATGTATCGCTTGTTTTCAAAGCACCTACAGCAGCAGGCGTCATAACAGTGGTGTAGTGTAGTGTGTGTTTGTGTGTGTGTTCTTATAGGTATACGTGGGAGTCAACTTATACTCTACATTTCACCCTCATTTTTCTTTTAAAACATTTTGGGTTGCGGCCCTGTGTACAAATTTGGTATATGTGTGCGTGTGCGTGGTTTTTGTTTCAAATCCTGGGTGGCGGGCTGGCAGGCGCACTCGCGTACGGGTTTTAACCTTTCTGCACAGCCGTGCACGCCACCCAGGATCAGATTTTTGTGTGCAAATAAATATTATTATTATTATTATTATTATTATTATTATTCAATTCTTTTGGTGCATAGCTTGACCCCATCACCAGCCATCTGAGAAAATAAAATAAAATAAAATTAGGTCAACTCATTCTAAAGCAGCGAGTTAAGCAGCCGGCATCTTTCAAACTTCAACCATGTCAACGATGGAAGGAGCAAGTAAGTATTATGCATTGTAGAGATTGTGATGATACTTTTGAACAGGTGTCGGACCTATACGTTTGCCAATTCGTTATTGTTTATGACGCCGCCGCTAACATTTCGGGTCATTCGGTAGTACTTGAGAAGGTAGCATGAAGAGCTGGAGTATATATATATATTTTTTTTTATCCAGGGGTGGTGTCATTTTTGCTGACGTTGGTTTATTTGCAGATAGTTGAAGAATCAGCGTACGTACACTTGAATATTAACTTTATACTTTTCGTGCTTTTTGTTTGTATGTGTTAATATTTTTGCAACACCAAAATAAACCGATCCCTTTGTGGGTAATTCTGGAATATTCCTATTAATGTATCAAGCGTCCATGGCGAGTTAATATAACGTTTTAATTATAGTTTATCAATTCCAACGAATTCCCTATATGGCGAGCAAGTGCGGCTTTTGGCGCATAGAAACGCAAGGAGGGGAACGCCAATCTGAGGGCAAGATAGAAAATGCGATGAAAACGCGCGATGACGAGGCACTCAAGCGCGCGCCGTCATTAATCTAGGTCGTAAAAGTTGGTGTTTTAATTTACGTTGGGAAGATGCTTGGCCAGCGAAGCTGTGGTATCACCTGCAACGAGTGCCCACTGCGCTATACAAAATACCCCCACTGGTTGCAGCACGCCGCCGCTGGTCTTATTGGCGTTTCCTTTATTTTTGCCGCTGCTCGACTTCACACTGCTCCTCGGGAATCCTAACTATGCGTGGACTACCAATAGCGGTTCTGCAACAACAATGAAATCAGTTGCTATACTCCGTTTCCCCTTGCTTCCAAGCGCAGCGGATGTCACGAGCCATCGGAGCCATTCCAAGCCTCTGTGAGTGTCACGTGACCTAGGAGAGGGGGCAGACCGGCGCACGGAAAGCGTATCACGGGCAGGGTGTAAGATAGACAGGTGGGGGAACGGCCCATAGAAGCCTACCGCAGCGCCGTGACCGGATTGTGTACTCGTCTGCTTGCGGGTACCCCCGATTTGCGACAGATGGCGCTGCGGCGAGAAGAAAAAAATCGGAATCGGATTTGCATGGAACTTTATAGGAGAGTGCGCAAAATAAACCGAGAGCACAACAGCCCTCCACTGAAAATCCACGAGAAACCATCTCCGTCAGTTTAGCCGGTCGCCACCGGTCGCCCACCCGGAGTGAGAGTTCCCGGTGCTCCACATAGATGGCGCCACAAAAAAAGAGAAAACCGAGGGGGACACATTCCGGTCGCTCATTTGGCTCTCGTTTCCCCACCTGTCTATCTTACACCCTGATCACGGACTACGTCCACAGAACAGGATTGGCTAGGGTTGCTCGTAGCGTCCGCTGCGTCCGGTTGTCCGGTTGCCTTTCATTTATATATGAAAGGCTAGTGACGTCACTCCCCACGTCACAAGCTGCCGTCGCCGCGGTAGCTTGCGCCACAGTACTCTGTACCGCGAAACGTATGCGGTGAACGCTACGGGCTTCGCATTGTTATCAGGAGCACCTTATCATCATTTATCTGGTTCGGATGCTTGTTTTGTGATTGGCGTGATGTATGTACTTTTCGCTTCAATCGCAGAATTGTCTTTTTTTTTATTGTGAGGACGCTGACACGAAAACTCCGACCAACTTCGCTTTAAAACACTGGGGTGCATCTGGCGGGAAAACAAACGCACAAGGTGCGTAGAAGGAACAGAAGAACTTACGCACCGCTTATCACACGGGAAAAAAATGCCGAGTCACTGAGCTGTGGACGCATACGCAGCGTCCGATATTCCGCACAACAGAGCTACAGCGCATGCTCAGAAGGTGTTCCACAGCCCAGTAGACAAGGATGGCAGCTTGCAGAAGGCGATTTTTGGAAAATTCCATAGACCTTTTTTCACAATGACGCCACCATCTTGAATGTCGTCACTTCCAGTATGGGCGAAAACATAATTTACGGTCGCCACGCCTATAGAAGACATTTAGGATATAAGCGCAACCGTCACCCATTTTCGTTTAGCATCCCCTCTATTTTTTTTACTATTTGGAGGATAAAATGTTTTATTATTTTTTCTTCGCCCTTACCGGACGTGCATACCGGGTGACTTTGACGTGAGTAAACCAAAAAGGTGCATAGAAAAAGCCAGTTGATAACTCGAAATATTACCGCGAGCGCAGCTGACTAAGTAGGCAGCGCGCTCGTGGCCTAACGGTTATCGCGCGTGCCTTACACGCAGAAAGTCAGGGTGCGATTCCTGGCCGCGGGTACGCATTTTTGTCGACTGTAATGTACTGTTCTGGTGAATTTGAGAACCGTGTTGCTGATTCGAGGTTAGAATGTTCTCCGCGCCGATTGTTCCAGAAGCCCACGCGTGTACAAAAGGGGCTCCGCGTAGCCAGCCGGACTCAGTCTCGCCTCAGCGTACGATCCTGCTGTTACGCCGCCATCGACGCCCGCGACGCTCTACTATTATCATCTGTCTCCTTTTTCGCTTTGGACACATGTTCGCCCCATTAAACGTTTAGTTTCTTCAGTTATCATCGCCTCATAAATTTTCATCCTTGACAATAGGTTTTGGTCTCACTTTCACGTTATCTTAGTACTGTTATCTAACATCTAAAGTAATAAAACTAAAATGGGGAGGGCAAGTGGGCAGACTGACTGTTCATCAAAGCGGTTCGTACGAACGCGCGCCGTACACAAAGGGATTGCCACCACCGTCCGCCTCTGCTGGCAAGCAGGCGTTCGCCCGATGATAACGCCAGAATCCGCGTGTATGTCTGCTACATTCTACCCTCACCTCCGCCTCTTTGATATTTTCCAGTTCTGGGACCACTGCGGGTGATATTACGGAAAATCTGCTGCACTTCGTTAAACATGAAGCCCGACCGCAACCTGCGCTACGATCCGGCGGGGCCGATCAAGAAACCCCAAATGCGCATCGTCACGGCGTTCGTCGCTTTTGCGCATTTTATATCCAGGGCCAAACAAATTGCGCACAAAAAAAGAGCGGAGGAACACTCCGCAGTCACTGTGCCTTACGCGAAAGCTAGTCGTCTGCTGCTTGCGCAGAGGTTGCGGTGGCGTCAGAACGACGCCGAGCTCTGATTGGCTTCTATTGTAGGACAGTGTCTAGACCTCAAAGCAAGCTGCCTTGAGGTCTACCTAAAGCCCCTTTATACGGAAAAGTAGCGCCATCCTTTGAAGAATGCCACCTGCTATCTTGGCCCGATCCTGGCGGCACTACAGTCGATGCTCGAGTGTAAAAAAGCAAAACATGAAGATAAATGGTGTGCGCGTCAGAGGAGGAGGGAGAAGGAATGCCTATGCTGTCGGTGCATGCTATGAGCTCATGCCGCCAATCAAATAACGCTGACTGTTCAACGTCACGGCTTTCATCGTCTTTCTTCGAGCCCATCCTTCGAGGCTGGTAGACCGTGACAGTTCGCTTGTAGCCTGTGTGAATGCATTTGCGCGTGTCTTTCAGCCTTTGACTGCGCTCTGACTCAAGTATAGGAAGGCCGTCTGCTATCTTGGCCTGATCCAGGCGGCACTACAGTTGATGCGCGGGTGTAAAAAAGCAAAACATAACGATAAAAGGTGTGCGCGTCAGAGGAGGAGGGAGAAGATGGCGCTACCTTACTTATTCAGGGGCGTTAGGTCTACCCACTATTCTTCAATCAGAGCCAATCAGAGCACGTTGATCTGACGTGCCACAACCCCTGCAAAAGAAGTAGACGAACTTACGCTCCCCACTGGTTCAGCCGGTGTTAGCAAGCGCACAAAGATCAAAAGTCTCGACATGATTTTTTTTTTACATTGTTTTATTGTTTTTATTGGATTGTGGCTTGCACTGCGGTTAGACTTACAGTGAAACGGAGTCTAAAAGGTCGGTGCTCACAAACTCGCGGTTATCGTGAAAATACAGACCTTTCTAATAATTGCCTTCTGCGAGCCACGATCTACGTATCCAGGGCTCCGGAAGGCGTTGTGAGCGTGCGCAGTAGCCCTCTTCCGCGAAATGTCAGAGTATGCGTCCACAGGCCAGTGACTAAGCATTTTAGAGCCCAGCTCTCAGGCGCCTATTTCCGGCTTAGCGGCGTTGCCATCGGCGTAATCGCGCGTTGCATTATGGGGCGTTTCCCATAATGACGTCACACGTGACGTCACGTGTGACATCACGAGAATCACGAAGGTCACTCGTGAAGGTCAGGACGAAGGTCATGACCTCCACAGTGACCTTCACGAGGTCTTCACGAGTGATGTCACGAGGGTTACGAGTGACATCACGAGGGAGGAGGGGGGAAGGGGGAGGAAAAGGAAGGGAGGAGAAGAGGGTACGGAGGAGGAGGAGAGGATTTTCTCTCCGTACACTTCCCTCCTTCTCCTCAAGAGCTGCGCTCTAATTTGGCATTCCAGGTAATTGTAAACGTCTTTTATTTTTTCGCCTGGGTGATCAAGTGCCGGAAAGGTCCATAAATGAACCTACGTACGAAGTCTAGTAGCGGTGACGAATGGGCTAGTTGCTAGTTCATTTTAGCGGGTAACTAACAGCGCGTGGACACGGACAGAGTAGATGACGGAATAGAAACACGGCGCTGACTTCCAACTGAGCTTTAATGGATCTGACAACGAGTATAAATAAAAATGTTGCCCGAACCAAAAGCCAAGCAAGAAACCGACACTGGAAAAGTACGATGCCTGTTCTAGAGTCATCTGCGCGCTCTGTTGTTCTCATATCTACAAAGAAACATACACTCACTATTTTCCGACGAGGCAAGTGACGGGGCACTAACACATTCTGAACCCGCCTGTCTGATAACGCGGGCTTCTATATTCTCACGCGAAAGCTCATTTGTTTACTGATGATCGTGCATCTTTCGATGGGTGGATTACATCCGCAGTCGCGGCAGTGCACACCAGGATGCCCCGACACAAATTGTGACATATTAGACCGGTGCTCTCCACTCATTAAAACAGCGTCCTGTCTGCTTTATGTATCTGCAGCTGCAAGACAGGGAACAGAATGCACAACTTCCACAACGCATGTCGTAAACTGGTTTTGGTGTTCCTTGGTGCACACTCGTTTTTCTCTTACATCAGAATTCACTATGTTACAAATCCTAGAAAGTTTGTCCGGAGGCGAGAAGACCACATGAACACCGACACGACTTCCCACTTTCTCCAGATTATGAGGAACGTTGGGTTGGTATTGTAGTGCTCTGATATTTCTGCTTTTTTGTTCCTTTTTTTTGTTAGCTTCTTTATTGCTTTCGATGCGTCTTCTCTTCAGTAGAGTCTTTGCAACCGCAGTTAGGGAGTGCGATGGCTAGTTTGCTGCCATGAGTCTTAATTCTTCATTTTTAACGCCTTCCTTGACCATGTAAAAGCAGGATTTATGTAGAGCGACAGAAACGACAAAAAGACGGAACACTTTTTAAGGCGAAAGCGTTAACTGCCCCATGGAGGGATGGCCTCGTGTTCTGTAGCAGCGAAAAACGGCGCCTAAATTCCAATTGGCTAATCGAAACGGTACCTAAATTCTTATTGGCTGCGACGCGTCATGTCGCTCCATAGCAACAGCGTCATCGTTGCTAAGGAGCCAGTCGAACTGCTGGCGCGCAGCGGGAGGGGGGACGCGGATATGCGCTTGCCTGACGTTAGGCCTAACGTTAGGCCTATCGTTACGCTTTGAGGTCTAACGCCGTCAACCGGTACACGCAACTGTTTGACGTGAGGGGGGGGGGGGGAGGGGGGGCGAAGGTATGCGCTGGCCTGACATGAGGCCTAACGTTGCGCCTAGCGTTACGCTATGAGGTCTAACGTCGCCAACTGGTACCCGCAGCTCCGGCGGTGATGATGGTAAGAAAACACGTGATTTCAGCACGTGCCGCTCCGAGCTCCTTACTCCCGCCGCTGCCAGCAGCGCAGCAGTCGCCAGAAAGACAGGGCGGTCTGCCCGGCGCACCGACGCACTCCCTGCAGGCGCTGCGGCCGCTTCTGCTTCTCTCGGCACCAAGAATGCTTTCGCATTCACAACTTATAAGTGCTTACGTGTCCTCGGAATTTTTTTCAGACTATTTTACTCTCTTCAGACTTCTGATCTGCTTGCAGCTCTCACAGAGCGTATAAAACCTATCACCTATCGTGTTATGAAACTATAGCGAGACAAATTTGGATGCGACCCGTCTGCCGTGATACCAAACAGCGCAATAAAAATAACTTCTGTTTGAACAAAAATTTACATCGAAGACGGTTGCAGGAGGAGGCGCTCCGAAAGACTCTCAATAACGCCCAAAAAAATATATAATACTTTTTTTTTTACACCCTGTGCTTTATTGTCCGAATTTCATGTAAAAACCGTCATGAAGGACCATTACGTCAATTTCTCAGCTAAATTTAGCAGAGAACCTAACTTCACGTGGCCACGTCATGTGACCCCAAGTCACGTGATGTAAATGATCTCGCTAAATTTAGAAGGTTTAGATTAGGTTATGTTATGTTTTTTTTTTTTTAAAGCTAGTATTTACTAGGTAAAATCTACTAAACCGCTTGTTACATATGTTACTAGGCACCTAGTAACTGTAGGTAGTAACGGTCAAGCTAGTAACGGTTACTAACGAACCCAATATATTTTACTACGCTTAGGCTTAGCTAGTAACTGACACTAACTCTCACAAGACCCAGGTGGCGCTAGCCAACGTCCAATCCGATGACGAGCGGACACTTGTCACCAGCTCGTTATGCCAATCCTCGGAGCAGTCCACGTCCACTCACACGCTCGCCCAGTCAAGCGCTCGAACGTTAACTATGCACACCAACACGGGAACACGATAACAGCAGGCGACACACGGAAAGACGGCAGGTTCGGATCGCAGAAATGAGCGTCTCGCAAACAAACTGCGACTGGTACCAAAGGGACTCCTTTTTTTCAGGTAGTCAGGGAGCACTCACGGGACATCAGGAATCCCGTGACCACCTCCGTGCCCCCTCCCCCCCCCCCCCCCCTCCCCCTCCGGCTGAAAGTTACTGCTGCTGATCAATTGGCAGGGTGCATATTGCATGCTTTGCACATACCTTGCAACTTTGCGTTCAAGATGCCAAGAAAGAAACCGAGGGGTTCGCAAATCTGTGCACCAAAGCGCGAGCCATAGTGAGGCACTAAAAACGGAGCAGCAGTCCAAGGGCAAGACTGCAAGATATACAAAAGAGGACGGGCATAGAAGTTCCTCTTGAGCTGGTACAAGATTTACCCACAAGATGGAATAGTAAGTACGCCATGCTGGCACGCCTGCTGAAGCTCAAGGTCGCTGTTGCTCTGGACCTGGCAAAAACCAATACCGTTGGGGACTTGACCATAGACGAATGGCGTCTTGTAACGGCATTGGTGTCAGTGCTGCAACCAGTTGAAGGAGCCACAACAGCTGCTTGTGCCGAGTCTTTCCCAACACTTTCTATGGTCGTTCCACTTGTTCACTGTGTGAAGATGTTGCTTTCTAAGGGCGCAAGTGGAACTGAAAACAAGGCATTTTCCCAGAATCTTCTCAGATCAGTAAAAACAAGGCTCCTGGACGTAAACCCAAAGGAACCTCATGCCCTCGCCACCTTCCTTGATCCTCAGTTTAAAGACATCTGCTACAAAGAAGAAAAAGAAAATGTAGAGTTCCTTCAGGCAGCTCTTGCAAAAAGTTGCAAACGCCAGATGGCCATCAGTTTTTCTCAGCAAGTAAAAAGGTTAAAAAACGTTGGGTACCCACATAACCTAATTTCGAGCTTCTGTGAGAGAATACTTAGAAAAAATATAAAGAACTAACCTACAAGGGGGCAGCCAGACAAATAAATTTAAAAGACTTGTACATGTGATTCCACCTTGGCATAAAGTGTCTCACAACGTTAAAAGATAGCTAGCAGATACCATATAAACGTTGTTTTTTTCAGACACTTGCAAGCTCTCAAAAATCTGTCCGATGCCTACACGGCAGAAAAAAGCACCGTGCTCTAAGAAGCACGCAGTAGAGTACACTGAATGTGTCACCAATGTTGTATACGAGATACCGTTAAGCTGTGGAAAAGTTTTAATCTGACAAACCGGCCGCTGTTTTAACAATAGGGCACGGGAACATAATATTTCAGTGCGCAACAACGCGGGGGGACACCTTGCTGACCAGTGCAGGTGATGCGCTGACTGTAGCCTCTTTGGCTGCAACAAAGTTTATAAAGAAAGCAAAAGATAAAACCCAGAGAGAGATTATAGAGGCGTTTTACATCAAAAAGAAAGATGACAACTGCGTTAGCATGCCTTCTCCTTTTCTGCTCCAAAATTAAGTTACTTTTCTAGGTAGCTGCCTGTGAGAGTGATGATTGGTTGTATTATAGGTGGGTGGCAAACGATTGTGTGTATATAAGTGACAATGGTTTTTCCAATAAAATCTGTTGTGGGTCAGCACCCGTCCTGCCTTCATTTGTGTCTTTATTGCCCTTGTTTTGTTAGCGCTTTTTAATCTTTTAAATCGAAAGTTCCTGTTTTTATTTTGTCCAAGTTCGTCCTCCACTACGGCGTCTCGCCTTCCATACTTCGCACCCGTCAAAGCACCCGTCGCAGTGGTAGCCATTTCATGGGTTCGTCGATTCGTTTGGTTTAGTTTCTGATGCTTTTGTCGTATCGTGTTGAAGTGTTGACAGATCATGTGTTGCGTGCCTAAGTTTTGGTCCTGGCCGGCAGAGTAAATGTCTTATGCAGTGTGTGTGTGAGACTGGCTCGGCAGTCCGACACACAGACTGAGAGGTCCGTTCCGTGTTCAAAAGCTTAAGAAATTGCAAGAGTCGCGATGTTAATGGCTTTAACATTAAAGTAATCAAGTATGCTTTTGAAATAATTGCGCCGGTATAACGTATATATTTAACGTGTCCCTCTCAACTGGTTGTTTTCCAAAAATTATGCAGGTTGCGAAAGTTGTGCTTATATATAAAGGCGGCGCTAAGAATATAATTAAAAATTAAGAACCGATTTTTTATTATCCTTTCTTTTTAAATGTCCTGAAAAAATAATGCACCACAGTCTTTCTTGTTATCTAGAAAAACAATACCTACCCTAATTTTCAACGCGGTTTTCGAAACAAGAGCTCAACTAAAACAGCGCTGCTTATGCAAAAATAAATATTATAATCTACCGAGGATAGAGAGCTTATTCTATGTGTGTGTTTTAAGTTTTCTAAGGTATTTTATTTATATTATAATAACATACTATTAAAACGTTAAAGCACATGGTATCCGCGGAATGGAACTTAAACTTTTTTATCATATTCTTAATATTGAACGCAGTTTGTTAGCACAAATAATTATAATTTAGCAACCAAAAGAACTCTGACTGGGTTGCTTGGGCTTCTGTGTGACCTCTTCGCCCTTGGGAGTGTACTCGGCCCCCTGTTGTTTATAATATTTATGAATGATATCAAACAATGCGCGCCAAACGTCGGGTGTTTTTCACATGCGGACGGTCTACTCTTTTTACTAATGGCCAAAAACTTCTGCGATAGAAAGTACGGCGGCAGCTGTTCTCGAAAACCTACACTTACGGGCGCAAGTTAATCAACTAGAAGTAAACATAGACTAAACTAAATGTGTACTGTTTAGGTCAAGGAATCGTCGAATTTCGTTACCTTTAAATATCACGGTGAATTCATCTTCTTTACAGATTGCAAAATCCGTTACATTCTTGGTGTCATTTTTACTGAATCACTTTCTTGGTGTGAGCACGTTTAATATATCTACCGAAAATTTTGCAAAGCGATAGGAATAATATCTAAAACTCGTTTTATGTTTCCCACGCGAGTGAAGTTGCTCTTGTATTATTCTCTCATCTATACAGATTACGTGAACTGTCACCTGGTTTGAGGAGCAACAACGAAACAGAACTTAAAACACTGCTACTAACACAGAAGAAAGTAATTCGCACAAATAAAAATGTTTCTTTTTTCGCATTCTTCTGAGGAGCTTTTTCAAAAAAACATAAAGCTGTGACAAATAATCATTTATACAACTATCGTTTGATGGGAATCTACAATACGGCAGTAAGACAATATAACAACTTTTTTTTCTTTTCGTACTGTCGGGGTTGGTAAGAACAAACCAGACGTTTCAAACTATAGACATAGCGAGAACTGGTGTTTTACTACTCCCCGTACTAATTATGAACTAACCTCTTTAAAATATACACTAGCGTAGCTTTTAGGGTATCCTACGTGATAACAACTTCTTGATAGCTAATCGATGTAATGAGGTGTAGTCTCTTGTTTTTTTTGCTTGTGTTGTCTGAAATGTTTCTGCTGCTATTCTGCCACACGGGGTAAGGTTTCGTCAAGCTGCAAGCCAAGAATCTTTTTTTCCTATCTTCCTCCTTTGTATATGAAAAAAATCAAGATCAATTTTTTTATGGTTTTGGACGTGACATTGCACGTCCTTTCGGCATACGTCTCGCTTAACATTTTGAATCTACAACAAAGGCGAGCTGAACATGCCTTCGTCTTCCCTGCACGTAACAAATGTAAGTGCGTACACTACATAGCAAAGAAGTCTGTCACGCGTTTTCTTGCCTATCGTTCGAGTGCGTCTTCGTATGGTTGCAGTTTCGGTTCGCCCCTGGCTCTGGCCTAGTTTTTAACCGAGTTTCCTGAGTTCGTTCCTTAGTTTAGTTGTTTTTTTTTCAGTTCGTGCATTTTAAGAATTGCATGTACGTCCACTTACCCGCAAAACACTCGAAGCGCCAATCTCTGCGATCTACGAAATTAGCTCAGCGAATGATGAGGCGGAACATCCGTTTAGACCTCAAAATTAAGTCTGCGCTGTGGCATTACGCAATGCATGCATGACGCTTTGCATTGTGTAATGCCACAGCGCAGACTTCATTTTTAGGTCCAAGCGGATGTTCCGCCTCATCCTTCGCTGAGCTGATTTTGTAGATTGCTGAGATCGGCTCTTCGAGTGTTTGGTGGGTAAGTAGACGCGCAGGCATTTTTTAGAGTGTGTATAACGAGAGGGTTAACTACGAAACGATCGGGATGTTAAATAAAACGTTGTGAATGCAAACATTGCCTCCGCTATCCCGCTAGCTTACGGCGACCAGAAAGAGGCCCTGGAATGCTGCAGACAAAGCTAACAGTGCGCATGCCCAGTAACAGCGCGTCTACCTCCGCTCGAAGATTTGGAGCTAGGGAACCGATCTATGAAAGCTCCCTTTTGAAAAAGGCCTTTCAAGTGCGAGCACAACGCCTCAAAGCTGCGGCCGCGTGCCTGTAGCTTTGGCGCATTGCCAGCTTATGCGTGAACGCAGTATTGTTGCATCAGGTACTGAAAAATGAATGGGAGCGAGAACTCGTTTTTAAGCTTTTGTTGAGCGGGTGGTCTCACACTCGTACTGCTCCAGTTTCTGCAACATGTTAATATTTGTATTTGTTTTTTAATTACGAGTCATTCAAGTAATTTGTCACCAATATTTTGTAACGAAATTACATTAAAATTACTACCACAAAAAATTAAAGTGTCAATTACAAAATTACTTGGAAACATAAAGGATTAAAAGTAATCCGATACTTGTAATGGATTACTTCACAAGTTTGGATGACAGAACTGTCTCCGTCGGGTGCTGGCGCGGAACGCTTGTGCCAGGTCCCTGCGCTTCAATTTCTCGCCCTTGGGTGGTGTGTGGTGCCCGGCGCTGGGGGCTTCGTGTCCAGGTGATGTCGTCTGTGCACTACCGCACCGCGGCGCAACTTCTTCTTGTTTTGTTCTTTTGTTTAATGGCAGTTTTGTTTTTTGTCCTCCATTCATTTGCTCTTGGCGGCTGGCTAGCAGACGCTCACGCGTACGGACTCCCGCCTATCTGCCTAGAATTGCGAGTCACCCAGAGTACCTCAAGTTTCACTAATAAAGATTATTATTATTATTATTACTATTATTATTATTATTATTATTTTTTTTTTCGATTGAAATTTCCGGTATTTAGGGCTCATTACAACCGGCGAGAAGTGTGACAACCACATTCAAGCCCTTGCAACATCATGAGACTGTTCTTTCGTCAAGAACGGGTAAACCGGCGTCTTTACTGACCTCGGCTATGAAGTTAGGCTTGCGCGATATCCCCTTGCCGGGCTTTTTCGCATTCGAACCCACGCCCGCTCTACTCGCAAGACAACCTTTGCGGTGAGTTCTAGAATAAACGGTGGCCTAAGTTTCCAAGAAGAAAAGGGAGAAGTAACGCATGTTCTCCGGGCAGCAACCTTCAAGATCATGGCCCCCTGCCAGACGCCCGCCGCCGGCCTCAACTATTGACCTCACCCGCGTCGGGACGACCTGAAGCCGTCACAGTGCGCCGCTTGATTCAGCGTCTAATGTTGGGTGTCGACGTGTCGCCGATGGGACGCCTTTGACCAGGAGGATTGCTTCCCAGTTGCATCCTTTAGAGCTTGTCTGACTGTGACCGACGCAATTTTAACAGGTGAGAGCAAAGGTCACTCTGCTTGATTTGCGACTTGTTTGCCCGCTGATGGTACTTGAAGCTTTGCTGCCGATCTATTTATGTAAACTCTGGGATAATTTTCTAGATAACTTCATTTACTATGTACTTATTATGAATTGCATAAAATGCAACCTCGCCCTCCCGGTTGACGGAAGGTTCCTGACTTGCACACCCTGTCAGAATGGGTACCATCTTGGCAAACCCTGCTCCGGCGTTGCGGATGCTACGTTTTCGGGTATGGGAGCTACCAGAAGAGACAGTTGGAAGTGTCCTTCGTGTCGCGGCAGCGAGGCTCGCTCTGGCACTGCGGCCAACAGCGGCGTTCTTCTCGAGAGCTCTAGTGTCAATGCTGAAAGTCAGCAGGATGAACCGAGTCTCGCGTCTGTAGCTTTTCAGCTTACCTCGATCAATGTCGTCGATTCGCTCTTCCCTCTTCCAGCTAAGGTGGAGCTACTGCTATCCCTTAAGCCAGTTGTTGAAGAACTAAGAAACACTGTTGTAGGACTTCAGACTACAGTGGACTCCTTCAAAGAGAAATATGACTCGGTGCTGGCTCTTGCAGTGACCAACGAGGAATCAGTAAAAAATCTACAAAAGGAGGTCCACCAAGTAAAGACTGTGATGGAGGAGCAGTCACAGGAGATTTCAAAGCTGAAAGAAGAGTTGAACGACTCGCATCAGTACAGCCGCCGTTGTAATATGGAGGTACAGGGTCTTGCTTACACTCCGAGGGAGGACCTGGTTAAGGTCATGGAAGATCTCTCCCAGAAAATAAGCCTTCCGTCATTGCGCTCTTCGGACATCGTCGCAATCCATCGCCTTCCGACAAAACGAGACACAGCCCCGCCAGTACTGATGAAGTTTGCCTCAGTCGAGATTAAGGAAATCTGGATGGCTGCACGTGGCAGGCTGCAGAAGCTGTCGCTGACTGATAACGAACCTAAATTATATTTTAACGACAACCTAACCCCAGCAAACAAGGAGCTTTTCTGGATGTCGAGAACGAAAGGGAAAGAAAATGGATACAAATACATTTGGCTCAAAAACGCAAAAATGTATGCACGAAAAAGCGAGAGCTCTCCGGCTCTACGCGTAAACTCAGTTAGGGATCTCGAGAAGCTCATCTAAGAAATGACAGCTTGCTTTTCTATTACAGACTGTGGCTCTTTTCACCAGGTTTTAGGACCTACTTCTGAATACTCTTTTACCATTATTCACGTTAATACTAGAAGCTTACGTAAACATTGGGAGCAGTTTCGGGTTTTAGTAAGTCATTTTAACCCTCCCATTGACGTATTTGTGCTAACTGAAATTAGTATCTCATCATCGCAAAGCAACCAGTTTGTTTTGAATGGTTTTAACGAGTTGTTTTAGACTCGTGAAAGCAGTAGAGGTGGAGGTATTGCTATATATGTTAAAGAAAAGTGGCTATTCACAAGTTTGAATGTCTCTTTCGCTCATGCTGAATCTCTCGTTTTAAGTATTTCTCAGTCTGGGTTTCCTTTATATTTATTAACAATTTACAGGCCTCCATCAGAAAATGTCTCACTTTTTCTTGCAGAACTAGAAGTTGCACTTAAAGAGTCTCGCTCCAAAGGGCAATTTTGCATGGTCGGCGACTTGAAAATCGACACTCTTAAACCTTACAAGTCCTTGTCTGCGATTACTTAACCCTGCTTTCGGAATATGGAATTGAAAGTACTATCAGCCTCCCCACAAGAGAGGAGCTCCTATCTGGAAAGTTAGTCGTGTCCTGCATTGATCACATAAATACCCGTTCTCCTGACACCACAATAAAATCTGCCGTCATCACTAATAAGCTCTCCGATCACTACTTCATAGGTTGTCGGTTAGAAAGGGAGGTGAATGAGCGAAAAGAAAAAGGCACGCGGTTGTACTTTCGTTTCGATTACTGATACAGTCAAATGTGATCTGTCGGTAGCTACATCTGACTGGAATCAAATATTGATGTCGGTAGAACTCGCCAATATTTATAGAGTTTTTGTAGAGGTATTCCAGTCTTTCTATCGTGACTCATTAAAAGCAGTAGAATTCAAGAAACGGTCGGATAAGCCCTGGTTAAACACCGACATCATGGTAGCCATTAAGACTAAGGAGGCATTGTGGTTGCGTTCCCGTCATGCCCCTAGCAACTTAGAGCTGAGCGCCGAATTTAAATGCGCAAGGAACCGTGTAAATGCGATTATTAGGTCCGCGAAACGACGTTACTTCCAGAGGAAGTTTTTTGAGACAAGATCAACTCCACGGGAAACATGGGAGTTAATAAACACCTTCAGAGGGCGCGCATCGCGACAACCGATCAATATTTCCCTAGAGAGGCATTTCGGAGCTAACTTACAATCCACCGTCGATGACTTCAACGAGATATTTGCTTCGACATCAGGTATCACCAGAGATCGTAAAGATACCTCTACCAGCTCAGAGCATAAGCTCAGATCACCTTCCTCGGCATTTTTACCTCCTGTTGATTTAAGTATATTGCGCTCCATTTTATTTGGTATAAAGCGGAATAAAGCACCTGGAATCGATGGCATCCGCGTTGGTGACCTATGTCGTAACTTCGATGCAATTAACGAAGTCCTCCTTGTCATGATAAATGTTTTTTTTTGTGTTCTGGTATTATCCCCGTTGACCTGAAAACTGCACTTGTGAAACCCCTTTTTAAAGGAGGCACACCAAAAAAATTACACCATCTTCCCGAGGGGAACCATGGGGTGATGCGGAGCATCGGGGTGGTGCTGACGCTTGCTTGCGCCAACCCACTAACTGACGGGACTGTTGCATCCATCACACTTCATCGGAAGAACGGAGTGAAGTGGAGTCAACAGCGGTGAACTGATGTAGCACGAGTAACTTTGAAAGTCTAATCAGACCGCACGGTAAGGCGGCGCAAAATGCCCTAACAGCGCTTGCAGGTTTCCTCGTCGAGACCGGGCTGGCCGGCGAGATCTAGGCTGCAACGGACGCGAGAGGTCGGGAAATGCTAGCAGACGACAGCCGCGGAGTTGCGGGGAAAGCTCACCCCACTAGAAAGGCCTGGCCTGGCGCTGCGACCCGCGCGCCGAAAACTTTCCTCCTTTCCCTCCTCCGGGGAAACACGGTTTCGCCTCAGACCCCGCCCCGGTCACGTGATGGGGAACGCGCGCAGCCAACACCACCTAGAGGAGAAGGCCAGAACACGCCTCGAGTGACGTCACGGCAGCAGGCTGACGTGCGCCGCGCTATAAGCTGATCTGAAGGCTTCGCGCGTAGGTTTTACGTCGTAGAAACGCGGGTTTACGCACTATTTATTTTTTATGAGCTAACATGAGAGCTGTGAACGACGAGTTATTTAAAGAATCAATTTTAGAACGCAGGAAAATTATTATAACCTACAATTATCGTAGTGAAATACAAGAAAGTGATATCTTGAGACAGGTGTGTTCTTTTTTTAAGCGATAAACTGGGTGGTGTAGTTGTCTCTGAACGACATGGGAGTTGTATAAAAGAAGAATCGATGTGAAACGGCAATAATCGAAGTAATGGACCAGATAAAATGAACTACAGTAACAATCGGATAAATGATGCAGAGGCATTCATTTAATTTCATTTCATTTTATTCACCTCAAAGGCATCTGAAGACGCATTACATGAGGGGGACTCAAAAATAACAGACAAAAAAGTAATTGAACATAAAAAATAGACACCAACAAAAAAAAATCACACACACAGACACACAAAAAAAACGCTTATTAGCATGTTATTGTTATGATGCAGTTTTACAAATCAAGGTTCAGTTAAACAAAATAATGCACTTCTTTTTAAATGAAATGGGATATCTCTCAGTTACAATATGGTCAGGTAGTTTGTTTCAGTCAGTGGTGCAAAGTACTAAGGAGGAAAAGAGGAAAGTGTAAGTATGGCACTGAAATGGTTCCATCTTGTAGGAATTATCTAATATGGATTATGTGAAATTGGCAGCCCAGCACTAAGTAGATTGAAAATCGGAATCTGAGTAATATACAGCTTGAATAAAACACAATCGGGCTATCTTTCGTGTTCTTTCTATATTGGGAAGATTTATGCTAGCTTTTAAAGTTGAGACACTAGTTTCGGATGAATAATCAATGCATATAAATCTGGCTGCTTTGTTTCGAAGATTCGAGCCTCGAGATTAGGTAGCTTAGGTGTGGATTCCAAATCATGCTTGCACATTCTAATTTTGGGAGGATAAACATTTTGCATGCGAGTAGTTTTGTTTCAATGGGAGCTAGATCCCTACTGAAAAATCTCAATTGCATGACATATTTCTGTGTCCAATAAACAGATATGAATCAAATGAGATATATAAGAACATATAAGATCTATATAAGATGTATTAGAAACTTGTAAAAAGTTTCTTATACGGTTCTTATATATCTTATACAGTTCTCAATAGTTCTTATATATCTTGTTTGATTCATGTGTTTGTTAGACACAAGACATTTCTCACACAAATGGCTTTTTCACAAACCAAGTGTTTTTAGTGCACTATTTGGTATTTGCTCAATCCATGATAATGAGTCTGTAAAATACACGCTCAAATACTTGTATGACAATGAGTGTTCTAGTGGTTGTGAAAGTAATAAGTACTGGGTTAGTGTTTTAGTGGAGGACTTAATTATGGACATTTGTTTGCATTTACATGCGTTAATGTTCATCTGCAGTAGGGAACACCATGATGATATTGTAATTAAATCGTCTTGGACAATATTGTGATCACTATAAGTGTATTAATTTCCTGGTAAATAACTCAAGCATCAGCGAAAAGTCTAATTGTCGATTTAATTGATGATGGTAGGTCAATGACATATATTAGAAACAATAGAGGCCCGAGTACACTACCCTTAGGGACACATGATGCAACAGCAACAGGACCGAAATTGCCAGACAAGTATAAAAGTAATAACATTCTAAAATTGTGATGAGCTGGTTTGAAAAATGTATTGCACATAGTTTAAAAAAATGTATTGCACATATTTTGACAAACTTTTCTTAGACCTGTGATAAATCTGTATAGGTTCAGCAATTCAATGAACTCTGCCTGTTCAAATATAGTACTTGTCTTGCAGCAAGCAACCTATCCTATCTGGTTACTACATCGAAAAAAAAAACACCTGTAACCTATTTCTTGGCAATTTGATAATGTGAAAACTTTACCTTTGCAAAAAAGTACCGTAATACCCGAGCATTGCCCCATACGCTGATGTACTTCAGTACCGAGTTTGTGAAACGACACAGTTAGGGCGGCTAAAAACAAGTTTTGTACACAAAGAGAAGTGGGCATGGGAGCTTCATATTCAAAGTTGCTTGCATTTACAATACAGAAGAGAGTCGTAAATAAGAAATTGGTCACCTTTCAACACTGCGAAGCGAGCCTCCTGGTATCCATAAGTTCTGCAAATATCCGTCTTGAAAAAAATTGATACACATGCATCCTAGATGCTGCAGATTTTGGGACACCGAGACACACAATATCTGTGCAGCATGTCGGCATTTACGCTGTAGCACCACAAGATACCTAAGACACTGCTACAAGGACACCGACTATCTGCACACACACACACACAGATTCACCGACTTCAGAGAGCAGTTGCCTTTGCATGAGGATGAAGCGCAAGCACGTTGCTGGCCGGACAGGAACTAATTTGTTTAGCGTTGACCCCTTAGCTTTTTTTAGATTTTGCACTGGCACTTTTCGTATTGTTGTCCTTGCAACAGAGGTTTCTCAGTTGAATGTTTTCACTGCAGTCCAACACATGCTTCAGCTCAAACTCACAATGGGTTCACCATCACAGGCATCAGACATACTCTTCCTTGGTCTGAGTTCGCTTCTTGACATCTGTGACGGTTGGCAGCGAGTGTCTTTGGTTGCAGAGTTTCCGCTTTCCATTTCTTTTGTTTGGCATTCTTGGCATTAATACGAACATTCTACTTGCTGCAAAGATGTCACAAGAAAATGCTTGTGCATTTTCACAACACGTGTTTTAAGATGAGCTCACTCGTATGTTAATTTTCGCAGTAGTCGAAGTCGGAAGTCTCCTTTTCGGCGAGTAGTTCCATTATGAGATATGTAACAAGTCGGCACTGGCTGGGCATCACCAATTGGTGAACGACATAGTTGTGTTCTACAGCATTTATACCAGGAAAAACAAGCCCTTCTTTAACGAGTTTCATTGCGAGAGCACAGTCTTCCTCTGCGAGCAAACTGTAGCCAACTTGTTTCGTGCTGTTGATGCGGCCTTGCGTTTTTCGCCCCTTAGGTTTTTCAAGGTGGTGTAGACTGCATGGCTGGCCACATAGCCCAGGGCCGGGAGGCCGTGTCTTATTTTTTACAGCCCAGGGTCACATTTCAGGTATATCATGTTGCAGGTAGGGCGTCAAGTATCCGCTCACTTGGGAAGATCTTCCTAGTTTCCATCCTTGCTAGCTGTAGTGATCGTTAACAGAGTGCTCCTCAGCAGTATTTTGTTTTCATCTTCGTAAATGTGCCTTGTAGACACGTGATATTAGAAGCAAGCCAGTTGACTATATATTCTGAAGCACTCTTCTAAGCTGTCAGTTTTCAGCTTGTCCCATGGAGGCCGTACAGTAGTCCGAGTTCATCAAAGCAGTATCCGGGATGTGTATTTGACCGCTTCTGCAAGAAATAGAACGAAAAAGGAGGAAATCATATTAATACAAAGAAAGGTAATGAAATCAAAAATGGTTATAAAAATACAAAAAAAGATGAAAAAAATGCTCTTTTTAAAAGTGTAGCTGAAGTGGATCCGTATTTAAGAGAAAACCCTGGCAGTGTTTCAATCTGGTATTTCGGATCACAAACATTAAAATTATTCTTGAATTTGATGTGCCGAATGCGCTTTAATAATAATAATAATAATAATAATAATAATAATAATAATAATAATAATAATGCTTATTGCACGAGCACATAGAACCAGGTACAGAAAATAATAATAATAATTAAAGGGGCACTGACAACCCAAAGGTCGATATTTTTTTTATTGTATAAAACAATGCAAGTTGTAGTCATAGACACGCAAAAAAAAACCGCATCGCGAAAAAAAATTTTCCCGCGCGCGCGCGCGCGCCTTTTTATTTTTGGCGTTTAAATTTCCAGCGCTCACCTCCTCGCTTCTTTTGATCGGTGACGTCAAAAATCAGGAAATTTAGAAGCTTTGTAGGTGACATTTCTATAACATTTAATAACGGCAATCGTAAAACATGTTTTTTAACGCTATTGCGAACGCACTACGGCCCCTCTTTTTGAAATACCAGAAATCAGAGTTCTGTGTGATGTTGCTTCCTAGATTTGTACCCTCCCTCGGGAAACTTGGCGGTGCACGTCGGCGAGCCAGGAAGTAACCGGTTTTTTCCCGCGTCGGCGTGATATCACCTCCTCCTCGCTTGGGGTCGCCGTGGGAACGGCGCTTTGCTTCATAGCGTGAAGCGGAGGTCTGAAAAAAAGTCGAGTCGCAGGAGACCGCAAAATTTGACTCACTGCACTGGCGCGGATCGCGCGGGAACTTCAAATTCGGCATTTGGAAATTGTTTTTTTAATTCACAAATACTGAATTTTCAAGTTTCAAATTTTGAGGGTAATGTCCCGGCATCGTTTTCAATCGTTTCAGACAATAAAAAAAAATATTATTTTGACGTGTCAGTGCCCCTTTAATAATAATAATATGCTCCATAGAGCTTCCTGGTGTGTTGGGATTCCTTGGGGAGCCTGAAAGGGCGCCAGCTAAATTGTTAGTATATGGCTCTGGTGTATGGATAAGTAAACTGGTCAATGAACCATATACCGGCTTGCGTGCACTCCGAACTACAGCTCAAAGACCCGCTAAAATATAGGTCTTACTAGTTAGTTGCGGCGGATCATTTCTGCGCTCCGATGAGGATACACAGAAGCGACACAATGTACTTACTTCTTTTTTATTTAATTTTTACATTGATGTGCTGGTTGCAACCGCGATAACCTATCACTTGCATACCTTGCGAAAATCATTCCAATCTGAACTCATAAATCAAGTCATTTTTATTTAGGTCTGCACCTACAAGTAGCGCGAGCATTTGAATATTTTGCTTCCATGCCACAACCAAATCACTCCCATGTACGCATTCAGCGAAAAGTAAAAACAAGAAACGAAACCACGATCATAAAAATTGAAAAGTTCTCACCCTTCCATGCCGTCAAGGAGCGAGATCTTCCCGTCGATTCGCTGTATAGTCCACGCTTTCGTAGTCATCCTTGCAGAAACTCAAATATGGACACTTTCACATCCAGTTTTCCGCCAAGGCGCGGATAAACAACATAGTGGACAGCACCGACAATCGAAAAGCGACATTTACGTTCACACCCGCGGTTGTGTTGTATTCCAAAATGTGCTCGATCTCACTCAAGATTTGAACTTCTGACCCTCGGCGTCCAAAAACCTACTCGGGTCTAGAGTTGTTCAAGTTGATTCCTCCAGCCTTATTGTCACGTGACCCAACCCGCAGGAGTAACTAAAAAAGCCGTCGAAGAAAGGAACGCGACGGACGACCGTCGGGGAGAAAAAGTAAAAAAGAAAAACAAAACGCGACGCCGAGGCGCCTTTTTCTTTTCTTTTTTTTTTGTTTGCACCGCGGCAAGCGTAGAGAGAGAGGGAAAGTAAAAGAGAACGTGCATTGCAAAGAAGCCAACTGTCAAGGGGAGCCTTGCGGAGAAGCGCACTACCAGTTCAGCCTACTCCTGCCGACGCTCCTTGAAGGGAGAGAGGGAAGCGCTACGGCCTTAGCTCTAGGTGGTGTTGGCGCAGCGCGCTACCGCTCACACTTGAAGGAGAGGAGACTAGAGGAGGAGAGTTGCGCATGCGTAGTGTGAGTGCGGACTACGACGCCGACGCCGCGGGACATAGACCCGAGCAAGAGATGCTCCGCATCTAAAAAGCATGAGAGCTACCGTCCTATCTCAATATTGCCATGCATTGGGGAAATATTAGAAAAGCACCTATTCACAGTGATGTCAAGCTTTATTGACAGCTCTGATATATTGCCAAATAACCAGTATGGTTTTGTGGCAGGGAAAGGTCCCAGCTACTCCTGGAAGACTTTGCAGATCTTATTCACACCGCATTTGAGAACAACCTATTTGCGTGTGCCCTTTTTTTTACACCTATCTAAAGCATTCGACGCCGTTAGTCATGATGTGCTTCTCAGCAAACTACATAATTTCGGCTTCCGCGGTTCATTTTTTCTTCTCCTACAAAATTTCTTTTCGGAGCGTTCGCAGATCGTGTCTGTAGGACATTTTAGGAGCACGCGCGTAATGATAAAAGCTGGTGTCCCTCAGGGTTCGGTGTTGTCGCCACTTCTGTTTAATATATACGTAAACGATATTTCCACCAGAGTATCTAAGTGCCGTATATTTCAGTATGTAGATGATACCTTGCTCGTCTCTCGCCATCTGAACTACTATCATGCTGTAAACTTATTGAAACATGATGCCACGCAAATAATGGACTGGTTTGATGAAAATTTAATTACAATTAATGCATCAAAAACAAAACTGGTATGCTTCAGAAACCCACTCAGGAAAGTGAACCTTGACTCACCAGTCACTCTACACAAATCGAATTGTATTGACTGTCATTGTTCTCAGCTGGACTATGTTGATAAAGTTAAGTATTTGGGAGTGTATTTCGATTCAGACATGTCATGGAATTCCCATATGTCGTACATTTGTAAAAGGATTCGGAGCGTAAGCTGTTTACTTTTCAACAACAAACTTTTTTTGCCGTTTGCGGTAAGAATGTCTATTGCGCATGCCCTGGGCTATAGCATAATTAGGTACGGTATAACGATTTTTGGTAACTGTGCAGAGCTATGGAAAATTAAAATCGATCGTATTTTGAGGGCCATGTTAAAAAGCGTTGGGTATAATTGGGATTTTTCGACTGATATTAATGTTTTCGAGGCACTAAAGATGCCGAATTTCTCTGCTCTTTTGGTACAAAGTGTGGTACTTCGTCACTTTTGGAGCAATGATTTCAAGCTCCCCTTCGTCAGTCATAAAAGACTCCGACATACGTCACGTTTTGTAACCCCTCGTTGTGTGACGCGCTACGGCAAAAGAGTTCGCTCGTATTATGTGCCCTTCATCTTCAACACACTTCCCGAGAGCGTAATCGAGGCCAGTACAAAAACACAACTGAAGAAATATATGAACAGTTCGTCTATTTAGTTTTGCTGCAGCATTGTTTTCTCTCTTTATTGTTCTTCCTGGTGTATAATTCACATTTGAGTATGACTTGTGTGGTCTTGTGCAACAAGTCTCCTCTGACTTGAACAGAACCGTATCTGTATCATGTACATATATTTTGTTTTCTATGAATATAGCGTACATAGTGTGTTCGTGCTATGAAAAACTATTACATTATCCACAGACTAATCAAATCGTACGTTCCTCTTTGCGAGCCGATTGTGTTGTACTTTATTTCGGATAGTTTTTATGAAACACGTCTGTGTGTGAGTGCGTGTGTTTTGTGATTCATCTACAAGACAAGCCTACTCTTCCTGACATTAACTAAGGAGACTGACATTTCGGGTGACTTCTTATATTTTGTATGCCCATGTGAATGCCTGATTTTCCTCTTCCTTTTATTTTACAATGGTGGAATTGATCCCACAAGCCTCTGTGGCTTTGATCAGTCCCGGAACTGAAATGGCATATTTGCACCACGGAATTAAATTATTATTATTATTATTATTATTACTATTATTATTATTATTATTATTATTATTATTATTATTATTATTATTATTATTATTATTATATTAGAAGAAGAAGTCGTCGGGCCCCGGCGTTCCTTTTGATAGCTGCCAAATAATAACATTCATTTTAATTATTTCGTCGACCTAAGACCTCTGGCGAAGTCCTACCATCTGGACAAGAAAAGGAGCCTCTATGGGACCGTCGATCGACATCCTACCATCTACGTAAAGCGGGCAAATCGTCTGAGGCGATCGCTGAACCGCCTGCCCGATCGCCGCCATGTCCCCGACATCCTGCTTGTCCCTGTACCAATGAGGCCCCTTGCGTGCCCGGCATCGGAGTGTTGAACATCGCTCCAAGCCAGCGATCCACGCCGACTCCGCTGTTGCGCCAAGTGAGGGCCTTTTTCATTCGCCTACGCCTTCAGATCTTATGATCACCGGACACACTGCTTTCACGGTGGGAATCGTGCGCTCATTACGCGCACAGATATCACGGTGTGCTGTCTTGGTACCGAGTGCTTCACGTTCGCTTCTCAAGTCTCAATAATGGCAATCAAGAAACCAGACGCTGTCTCTACTAAGCAAAGTGAGCGCGTGTGTTAGGATACTTTCTGGTGTGGCTGGTAGGTATATTTGTCGCTACTCACAACGCGTTTATCTGAAGCTTGTTTCACTCACGTTTTACTTGTGTCATCCGACCATGCCTTCAACAGAATGCTTTAAGTGTCGCGAGCCGGTACCGTTGGATGGCAGATATATGACATGCACGGAGCTGTTCAAACAGCTTTCATCTTGGAAAGTCTTGTGCTGGTGTTTCTGCCAGTATATTTAATGCAATGAGCTCCGTGAAGCGCGAGCAATGGTGCTGTCACCTCTGCCGCCCGTCTGCAAACAAGTCCAATGCAGGAAGCGCGGGAGCGAATTCGCAGTTAGCAGAGGTTAACAACAAATTAGACCTGCTTCTTTCTCTCAAGAGCAGTGTCGACACGCTACTTAAGCTTCCTGAAAAAGTCGAGGAGCTCCTGACCGTAAAATCCGCTGTAGACATCATGGAAAAGTCCATAGCTGAGGTGTTGGAGTCCATTGCTTTTCACTCAGCTCAGTATGACTCTCTTTTAAAGAAAGTGTCTGAGAATGAGGCCACTGTTGCAGAGCTGCAAACTGAGGTTGGGTCTTTAAAATCCACTTTATCGGCCCAGTCGCAGGAGATTCAGCTCCTTCGTGCTGAGCTCAATAACTCCGAGCAATTTAGTCGGCAGTCTAATCTAGAAATTCATGGATTTCCATGCAGCCCTAAAAAAAACCTTCCATCCATATTAGGTGACATAGCCCAAAAGATCGGCATACAAGATTTTCAGACTTCGGAAATTGATACCGTTCATCGCCTGCCCTCTACTCGAGGAGCCACCCCGGTTATTCTGGTGAGGTTTCGGGCAGTGCAGACCAGAGAACGCTGGTTAAGCTCTCGTCGTTTATTGGGTCTTCTTGCACGTGAGAAAGAACTGCCAAGGCTATTCTTTAACGAGAGTCTCACCCATGCGAACAGGGAGCTTTTCTGGAGGGCAAGGTCGAGGGGGAACGAAAAGCAATATAAATACGTCTGGGTGAAAAATGCAAAGATTTATGCAAAAAAGACACAAGGTTCTACAGCCATTCGCGTTAATTCTGTGGGTGATTTGGAACTGATTGTCTAACGGATATGACCCCATCGTTCTTTAATTTCCAAGACTTTAACTCGCTTCTTGTGGATTTTGACCTGTCTTCAGTTAATGCACTTACCTTTGTTCACATCAATATTCGAAGTGCTCGGAAATATTGGGACCAGTTTTGTGTTTCTGTGAATTTTTTGAAATCCCTAGTAGATGTTTGGGTCTTAACAGAGACAAATTTACCAAAAGATTTAATTAATCAATTTTCACTGCCTGGATACAGAGAATATTTTTTTCATCCGTCCTTGCAGGACAGGAGGTGGTATTGTAATATTTGTCAAAAATTCGTGGGAAGCTTTGAAACTGAATTTTACATTTAATCATGCGGAATGTTTAGCCCTGAATATTTTTAACTCAAGATATTCCTTAACGATGGTCGCCTGCTACCGTCCCCCATTTGAACGCGTCTCCTTATTCCTGGAAGAATTGCGAGCATGTCTGAGTGGCTTGCAGGCCACGGAACATATATGTCTGCTTGGAGACTTTAATATTGACACTTTAAATCCTACAAAGGCTGTCGTGTGCGACTATCTAAATATACTTGCTGAGTTTGGCCTTGTAAGTTCTATCCAAGCCCCTACCAGGGAAGAACATTTCAATGGTCGCTTTGTCACTTCCTGTCTAGATCACATTAATATTCGTGCCCACGGCGTTTTAGTTAAATTTGCGGTTGTCTCACAAAAACTCGCGGACCACTACTTCACGGCTTGTCAACTGCTCTCAAAGGATTCTGTCAAAACCGCCTGTTCTAAAAGGAGACAGGTAAACATTTTTGATCGCAAAGCGTTTGACAAATTAATCGCATCATATGACTGGGACAATTTCTTACGGTCTTTTAGTCAACAGGAGATTTATTCAAAGTTTATTCAGCTGTGGAGAACTTTTACTGACTGCAGTACAAAAGTAATTATCGTTAAAAAGCGTCGACTTGAACTCGCGTGGCTGAATGATGACATTATTGCCGCAATCAAATATAAAGAACTTTTGTGGACGCGCAGTCGACAGTCACCGCAGAACGAGGAATTGCGCATTAAATTTAAAATTGAACGCAATAGAGTAACCGCAATGATTAAATTGGCTAAGCGTAATTATGTTAAAGCAAAGTTAGTCGAATCACGCTTTGACACCCGGGTAACTTGGTCTCTTGTCAACGAACTCCGTGATGGTCCCAGTGCTAGACGTTCAGTTGACGAAACCGTGGAAAAGTATTTCCCGTGTAGTCCTCTCTCTGCAGCCAATGCTTTCAACACCTATTTTGGAAAGACCTAAAGCATATCGCGCGATAAAGAAGTTGACCTCTCGCTCTCATTCATTCCAAATGTAGCGTCCGCTTTCCTTCCTGAAATAACAGAGCAAGCGCTACAAACTATGTTGTTCAGCTTTAAACCTCGTCTGTCTCCTGGAATTGATGGTGTACGAATGTCCGATCTGTGTAGAAATTACAACTCACTAAAAAATATACTTCTACTGATGTTGAACGGTTTTATAGCTTCAGGCATAATTCCAGACGACCTTAAAATAGCAATTGTAAAGCCTTTATTTAAAAGTGGAGATCACAGTAAGGTCGAATGCTATCGCCCTATCTCGATCTTGCCTTCGATAGCGAAGATTTTGGAGAAACATATTTTTATAACAATGACTGATTTTATGGATAAATTTAATCTTTTTTCTCCACAGCAGTTTGGTTTTGTTATTGGAAAAGGCACACAACCTCTTCTTGAGGACTTCTCCGATCTGCTGAACACTGCCTTCGAAAATAATCTTGTTACGTGCGCACTTTTCATAGATGTTTCGAAAGCTTTCGACTCTGTGTCACACAAATTTCTTTTGAAAAAACTTCTTAGCTTAGGGTTAAGGGGTTCATTTTATTCCCTGCTTAAAAACCTTCTGTCAAACCGAACACAGCTAGTTTCGATATCTAGACAATACAGTGCTAAAATATCTTTGAAATCTCGCGTACCTCAGGGGTCTGTGCTCTCGCCTCTTCTTTTTAATATTTATGTCAATGACCTTTCCGAAGTAGTGAAATACAGTAAGATATTCCAATATGCAGACGATACCGTTCTAGTATCAAGTCATTTACATTATAGTAAGGCAGTAGAATTACTGCAGTTTGATTCAATTAAGGTCATGGATTGGTTTTCAAGAAATTTAATCAGCGTCAACACGAAAAAAACGCAACTAATGTGCTTTTCTAGTCCGCTTAAGAGAGTAATTTTAAACAAGCCAATACTTCTGCACGCTTCAGACTGTACTTCTTGTGAATGTGTGCCAGTAGACTACGTGAACACTACAAAATACTTAGGAATTTATTTTGACACTGATTTATCGTGGAACTCCCATCTTTCCTTCATCATGAAGAAGCTGCGAGCAGCATCCTGCACCCTCTACAATATAAGAACATTTATCCCCATGTCAACCCGAAGACTCATTGTGCACGCACTCGTTTATAGTGTGCTGCGGTATGGAATAACCTTGTTCGGGCAGTGCATAAACCTATTAGAAACTAAAGTGAATTCTCTCCTAAAGGGCATCTTGCGTAGCGTGGCATATGGCTCCAATATTCAAACATCCGACAACATCTTTGACGATTTCTCTTTACCATCCTTTCGAGCCCTATTTATGCATACCGTGATAATCCGACATTACTGGGATAATACCTTCAAGGTTCCCAACGTGGTTTGTCGTGACCTTCGGAAAGTGGCACCATATGCCACGCCGGGAATCAGTACTCATTTTGGGACATGCATTCGGAGTTATTATGTTCCAAACACCTTTAACAAACTCCCACCTGTGCTCAGTGACATCACTTCTCGCGGAAAGTTAAAAAGAAAACTGAAGACTATGTGCTCCTCTATAGGATAATAGCGTCAACCTTCAAGACTTTTCGCAATGACTTTGTACTTTACAATTCGTCTTTAACGATATTTACCTTGTCGCGTCTCTGAATCTCTGTAACTTCTTTGTTCTGTTTTTTTTTATTGTTATTTTTTTTTTGTGTGTGTGTGTTTCTTTTTTATTGTTATGTGTGCTTTTGTAGATATTTTGTTGAGATCAGTCCTACAAGTCTTTAGGACTTTGACGGTCCCCGAAATGATACTTTGAGGACGTTTAAGCACCTGCAATAAATTTATTATTATTATTATTATTATTATTATTATTATTATTATTATTATTATTATTATTATTATTATTATTACTGGAACTATTGCTAATTCTGGTTAAGTTCACAATTTTTCATGTTTTTCCTTTTCTTTCTTCTTTTGTTATAATTATTTTGATATCTTTGCAACCTCGGTTTAGTCACACAAGCCTTTGAACGCTTTGACGAACCTGCGTTGTTTTGTGGATATGCTCCTCTATCACAAATAAATTATGAATTATGAATTATTATTATTATTATTATTATTATTATTATTTTTATTATTATTATTTAGAAAGCGAAGGCCAGATCACTTTTGGTTGAGCCCTCAGATTTTGGCTGCAATCTCGGATAAAGGGAAGCTGTGGGTCTGTTGTAAGCGGGCACCTAAAAATGTTAAACTACGAGCAGAGTTTCGCACGGCTAGAAACAGGGTAAATGACCTTGTTCGATCAGCAAAACGAATTTATTTTCAAGAAAAGTTTTGGGAAAGTCGTTCTAATATCGCAGAAACCTGGTCTCTAGTAAATGGGCTTCGAGGCTATCAGTGCCGGCGCTCTCTTGATGACGTGATAGTTAAAAATTTTGGAGATAATATTTCAACTGTTGTGGAAAGCTTTAACCGCTTTTTTGCAACTATCTCTGAGCAAGCAGTAAGTGTGCCCGTCGAGGAGGTGACCTTGAATGAGTCAAATAGTGCGTCGGCTTTTTTGTGCGACATGGACGAGGAAGGTTTGCAGTCGATTTTATTCAGTATGAAATGTTATAGGTCCCCTGGGGCTGACGGAGTCACAGTCGGTTTTCTTCAAAGGAACTTTAACTCCTTAAAATACGTGATTATTTTTATGATGAACAGTTTTATTAGGTCGCGGTCAGTTCCGGAAGAGCTCAAAACTGCTATTGTTCGGCCGGTTTTTAAGGGCGGCAAACCGTCTAGGATGGAAAACTATCGCTCTATATCTATATTGCCGGTTTTGGGACACCTTTTAGAAAAGCACATGTTCCGCATTATGAGTAGTTTTTTGGACAGTCACCCATTGTTATCCCCCGCAGGGGGCACCTGTGAAAGCAAGTGTTTGGAGAGTGGCGTCTCCACGGACCCCGAGCCATGCGGGTTCGCCCGCCCACGTCTGGCTGTGCGTGGCTTTCCCTTGTCCGTGGAAAAGGGCATCCTGGTGGTTGAGTCGAGCCCGGGGTAGGTTTGGACCCTTCGGGGCCCTCCGGGTGAGGCAATACACCACTTCGGCTCCCGCTTCTCGTAGACGGGAGTCCTGGTAAGGCCCGGCCAGGATGATTCAGTCCAGTCGCCTTTTCTTTTATTATCCCCTCCGATCTTTCACTTTTACCTTTCCTGTTTCTTTTACTTCTCTCTCATTTCTCTTACTCTCTTTTCACCCCTCTTTGGCGGCAAGGGATAACCTTGGGTGGTGATGGACCTCTGTCTTGACCCACACTTGGGTATAGTTTCCCGGCAGAACTGTGAGTGTAACGTCTCCAGCCAAGCCCTTCTTGTTAAGGTGCGTTGCCTAGCCCCTTGTTGGGCTCGGTGGTGGGCGGTGCACCGCGGATTCTGAACACTCTTTGCCCTCCTATGGCGCCCCACCCCTCTAAACCCCGTTCAGGGCACGCCCTTAAAAGGCGCTGCCTTGATAAAAAAAAAAACCATTGACAAAGATCTCGAGATAGAATCCTTTACAAAGTTTTTTGTTGTTCACTCTCTTGATGAACAGAAGTCAGTTGCAAAGATGTCACCTTTCGTTGTAGCCAAAGTTCTAGAGAACCTTGTAAGGTTTTCCTACAAGGCAAAAAAAACTGTACTCTGAAGACCTCCTTGTGGAGGTAAACACAAAAAAAGAAGCACTCCACAACCTGACCACCATCGTTGACGTAAAGGTGTCGGTGAGTCCTCACCGCACACTTAACACCATTCATGGAGTCCTCTCTGAGGACGACTTTCTGCACACAAGTGAAGAAGAACTCCTCGGGGGACTCAAAAGTTCCGGCGTTGTCGCTGTTAAACGCATCATGTTTTGGAAAAATGGTGAACAAATTCCTTCTAAGCATGTTATTTTGACTTTTGAAAAACTCCCAGAGACTGTCAAGGCAGGATACCTGAACTGCCGCATTCGCCCTTACGTCCCCAACTTCCAGCGGTGCTTCCGCTGCCAACGTTTTGGTCACGGAGCACGCAGCTGCCCAGGGGAGGAGACGTGTGCAAAGTGTGGCAGTCAGGGCCAGGTTTCTGACATTTGTGAGGAGGCTGTGGCCCACTGCGTTAACTGCGGTGGACCACACCCCTCTTATTATCGTACCTGTCTCTCGGGGAAACAAGAAAAGATACCCTTACCATTAAAGTAAAGGAGAACATTTCGTATTCGGAAGCTAAAAAACGATTCTCCTTCGTGTCAAAGGGGAGTTTTGCCGACGTGGTGCGCAGGGGTCCTGCACCACGCTTGGAGTCGAGGGCCACCCAGGTGTCTCCCGAGATCTTGGCGGCCGACCTCAGGGCCCCAGCTCCCCGACAGGGGCAGCAGCAGCTTCCTCCAGTCCGTGCTGCTCCTCCATCCAAGGACAGGCCGGCAGCAGCCGCGCCTTCCTCCTCTCCTAGGTCCCATCCTAGGAAGAGGGAGCGGGTTTCTCGATCTTGCTCGCTGGTGTGGGCCCCCCTACCAAAAGAGAAGCATGGAGCCCATGCAGCTCCAGTGAAAGGAGGGGACAAGACGAGCTTGAGTGACCCCTTGCCCAGTTCGTCCACCACTCCTCCAGCCGGCCGTGGCCGGGGCTTGCCCCCTCGCGGGCCAGGCTGGACAAGCTTCGTATCTACTTCAATGGGCACTTTGCAGCAGCGGGACATGCCAACAGATGTTGACACTCTGTCCACTCCTGGGTCTGACCAGGATGGCATGGAATGGGAGACGCCCTCCCGCAAATCCAAAAAGAAACAGCCTGTAGTACCGCCCAAATGATGACCCCGTCAGTAGCCTATTGTGGCCACATCTTCTATTAATTTTTGTTAACTCTCCATAGTCTTATTTATTTTTCTGTGTTTCACTCATTATATATTTACATATTTACACACTTCTTAAGAGATGACTAAGTTACATTTTATGCAGTGGAACTGTAGCGGTATTTTAAGAAATATTGATGATGTTAACTATTTTATGGATGAGCTTCGGCCCATCGCTCTTGCTTTGCAAGAAACCCACCTTCAATCAAATTCTTTTAACATTTTAAGACATCATCAGGTTTTCAGGAAAGACCGTCCTGCTTCCCCTCCTTCTGATGATGTTGCAGTGGTGTGCAGAGTGGAGTCGCTTGCTCTCAAGTTCCACTCTGCACGCCACTGGAAGCTGTTGCAGTGCGTCTCCTCGTTGACCGCCTTGTAGCAGTTGTTTCTTTATACTTGCCACCAAACATTCCTTTGAATCTTCAAGAGCTGCAGGGACTAGTAGGACACCTTCCTCACCCTTTTTTAATTTTAGGTGATTTTAACGCTCATCGTCCCATGTAGGGGAGTACCCGTCAAGACTCCCGTGGTGGTGTAATTGAACGTCTTTTATTTTCTTCTGGGCTGTGCCATTCTTAACGGGAGAGAGCCAACTTTTTTTAGTGCGGCACACAACTCATTCACATCCATTGACCTTTCTATTGCTTCACCTTCATTACTTCCTTGCTTTTCCTGGACGTTTCTTCATACACCTTTTGGAAGTGATCATTATCCAGTTGTTTTAGAGAGTACCGTTCCATTGCCTAATCTTTTAAAGCGGGTGGAAGTTACACAAGGCAAACAGGGCGCTTTTTGATCTTCATTTCTTTTTAAATCCTTCGGTTCTTTCTTCTATGTCCCCTGGGAACGCTACTCTTCATGTTACTGAGCAGATACTAAGGGCTGCTCAGCGGTCCATTCCACAAACATCTGGTAATATACCCAAAAAATGCAAACCTTGGTGGAACGGGGAGTGTGCCACAACCCGGACGGACCAAAATAGGGCGTGGGGCCGATTTTGCAGATACCCCACTTCACGCAACCTTGTTGAGTTCAAGCGACGAAAAGCTAAGGCTTGTTGGACTAGGAAGCAAGCAAAGCGGAAGTCGTGGATGAAGTATCTCTCTTCTCTAACTAGTTCTGTCCCGGCCAAAGAGGCCTGGGACAGATATCGGACAGTAAATGAATATTATAGGTGCTCTGCTATTCCAACGTTTAACGCTCCTTCTTCATTACTAAGAGACATTGGTAATATACTCGGGGAACATTTTTATAATGCATCTAGTTCGGCCAACTACAGTGATACGTTTGTACAGTTGAAAGCTCGTGCAGAGCGACAAAAGCTTGTCTTGTCGGGAGGAAATTCAGCATCTTATAACCAACCTTTTACGCGATGTGAGGTTGAGATGACTCTTAATGTAACTAAGCTCTCTGCCCTGGGCCCGATAGAATACACTATGGAAGGCTTCGCCACCTTTCTTCAGAATCCCTTAAAACCCTTCTCCTCTTTTTTCAATCTTTTCTGGAAAAAAGCATGCTTTCCTCAGGCTTGGAAACATGCACATATCATACCCCTTCTAAAACCTAATAAAGACCCCTCACAACCATCAAGTTATCGCCCAATTGCACTGACGAGCGGCCTCGGGAAAACTTTTGAAAGACTTATTAACAGGCGGCTGGATGTTGGAAAGCCAGACGGTCTTTGAAAACAATCAGTGTGGATTCCGCCAAGGTCGATCTACCCTTGACCACTTAGTTCGCCTGGGAACTCTGATACACGAAAAATTTGTAAACAGGCAGCACTGTGTTGCGGCTTTTTTTTTCGACTTAGAAAGGGCATATAACACAGCGTGGAGGTATGGGATTCTCCGAAACCTGTATGCCTGTAATATCCCTGGCCGTATGCTGCAATGCATAAAGGGTTATCTGACGAAAAGGACTTTTCAAGTTCGTCTCGGTTCAGTCCTATCTGATTCCTTTGTCCAAGAAAACGGAGTCTCTCAAGGGGTGCTTTAAGTGTGACTTTATTTCTGCTAGCAATTAATTCACTCACACGACTGCTGCCACCTTCAATTACATATTCTCTTTATGCCGATGACATACAGATTTCATCATCCTCTTGTAACCTTTCCGGTTGTGAGCGTCAGTTGCAGTTAGCCTTAAACAAACTGTCAAACTGGCCGAAGGAAACGGGTTCAAGTTCTCTGCTTCAAAAACGATCTGTGTGCCTTTTTCTGTGTGCCGCGGGTTGTGTTTGGATCCATCCCTGGAATTAAAATGAGCCCCTATCCCAATTAGAAAGGAGCACCGATTTCTTGGTGGAATATTTGATAAAAAGCTTAACTATATTTCCCACCTTAAAGCGCTGAAGCAAAAATGCCTTCAGTCCATAAATCTTTTGAAAGTTTTATCTCGCAAGTCTTGGTGGGTCTGATAGAAAATGTATCCTGCAGTTATACAATGCCCTTGTACGATGCCGTCTTGACCATGGTGCAGTAGTGTATGGATCGGCTCGGCCCTCTGCCCTGAAAATGTTGGACTCAGTTCACCATCTCGGCTTGCGACTGGCAACAGGAGCCTTCCGGACGTCCCCCGTCCTCAGTTTGTATGCAGAATTCAATGAGCTGTCCCTGAACAAACGACGTACATATCTTAGTCTAATTAACATATGCTTACAAGATTGTGGCCGACCCCCAGCATCTGACGTACTCTTCACTGACAAGGTCAAGGTTCTTTCGCCTTTTTTTAAAATAAACCAAGCATTGTGACACCGTTAAGCTTCCGTATTGAACATCTTCGCACTTCTCTGCACCTTCCTCTAGACCAGGTCGGCCCCGTTAGGAAAGTCAACGGTATTCCACCTTGGAAAGCACAGCGAGTTGAATCCAACTGGTCTCTCGCGAAGTTCAACAAGCACGGCATTTCCCATGCTGTATTAAGCAAGAGTTTGGTGAACTGAAAACTAAGTATGATGATTATCGATTATCTTCATGTTTATACAGATGGTGCCAAGACCGCCTCTTTTGTCGGTTGCGCTGTGTATTTTGAAAGCTTCTCCAGGGTTCAAAGACTTGATTGTATCGCCAGCATTTTTACTGCGGAGCTCTATGCGGTATCAATGGCGATCGAATCCATTATCAATAGGAAAATACTGAGGGCTGTTCTGTTTGTTGACTCTCAAAGTGTGATTCTTGCAGTTTTCTCTTTTAAAGATACTAAAAATATGCTTGTTCAACCGATTCGATATAAACTGAACTCTGCTTTGCATGGAGGTCAAAATATAAAGTTTTGTTGAGTACCTAATCACATTGGCATACAAGGCAATGAAGAAGCCGACAAGCTTGCAGGGTCTGCCGGTAACCTTCCACAATCTCTGTCCTGTTTACCCTATCAAGATATTAAGCCCTTGGTGAAGTCCTCGATTCTTCATTCTTGGCAATTGGAATGGGACATGGAGTGCGATAACAAGCTTCATGTTACCAAACCGGCTTTGGGAGTTTGGGAAAGCTCTTCATGCTAAAGCCGACTTCATGAAACGTTGTTGTGCCGTCTGAGAATCGGACACTCTTTTATAACTCATAGGTATCTGCTTTCGGGAGGAGATCCGCCAGTCTGCGATTAGTGTAGTGATAGGCTCACTGTTTTGCATATCTTGTGGTTCTGCCCCGGCCTTGAGCCCAAGCGCCGCATTCATTTCCCTGAATTTTTTCAACATCATATCCCATTTTATCCTGCTCTCCTTCTGGGAGAGAATCCTCTTGTCTCTTTTGAACGAGCAATAGAATTTCTTGGTAGTGTTGGTTTTTTACACCGATTCTATCTTCTTGGTTGTCCGTTTATAAAACCCGTTTTATAGTACAATGATGCCTTCAATTAGTTTGGCGCAGATAGCTCGTAGCTATTGTGCCATAAACCCCCAAAATCTCTCTCACCCATTGTTATCTGATTCGCGATACTGTTTTGTTCCGGGAAGGGGGACGCAATTGCTCTTGGATGACGTCGCCGATTATTTGCACTCAGCGGTTCATGATAATATGTTTTCCTGTGCCCTTTTTTAGACGTTTCCAAGGCATTTGAAACGGTGAATCATCCTATTGTGTTGAGTAAACTATTTAAGTACGGCTTCCGCGGGCCTTTTTTTTAATTGCTCTCGGACCTTTTATCTGGTCGATCGCAGCGAGTGCGAGTAGGTCTACAAACGAGCGCCTCTTGTTATCTTCGAGCGGGTATCCCTCAAGGATCCGTGTAATCGCCTTTGTTTTTTAACATTGATATCCACGATCTTGCTTCTGCCATTTCCCAATCTTCATGTTACCTATACGCCGATGATACTTTACAGATTTCTCGACATATCTTATTTGACAGCGCACTAAATATACTGCAATCAAGTGCTAGTAAAGCTATAGACTGGTATGGTTCCAATCGCATAAAGATTAATCCAGCGAAAACCTATCTGATATGTTTTCGAAACCCATTAAAGCAAGGGTTTATAAACAAACCTTTATTATTGCTTGGAGCAGACTGTTAGAATAATAATATTATTATTATTATTATTAGAATAATAATAGAATAATATTATTATTATTATTATTATTATTATTATTATTATTATTATTATTATTATTATTATTATTATTATTATTATTATTATTATTGTTTCACTGTTATTATTATTATTATTATTGTTTCACTGTTAGAAGAATTTTCCGACCTCCTCCACTCTGCTTTTGACAATAATCTATACAGTTGCGCCCTATTTTTAGATATTTCTAAAGCTTTTGACTCGGTCGACCACAGTTTCTTATGTGAATTCAGTTAAATACCTGGGAGTTTATTTTGACAGCGACCTTGCTTGGAATACCCACCTGTCCTATATTTGTAGCAAACTCAGAAGTACTGCCTGGCTTTTGTACACCATTAGACATCTTGCTCCGATCTGTGTGCGCAGAGCTATTGCCAGCAGTCTTGCATACGGCGTTTTAAGATACGGAATTACTATTCTTTCCAATTGCCCCATAAGATGGCAGGTACGCATCGATAATATTCTGCGGAACTTACTGAAGAGCGTGGCGTATAACTGTGATTTGACAGAATGCGAAAGTATCTTTCAATATCTTGGTTTACCTTCCTTCCAAAAGTTGTTCGTGAATTCAGTAATTTTGCGCCACTTTTGGATGGATGATTTCAAAAAGACATTCATGTCCTCCCGAGTTCTAAGAGATTGTCCTCGCTATGTTGTACCTCGTTCTTATACTCGCTACGGACAAGCTACTCGTGATATTTATGTCCCGAAAACATTTAATTCGCTTCCTGATGACATTTTTACGCTTACCTCAAAAAAGCAACTAAAAAACTTCCTAATTAATTCGACTCTACCTTAAGTACTCGTTAATGTTTCCTTACCTTTTTGTTTTTGACAACCTTGTCGGAATTTTTTATTTTACCTGTATATATATCTATAGTGTTTCTACCGGTCCACTGTGATTGACTATCTCTGTCTGTGGCATGTATATATCTATATGTACACTTTTTGTGTATCTCTATATGTACCTGTACATATGTTTATAATGTTTCTACCGGTCCACTGTAATTTACTATCTCTATCCGTGCCATGTACAAAGTGACTGACTGCCCGCCGCCTCCCCTACCCCCCTCCCCCACCCCGGACAACTATGACTGTTTATCGGTGTTAGTTTGCTAACTAGATGTATTTAATCACTTACTACCTCTTCCGGGCCATGTCCCACAAGCCTGCTTTGGCTTTGACGGGCCCAAAATTATCGAAAACAAACATGAAAGCGGAATAAATTATTATTATTATTATTATTATTATTATTATTATTATTATTATTATTTTACACGCATTTTCCAATTAACCGCGAATTTTGTGACACGAGATTCAGATCTTTTGTGTACAGAAAGACGTGAAATAAATCATTAAAGGCACGGGGCCGCATTCTGTCATGTTGGGCACGACCAAGCAAACGTTACGTGCGTTATGATAACTATTATTGTACTTTGAGCAGTTTTTTTTTCTGTTTTTGCGTTCCACATATCACTTAAAAGGTTATAAAAACTGTAGCCGACTGCACATTTGTTTTCGGAAAGCGCGTGTAGAGCCGCAACGCCGCCTGCAAAACACCTGAGATGATGAAGAATACGATCAAAATGAAATCAGGAACGTTGGGCCAAGGGGGGGGGGGGGGGGGGGGGGCAAGGGGAGCGCGTGATTATGTAGGTGGTCACGTGACTGCGCCCTGATGACCTGCAGAAAAAGGCATCCCGGTCCTAGCCTGCTTGTGTTGCCAAGCGTCTATAGACGCTTTAAACACGCGTTAGACTCGCGCTAGAGTGAGCCGCCATTGCCGACCTTCTCCTGTCTTACCGAGATTCCTAGCCACTGAAGCGGGCGTTGACGAGCCTCCACAAAGGCATATGCTGGGGAGAAGGACGCAGTAGCAGCTAAAGTGGCAATAACCTGTCCTGCTGTGGTAATGGTGATGTGAAGCGAACGAAATAAGAGGAAACAAAAACTGAAGGTCGGTTATGGCGGCGCCCATGCACAGCTGCCTGAAAGCGTCTATAGGAAGTATTCACTGGCGGCCATAGCTGTGTGCTCGGCTGCGGAGCGCGTGCTGACGGCGAGCTTCCACAGTTCTTTCGCCACGTGCATTCCGCACCACTAAGATTGCCGGTCTTGGCAGCCTATTAATGCGAGCTCGTTCTGAGCATGCGCTCTAAACAATGACCTCAAATATGGCGGCCAGTGAATACCTCCTATTGCGAAAGAGAAACTTAAGGCCGGTTCAGACACTTGCGTTTGAGTGCGTTTGACTGCGCTGCGTCGAGAACCGAAAGCGAGTCACCGGCACATATGTGCTTCGTATAAAGCGTGGAATCCAACTCAATGAATCATCTTGGCACGCGATATCAGCAGCCGGGATGTCCTGGTTTCTCGCAGCCGCAACGCAGTCAAACGCAACTGTCTGAACCAGGCTTTAGACTTTAAAGGATACAAGAATAAAAAAAAAAACAGCATGAACATTTTTATCTTTGGAAACGTTTTTAGAGCGTGCTACGTGGCTATTTTCATCCCAATTAAATTCAAATTGAAAATATAAACGCTTCCAATTAATGCAAACGGGGAGGAAAGTCAGAACCCGCAAGGACATTGCATCAACAATGGCGGCGCTCGCGGCAGAGCTGGCTTCCAGGACAGGCTGCGATCGTTATAAGGCCAGCCCCCTCCTACGATATTTCATACTAGGATGGTATGTAGATAGCTGCCCCTGCATTCGGAGACAGTAAGTGCGTCGCTCACGCTGGCCATCGGCAATGCAGCAGACGCCGCCATCTTGTCCGCGCGTTTGGCGTAGCGAATTGGTAGTAAAATGGTAGTAACGGTGAGAAGAAGGTAGTAACGGCTCCAGTTACTAGCTTTTTACTAGATTTTTTTAAAGAGTGTAAGGTTAGGTTGGGTAAGTACTGCAGCCATCAACACGCTCCCCTTCTTTTTTTTCATGTTTTTTTTCGGGCGTAATAAACAGGTCTTGGTACTGGAAATACTAGCAGGAAAATTGGCGTCGCCAGACTCCGTTACGTGACTCCGTCATGTTATCTCACGTCACTTGATGTCAACTTCACTTTCGCCGGCTCATCGTCCACTTACTGCAACTCATACTGCAAACGACGTAACTTCGTATGTATGTCATTGTTTGCGGCGATTTCGCGACTTGAAATATATCGCAAAAAATTTATCACGCGAAGGTATCACCCCCTGGTAACGAATATACAACTTATCAATTCAAATCGCAGAAACATTTGTCTCCAGTAAATATCCTCGACATCCCCACTTCGCAAAATTTGCAAAATATTGAGTCGGTGAAGATAAAGTCGGTCACAGCAAGTTACGGAGCAATGTACTTTTTTTTTTGGCCAGACTATAACTTTATTGACACGTGACCAGCACGTACTTGCCAGACGTAGAGGAAAACGATTGCGTCCTAAGCTCTGGAGCGCCATTAGCACAAATCTTAAGCCCCTCCACACAACTACGTGATTTTGATGGGTCCCCTCCAGATTAGATAGCTTATCTCAAGCGGTTCATTGGGTCGTTGCTTGAGGCGGGCTTTAAAAGAGACTTGGCTAGATAGCGAGATTGTGATATCCATGACTGTACCAGCGTCGCAAATACCTGATGCGATTTTCGATTTGTTTCCTTCGTGCCAACATACCCCTGCAAGTTCGCTGGAATGTTGCGGCCTTTTTGTATTTGTATTCGGCATTGCTGCGTACGCTGTTGAGATGCGCTCCAAAAAGTAACAGTGAAGCAGCGATCAAAATATTGAAACAGATTTCTCAATAATCATAAGCCAGAAAACTGCAATATATGTGTTTGGTTCCGAACGCCAGCATGAAAGCAAGAGTAGAAAATCTTTCATATCGACCGCCAGTTTCCCGGCAGGCCCTTTCTCCGTCCGCAGCTGCACACGACCGCCGAGAGATGAAGCTCACACCGCACGCTTTTGGAAACGACCTAGGCATGGACCGCCACGCACTCCAATTAGCTGAAAGCGTCTGGGGAGGGGAGGGGGGGGGGGGGGGTCTATTGGGGTCAATTTGTAAATCAAAATCCTCGTTCTTGTTGTTTTTTTTTTATCTTTAACTGAACTATGATTCCTCTTAAAAGCTTTTTTTGTATTTAATACTTCTTTTTTGCTTTTTTTCACCGCGAGTGTTATTAAGTACGTCGACACGGCCAGCGAGCGGCTCGTAGCAGACGACGGAACGAACGTCTATGACGTCACTGACCTTGCCGTTGTTTTTTTTTTTGGCACCGTTTACTCGCTTCTCTTTCTGGCTCTTGCTATTTTTGTTTTCTTGGATCGATAACACCCTGCGGCAGCGGCTTGAGTCGCTAGGTGCATTAAGTCCGAAGCACCGACTCGTACGAGTATGTCGTGAAACGGCTCCGAAAAGAAAAGGTTCCGTCCTGATCACATGTACTGGCATGACCTACCGGACTTCTCTGCTATCAGGTATGTAACGTTTTTCAACTTCCCTCGTGACTGTAAAAGATTCGCTTTACAGGTGTAGTAACCCTCTTTCGCGGGTAATTTAAAGTGCCGTCGGGATCGGGAGCTGATTTGTTGATTCTTTAAAACTGGAGGTTGCTCTGACGCCATTTGAAGCGCCAGTCAGAGGCACGGAAACAATCCGAAAATGTGGGAAGGGGGAAGGTGGGCGGGGGAGCAAGCGATGGAGGGAAGGGGCGAGCAAGTTTTTCTTTCCCTCCCTCGAATCGGTTTAAATCAATTGGGGGGGAGGGGGGGGGGGGGGGGGGGGGTTCGAGGAAAGTTTTTTTTCTCGAGAACCGTCTTGCCCTTTCACGCTGTTCCGACGCCACCGCTGCCAGTGAAACTGGGGTACGCGGTTGCATGTACGGTTGCTCGCAGTCAAGTAATTCTGTGCACGCTTTTGCTCACGGCTTATACGCTTTATATGGGTAGAACGTGCTCAATTCGTAACAGTCCTTCACGCTCCTAGCGCTGCACTCTGTTGACATTACACCTCGGTGGTAAACGAAGTGTGGCATCTATTGTGAGTCCAGTGCGGGATTTCTGCAATGTGGCTCTTCCGTTACTCTAAGTCGTTTTAGCAACGACGGAGTTCTTGGCTTGTTCTCTACTAGTAAGTTAGCAAAATTAGCTTTTACGAGGCGTTAAGAACTCAAGTTTTCAACATATTCGTGAGCCTCACAATGCAAAAAAGGCTTTCCTTTCGTCTTAATAACCTTACTCCGAGATTTCTGTTGTTCTTCTGCGAGGAACGTGCAGCTTCCTTGCACGGATATATATATGTGTGTGTGTGTGTGTGTGGTCGTGCGCGTGCGTGCGTGCATGTGTGCGTGTGTGTGTGTGCGCGCGCGAGCGCGCTTCTTGGTTGTGTGTGTATGTGTGTGCGTGCGCGCGCGTGCGCGACGGTGTGTTGTGCGTGCGCGAGCGCGCGCGCGCGTGTGTCTGTGTGTGTGCGTGCGTGCGTGCGTGCGTGTGTGTGCGTGTGTGTGTGTGTGTGTGTGTGTGTGTGTGTGTGTGTGTGTGTGTGTGTGTGTGTGTGTGTGTGTGTGACAAGAAAAAGGGGCAGCGCAGACTAACCAGCTGGAGGATGAAAAAGAAATTAAGTTTAATAAACTGCTGGAATCAATAGTTTGAAATAGTAATGATTGATGGCAATTTTGAACTCAAGAAATTACGGGGTAATATAAAAAAGAAAAAAAGTCTACGATTCTGGTGGGACAACGTCGACGTTTCGCACTTGCACTCTTCGGAACGTAGGCCGACCGACGCTTAAAGGGAAATGTTTTCGCGATGAAGGGGTCCATTCCACTCAAGTTTGCTTCACGGAAGGTGAAAAGCGACGATTTAAAAGGATCCGAAGATCAGTTCAGTTAATAGGCGCCACTCTCGCTGACTTGGCGGGGTGGGTCGGTTGAAGGCTCACGAGGGGGATTAGCGGATCTCTTCACGATTGTCCGTGGTGGGCTTTCGTCGGGTTACAGGGCTCGTCCAATCCGATCCGGTGGGTCCATCGCTGATGGTCACGTTGGCTTAGGGGGTGGACGGTTGTAGCTTACTGAGGGACGTAGGTGGTGTGGTGGCTGGTTCGGTCGCATCTGAAACCAAAACAAGAAAAAAAAACCTAAAAAGGGATCTCGTTGGGCGTGGGCGACCCGGTAATTAAACGCTGGAAAGAGTTCGAGCGTCTTCATTTTTCTTGCATCGGAATTTCGGGACTAAAAAAATACTCGCTGATTTCTATATCCGTTTGTGTTTTAAATCCGTTCTCTAGGATAACCACTACAGTGGCGTCCGTGAGCGTGTGTTTTTTCTTGCTAAAGTGTTTTGAAACGGGAAGTGATGGTTTACGACTAACGTCGGACATGTGCTCGTTGAACCTGCAACGGAAATTATCGATTTCCGTCGCAGTATTGTTTCACTTTGTTTTTTACTCTGGCTTTGGCAACAACAGTGACTGTGTTTTATTCGACAAAGTGTACGGTCTTGTAGGCCTCTCGGCTGTTGGCGGGCACTAAAATAAACTATCTATCTATCTAACTTGGTCGCGTATTCAGTATTGCCGGAAATACCTTTTCTAAGATTAGATAATTGAACTTAAAAAAATTCACCCAACACCCTCGAGACTCGGCATACCAAGGCGTCAGCTTAAAATAGTGGTCCGCAGAATTGCACGAGAGCGGCAATTTCGATTCCGGCCGCACCATCTCAAAATGGGATATTGAAAACAGCTAACCCGCCCCGAATTTCAGAGGTGCCCGCACATGTACTTAAAGGGACACTGCAGGATATTTATGCTCGCCAAAGTTTTTATTTGTACGTGACACATGCAAGCCTAACAATCCAGAACACAATTTGCGGCTCAAAATTCGTGTTCTTTCCGCCCGAAAACCACCCATCGAGAACTGGCTGGCCTGAGTCGCGCTCACTTTCTTCTTCGTGGTCACGTGCCGTTTTCTATAGTTTAGACACAACCAGCAAAGATAATCAAAATCGTGTGTCATCGAAGGCACACACTCAATGCTAGAAATTAACGAAGAATTTGATACCCATTTTGTGTAGATTTTCAAAAAATGCAAGAACGTTGATTGAAAAAAAGAAACAAAAAAGAAATTGCACAGTCACGTGATTTTTGGTATCTTTCACCTCCTCTATATTATTTCTTCCTTCCCAGTCAAGTCCTGGTCTCGGTCTTGAGCAATTGCGTTTTCTTTTTACTTTTTTTAAAAATTATTAATGACACTGTAGCAAAATATTGATTGGGTAGTCTTCTGACGACATAATAAATCGCCTGCCAAAATATAAAAAAAAAACATTTGGGGTTGTGTTAATGCCCCTTTAAGCTTGTACCAAAGCATTTTTTAATCTTACTGATTCTGCAAAAGAAATTGCGAAGGAGCCACGTCACGTGGAGCACGAACATACCGAGGAGCGTTGAAACCTGCTCGCTAATTGCCACCGACGTGTCGGAGTGACCTCTGCACGCAGGAGGTCGTTGTAGGAACGTCGCATGCGTGGCTCCCGGCCAGCGAGTGTAACCTTGAAGCCGCATCGTTATCTTACACGTTTCTTGAGGAAAACGCATTTGCAAGAATCTGGCTGGAGTCCGTTCGCTCGTAAACGCCTAAAACCACGGTCCCACCGCTATATTATTACGCTACACAAAGGGCAGTCTGTAGACACAGTCTGAGGCTCACTTCTTCCGCCGGTCCTTTCAGGTTGGCGACACAAAAACTGTCCGTAAGCACGTTCGAAGCCTACAAATGTAAGAAAGCAAAACGTGCCTCGAACTTGCTTCAGGCATGTACGCAGCTTCTTCTGTCGTCATGTGTGCAGCAGACACCGTGTATTTCGTATGATAAACGAGCAGTAAGACTTCGCGGCTTTATGGCCATATATACGGCAGAGCTGCGAGGCTGACGCTTTATCACCGAGCACACATCAGTGCGAGGGTGGGGCAAGTTTATTCGTTCTAGTATACTGTACGGGCTGTTCCCGAGCTCTTTCCAGACGTAGAGCAAGACGTATAATTAGTTAGATAAACGGACTGTAGGAGAACTTGTAGTTGGGCTGGTTGGTTGGTAAACGTTATGAAGTATGGTGTAAGGCGCAAAAAACAGCGGACAAGAGGAAGGCGCCTGTCTGTGTGTCTTCGTTCTTGTGTCCGTTGTTTGTTTGTTATTTTGCGCAACTACAAGGATCAATCAACGGAGCTCGATTACATTTTTCGCAAATGTGTATTTAGGTGGCGAGTGTATCGTACTCAAATTTCGTAATTCAGCTTTCAGGGGAAAAAAAGAAAGATTCAAGAAAAGAAAAGCGTGAGATTATTGTAAACACGTATGAAAGAAAAACCAGAAACAAAGCGTCTGGTTCACGCTGCAACTGACACAGATGGTATCACACACGCTCGGAAGTGCTGCCCTTGCTTTCGTGTGTGCATCTCAGGGCAGCTTTTAAAAGTTTACTTCGCGTAGTGCCATCTGTGAGTACAGCAGCGTCAACCAGACGGTTTGTCTTCATATTGCTCGCACCGTATATAAATACCAAGATTTTTCTGGCCTGAAAACTTGTCCAAGAAACATGCACGTAGGAAATTTGAGTAGATACACGCACCAACTAAGACCCCCCTGTGAAAGGTGTATTTTAGGAAACACATTGTACAATGGTCGAAATTCGGCTAAGGGCTGGAGTAGTAGAAGCCGTGCTCGCATTTTGTTATTGCCTACGATACTGAACCATCAAAAATGGAACAGACTTAAGTGCCGGATGGTAGAAGTGCCGAATGGGAGAGTCCAGAGAGTTGGTCCCATTGAACCCTATGGTGACCAAATTTCAACTACGTAAGCGTTCAGTTCAATGCAGACCTTACAGTACGTGCAAGGGTACAAACGCTATTGTTGCGTGCTTCAAAGATAACGTGGGAACGCATTAACCGGACCAATAGCGACTACCAAATTAATTCAAAAAGCGCATAAAATCGGGGGTAACATGCAGGTGCGGGGAATTGATTGCTGCGCGTGTTAGCGCGTGGAGCGGAAGCTTACGCTACAGAATCCGGAGATCCTGAACTCAATGCCCATTCTTTGCCCGTTTCGACCTAAATGATGATTGTTCCGGTGTGTTTGCGTAAACACTACTGGCCGAAATACAGACCCCAAATTACCTGCACCATAGCCACCTATATGCTGACAAAGCCAGGCAGATCGACACTAGAAGCGGCCGCCGAAATGGAAAAGGTGAAACGGCAGACAACGGATGAGAGGAGAGTCTAGGGTGCCTCCTTCTGCCGGCCGCTTCCGCTGACAGGGTGGAGACACCACTGGAGCCAGTCGAGCACCACAATATGGCGCCTCAGGTTAGTATTAGCTCCACATTGGGTGTGGGTCCTGTAGAGTGTGTGTGACAAAGTCGTGGTGAAAAAACGTTGTGTTTCGCGAAAGTTCTGGAAAGATAGACGCAACATCACGCCAGTGAGAGCATCGCAAAGTTCGCCACAAAATGGCGGGTGTCTCCACCCTGTCAGTGGAGCGGCCGGCAAATGGAGGCACCCTAGGAGAGTCAAATGACTGGCGCCCCGCTGCAGCAAGAGGCCGAAACACACTTCTCCCGAACGAAAATGTGTCTTTCGGGGCCTCGCCGCTGCAAAAGCTGTGCACTGACGTCCAGGTTCCTCCAGAAATGGCTCTTTGATGTGCTGTGCTACCAGATCCTCGCGCTCCGAATCTGTGACGGGGCTTCTATGGCTCCGTCGTCGAACTGCCAGGCTTTGTGAGTATTGAGGAGGTTATGCCTGTATTTACTACGATCTTGAAAAATCCCTCACCTGAATCGGAGATACGAGATGCCCATTAAGGAAGATTATAGCTTAAACATAATTAGTGCAGACTCGCGAACATCGTATCGCTCCGTGGTCAATGTGACTGTTGCAGTAAACAATGAGAACACCGAAGGACAAATAATGAAGGCAGAAGCCGGAATAAAATAAGCATGGAGTAGCCGGCACTGCACAGACAGTGCCAACATCTAAAAACAAAATACTCAATTATTAAAGAAGAAAACTAATAAATAAGCCAGGCATCCCCCCCCCCCCTCCCCCGATTTCTTTATCTCTCAGTGACTAAAAAGGTCCCGCCATCTAAACATTCATGCTACGCAACTATGCAAGACACAACTAGGGTTCCCAAATTTCCGAAACCTCAACGCCTCTGCTCGTGTACTAAAATGAAAATTTCAACTGAACAACAACAAACGTCGCAATGTTCCCCAGGAATATTTTAGATGACATTCATAAATTATCAATAAGCTAAGCAGTAACTAAACTTCTAGACGCATGTTATTTTTATTACGCGGCTCTAGAAATGTGCTGCATTGAATCCTATGGTCTACATTCACAAAATTGAAAAATGCATGTTTTTCTTGGCAAAATATCGTAATTTATTTATACAAATACCCGCTCCGCCTTTATGTATTATGCAGGGGGAAGGGGGATACATAGATTGCGTACAGATAAGTAACAAATTCAAAATTTATGCACACACACACACAAAAAAAACGAGGAATACATTTTTATATTTTAATACAGCGTTAGGCCTTACGCAAGGGTGTACATAGATTGTGCACCCCTGCATAATGAAGATATTCAAATTTCGTGCACACACGCACAAAACAAAAAAAAATGAATAATTTATTTCTATAGTTCAAAACGACATTCTCATCTTTTATAGAAAAAAACAATGTGGTCAAAAGACGAGATTAAGATGTTCCCGTGGTCTGTAATTGCCTGGGTATGATACAGCGCAAATCAATTATAATTTTCATATGCCCTTGAAAACTTTTCATTCCACAGAATGTCCGGGAAAGTTGCCCACGAGTGCGCAGCATTGTCTTTCTCTTTTGTTTGGGCACGTGTGCTACTCTCAGCGTGTATTGGACACGAGTTCTGCGTCAGCGTTCGGGGCGAGGACTCGGATCCTATCACGCGCTTTTGCCCAAGAAATGGCGACGGTCGATGTTGCTCGATGGGCTTTGGAAAAAGGGGCTATTGCGTTGAATAAATGTTTAGATATAGGAATGTTATGCTCACTGAGAACTCAGGAACGCAATCGTGGCTTATGCCCACACCTCTGTTTTTTGTTATTCTGTATAACCTAATATAACATAACCTAACCTACCCTTAGCAAAAAGAGGCCGTACTTGAAACGAATTTGAAATATATTGAATATGAATATTCATTTTGTATTCATTCTGTATTATTTTGTCCGCATTCGAAATACGCACGTAATGTATTCAAAATATATCATAAATATTGATCAGAAAATATTTTAGATATACCAAAAATATAATTCCTTCCCCCTCAAGATGTCATTTGTGTCCTAAAAACCGGCTACACAATTTTTTTTTTTTGTTAGTAAATGCATTTTTGTGTAGTATTTGAAGACTCTACTAAATACATCCCACAACTACACATCAGAAACGAACACAAACACAAAGACCACGACGCACTGGACACCTGAATCACAGTCCCGTTGACTGCTCTAGAGCCTTATATAGCCTACATATTTAAGGTAATCATTTGGCCGGTGACCAGCTCTGCACTTATTAAGGTTCTAAGTATTCTATCTTCTCCTAGGGAGTCTGTCAAATGAGAAACAGTGTTTTGAAGTTCGTGGACGATATCTCTTACTAAAAAGCATTGGTACAACTAATAATAATTTGGCGTTTGGCGCAGTCGCTAAAACAATATCCACAAAAACGGCTTCTAGAAGAAATGTTATTGCTTCTGTGCATAGCACCACTCAGGATGAAGCGAGTCAAGCTAGTTTCTTCACTTTAAAATAGTAATTTTGCTTTTCTTTACTAGTTGACTATTTAATACGGTCATTAACGTCACTATATTAAAGTCACTACTCACATCACATTCAATGGCGAGTATACACATTCAGTGAACTAACGCATGCGCTAACACAATTCCACGCCAAACGTATCTGCTCACTGCTCTTGCTGAAGCTTTCCAGCATCAGCAAGTATTGTGGTTGTAGTTCCCGAACCCCGTTTGTGATTGGTGTGCAAGAAACTCAGCAGGTGTGTTCTTGATAGAAAAAAAAAACAATAACATAAACTTCTCTGATTCATCAGTTTGATGCTGCACAACTCAATTGACAAACTAATCAAATGTTGTATTTAGGCAGTTCAATGTACTCCACATCTGCTTGAAGTGAATTTCTGATAGGCTAAGCTTTTCATACTTTGGTAGTTTAAGTCAAACTACCAAATTATTGCAGTCAAAACGTACTTAGGGTATAACAGAACAGTATTTACGATTTCTAGGTATTTTAAGAGCATTCTGCACATATTTTTGATCGCTGCCTTTTTTTAGGGTTGTAGTATATTTTGCATGAAATAAACTAATATTTTAAGAAATCTAATTAAAAGGTATTTTGTGCCTACTAATTTAGTATTTACATATTTCAGAACGCATGAAGAGGACTTTAAATGTAGTTTAAATAAAGACATTTTAAAACTATTTTCAGAAATATATTTTATAACTAAGAAAAAAAAAAGAAGTGTGTATTTTCGGTATATTTTTTGTGTACTTACAATTATGAGCTGTACTTCAAATATACTCAAATTAGAATGTGGTATATTTCAAACGTCTTAGTTTTCGCTAAGGGTAGCCTAACTAAACCTAACCTAACCTAACATAAACTAACCTAATCTAACATAAACTAACCTAACTTAATTAAACCTAACCTAAACTAACCTAACCTAACCTAACCTGACTTAACCTAACCTAACCTAACCTAACCTAACCTAACCTACCCTAGCCTGACCAAGCCTAACCAAACCTAATTTAATCAAATCTAACATAAACTAAGCTAACCTAACCTAACATAAACGAACCTAACCAAACCCAACCTAAACTAATCTAACCTAACATACACACAAACTATGGTAAGCAGAAGCTCAATTATCCGATCGAAATTTGCTAAATCACATTGAAAAATGAATTGATTTTGGAGTGGCAAATCTAAAATATAAACAACAAACTAAAAATAATGTTTCTCTCGACTGATGTCGCATACACGCAGTCATTTATAAATGATATTTTAAATTGTGTAAAGTTTGCTAAAGTGCTTTTATTTGCCGATGACATTAAGTTATTCTCAAGTATTTGTTCTGAAAAAGATTGTGATGCGTTACAGTCTGATTTTTTGAGTATTTTGCAATTGTGCTCATCCAACCGTTTGCCTTTGAATATAAACAAAACTAAAGTCATCTCGCTAACTAGACGTAAAAATCCCTTACATTTTAAGTACACGTTGGGAAACTGTATTATTACTCGAACTGATATGATCAGGGACCTCGGGGTGTTAGTCGATTGCAAACTTACGTTTAGTTCTCATGTAACTACTATTTGTGGTACCGGGTTCAAAATGCTTGGTATGATCTCCCGTTTGACTCGGCACTTCCAAGCACCTGAGGCCATATTACGTTTATTTTGTGCTCTGGTCAGGCCCAGGCTCGAATTCGCTTCTGTCGTGTGGAACCATTTAACGGAGACTGAATGTAGACGTATTGAAGCGGTGCAAAGGCGTTTGGTTCGCATAGTCTATGATCGATACTTCCACAGGAGACTCTACTTCGACCACCATTTTCTGCTTAAGATTTTGAATCTCAGCACTTTGGATGACCGAAGGCATTGCCGAGATGCGGCTTTTCTACAAAAGCTTATCCAGGGTGTAATTGACGTACCTGACCTTTTGGGCAGCATAAAGTTACGTGTGCCAACGAAATTCACGCGACAGTGCGACATGTTCTACCCCGACATGCGATTAAAGGAGTCACCAATCTACCGTATTCAGACATCATGCAACCTCCTTGTCCAGCACGATTTTTTTTTCATGCCTTATTTTACCTTTAACACCTGATGTGTATTTTATGTACTTTGTTACGACTGTTTTATTATGCTGACTGTTCGAATATGACTATTGTGGTTTCCATATGTTTCCATGTTTCATAGGAATCTGACTTCTGTGCACCAATGTCAAAACCATTATGGTGTTTTTGGGCACGCAATAAATAAATATCAATCAATCAATCAATCAATCAATCAGTCAATCAATCAATCAATCGATACACTAATTTCTCATAGCACCTCATTGTTGGGCCATTTCATATTTCTCTTTTTATGTATATCATTGTACTCCATCTTGAATGTTTTTTTTTTCAATTTTTGTATCGTCTGGTCAATCTCTTTGTGGGCCTTTTTTACCGCTCCACCTCGAATACACTACTTCAGCATTTTCGGGCACTTGCGCGTAATGTGTCCATAAATGGCATGATACGTTATACAAGGTTTCTACCGTAACTCAGTTTTTTTTTTTTTTTTGCGTTTTGATTGAATGTGAACATTTGCTAGTGTTATCATTGGGCTATATCTAGACGCATCATTTTTTTTTATTTTATTTTCGCGTGTGATTCGAATTTTTTTTCCTCATTATTTCATATTTCAGATTTCTAATAATCTAGGCCTATTTCCATCCTTTTAGCATGTTTCAGTGGACTTTGAGTGCTCTGTTCTTTAAGCCGGGGTCACACTTTTTATGCATCATACAAAAGACACTCTGCATAGATTCGAACGCTAGTCACCGCGAGATTCGTGCTTCGAATGCCACATGGCAATGAGTTCAAGGACAAACTTGGTACGCGGTATTCGAACCACGGATATATCAGTGACTCGTGGTTGCAGACTGTCGTTTGTGTGATGTATGAGCAGTGTGACCGCGGCTTTAGGCTCCTGGTGACTTGTGCGATCTTATCTACTTTGGAATGTCTAGTATTTGTAAACTGCTGGCAAAGGCTTTAGAATCTTGCTGCGTTGTTGATGCTGCAACACTTAAGGAAGGGCGGCCTGGGGCTTAGGGCCCCGTCAGGTAGAAATGCATTTTGTCTCTATTTTCCTACCCGGCAATGCCGGAGAGAGAATACAAAGCAAGAAAGAAGCGACAATAGCATGCTCGGGACGCACCACGACCTGCACTTTTGAAATCATCGGCGACTACAGGAAATTTCCCTATTGTGAAAATCCCAAAATACACTGTCTATCGCGGACCGAATATTAGACACTTCAACTTTGACCACTAGGAAGAATAGGAAAGAGATAGAACTATATCTGGCTGTCGAGGCCGTGCAATACCCCCTTCCGTTTATCGGCGAGGACATTTGGTTGTAGGCGGACTGGGACGATTAAAACGGAGGCTGGCTCCATTGACCTGAGAGGTCAACTCCGATAACAAAGTTTCGTTTGTCTAGGCAATTCCAGGCGACGAGAAGGTGAGTTGAAACTTCTAAGCGGCGTCAATAGAAACATGATCAAAATCTTGACTTTTTTTCTTTCGCTGGTTATTGAAGGGGAAAGCATTATCCTCGGTGTTCTTGGGCATATTTCATGAGCTTTTTTTCAGTAAGCTTTCGCGCATGCATACAGACTCTTCCCTGGCCTTCCTTCCTGCTGCTGCTATTTTAGAAGGGCACGACCAACATTGTTAGCACCTACCTTTGAGCGTCTTCCGTCTTTTCGACGATACTTTTTTAAACATCGTTACTATGGTGCATTAAAAAACAATTAAAACTGATACAACGGCATGATGCCAATGTTTACTGACGGATAGAGTTATGTTCAGCTGCCCTTCATTTGTAGTTCGCAGACAACTCCTACAGACACAGCTTGTTACTCGAAAAGGGTTAGTATTTTCGCCAAAGGAGGGTAAGGTGCTGCAGTTTGTTATGCCCGCCGAGTTGCTATATTTTAAATAGACGCTAAAAACCAAAACCAAAGGTTTTAAAGCGCCTGAAATTATAAATTCTGTCAAACAATACCTTATAAAATAACTAAAAATATCAATATTTAGGTTACGATACTTATTTTGAGTATCGGTGCGTTCTTCTATTTGGTGCTTCTATTTCCGGGCGACGTGCCGCGTTTTGAAATAGCTCATCGATCAAAATGAGGCTCTCGACGCAATCACTGTGCTACGTATTTCTTCTTTTTTATGAGGGGGAATAATGTTTTTAACCTGCGTTTGAAATCCAGGCACAAAACTTTACTTTTTTTTTTAGAGGAAAAAAAAAGGGGGGGGGGGGGGGGTTAGGGTTTCTAGGAACTATTCGAAACATGCTTCTACATCGGGTTGACGTGCCGAAATATCTAAATCGTTTCGAACTGAAAATGCTTCTCGTGATCGATATAGTTTGCTAAAAATATATATTTTTAGGAAAAAAACTATTTTCACGTTTTTCCGTAACGCCTTCGGGCAATGCGGGGTAACATCTAAATAAAAAATATATATGTATTTTTTATAATAATGTTCATGTATGGCAAGCGCGTCCTATCCAGGCTTTTAACTAAAACCCTTATTTTTGTAGTTCAGTGTTTTATATTGAGATGAGATACTGGTCAAAAAACGCTAATATTATGCAAAAAGAAATCTGATTTTGGGCTTTATGGTGATTTATTACTTTGAAAAATCATCTTTGTATAAAAATATTTAGTGCCGGTTAGGTTCGCGTAACTAGCCAAATGCGCTTTTGAAGACCTCCCGGCAACCCAGAAAGGCATACATTTAAGCCATTTTTCTCTCCGTAGTTCATTTTCTGTGCGTAGTTACAAGTAGACCTAGGCGTCTCCCTTCACTGCAGTCTTCTGTAGCTCCAATTTTTCGCAGAAACCTATTAACAAAATATTTTTTTTTTTTTTTGCCGCGAAACAGTATCGCTACAAATCTATGGTAACAATCGAACGCGCTTTTCTCCTTGTGTAATTATGGGGAATCTTCACTTTTTTGCGCACATGATTCTTTGTTTTAAATACTCTCTTTTCACAATCACATTTGGCATGCATACACTTTAAAATATGTATAATTCAAATATCTAGGCTTGGTTAGAATGCATATTTTTTTGTGGTTATGAAAAATGTACAAAACTTTCAATAGCCCCAGATTTTTTATTTTTTTTGCGATTTTGAATTATAATAAAGTTAAATATGTTTTCGGCATATTATTTTTGCTCTTCATTTCACTTAGTGGTTTAAGGGCCGGTTGCACCAACGCCGCTTAGCGCAAAGCGGAGCTTAGCCGGGAACCTAAGCTAAGTTTCGGTTTCGTTCGGTTGCACCAAGATCGCTTATCGCTAAACCGAGCACTAAACTACGCTTATCGTAAGCGCTCAACATTGGGCGCTTTGCTTTTTGTTGTTTCTTAATCCTGGATTTAAAACATGGCGGCTGGTTTGTGGCGGTCGACGCGGTGGAAGAAATTGGTTGTACAAAGTGTTTTAGGCTACAACAGCGTGAGAGTCTCGACAGAATGACCTTCTATTGTGACAAGGATGCAAAATATTGTCGCGTGAAGTGTTTATCGACCCCTGTTTTCAAGCTGGCTCTCCACTCTCAGTGCGTGTTAGCCCTAACCGAGATACGTACGGAGCTGTGGGACTCACGTCTGTCTTCCCGTTGGTTATTCTGTCAACGAGCTTATTCGTATGTATACCTTACTGATTTTCGCATAACTGTAACGTATTGTTATTTACAAGCTTGTTTATTTCTACTTTCAACGCATATCCTTCAATCCGATCAGCGCGTTGAATAGTGGCAGTACATGATCTCGGCGATCAGCTGATTGTCGACACTTCTGCCGTTTGCATCAGATTGCGGCGCTTTTAAATTATAAAACCGCGAAAAGTCAATTTCTTTTGTTTTCTGAGTTTCGAGACAATCTTCAGTGAATTTTCCTTGTCTCGCGAGTAGAATCTTGGCTTCAGAAAACTGTATCGTGCCATAACCGGCAACTTTTCTGGTGATCGCGCTTTTTAGGAATATTTTGCTTTATATCTTTCATTCGTGGCGACGACAACTTCTATTCGTGGCGACGACAACTCGACGAAGTCTATTCGACGATTTCCGGGCATTTTCGCAGCTGTCGTGGCGAGTTCGTCACTGTTTTGAACTTCATCGGTCTCAGGCGTGACTGGATTTTAGTAGTCATCTTACGTGCCTACTTATTCTCGATGATGTTTTGTCTTCAGCGATGTAGCGAGTAGAGCGTCCTTCTCGCGTTCGGTGAGATTTGGGGCCCCCGATGGCTTCTTTATCTCAAAATGTGAGCACGAAAACTACTGTCACTGTCAAAATATTCTGTTATCAACCGATATTAAACACACAATCACAGATGTAAAGAGCATTCGTGTTTATTTAAAGCGTTGACTCCTGTTTTTGAAAGCTAAGCGAAAAAAAGAATTGAATTTGGAGACCTTTGATTCGTTACTCACCGAAGAAATACAGCGAAAAGCAGACGCCGACGACGGCTACTACAGCAGGTTTTTTGTTTACATCACGAGATTCCTCTCCGCCAATCATACTCGTACCCCTGAGCGTTCCCTAGTCCGCTCTGTTTGTCCCTACATTCCCTAGGCATATCCAGCGTATCAGGACGGGAAAGAAATCGACGAACTCCAAAAAACCCACAGACCAAAGTCGCCGCCGTCGCTACGACGCATGTGCAGAAGTGGACTGGGGGTGGCAGGGTGCAGGGTGGCTGGCAGGTAGTGCGCAGCTAACTTGGCTGGATTAGTTGGCAAACTTCCAACGCGACGGGCATCCGTCTACTATTATTCAAAGCGCAACTTTCTTCCACGCTGTGGCGCGTCGGCAGCTCGGCTTGTTCACATCAGTTCCGTTGCAGTTTGTTGACGTCAGTTCCGTTGCGAGTAATCCCAGAGGGCCTCGCGCGCATCGGAGGCTTCTGGCGCTTCTGGCTCAATCAGCGGTCGTCATTCCAAGAAATATAATAATCCGATCTCCATCCCTTTACATGAATAGCATTTTTAGGTATAGTGCGGTCCCGGGAAGCTTGTCCGGGTCTTATTTCGGCACCTTCAGATATCGGTTCAGCATCCCTTTAGGAAAGAGACGCTTTGGGTTAAAGGCCGCTGTACAGTTCGCGCTTTCCACTTTTTCGCGTTTCCTCCTCTCCTGCCCTCCATTCCTCCCTTCATCGCCCTCCACCACCTGTTTACCGCCCTCCCCCGAGGGGCCAACATGGAGAATGGATTAGGAGACGCCTCTGTTAATCCGGCTTAACCCGCCGAAGAGGGGGCCTGCTGCTTGACTAAAAGTTATTTCGCTGCTCAAAAAAAAAAAAAAAAAACGCCGCGGGCAGCGGCCGAATGCGCTCTGCCGGATGCGCAACGCTCCGTCCGCCTTGGACAAGCTTGTATGCATTGGACTAACATTTTTCGAAGCATGGCAGGTTTAGTGTAGGTCCTATCATATGGTCGTGCAAGACCTCCCTGTCCGCCACAAGCTGGCCAATAAGTCAAGGACATAGCGACGACAGCGTATTCAAAGAGTGTAAAATAAAATGTATATAATATTTATAAGAACACCGTTGTCTCCACTGCTTGGCTTGCAAATTTTTAGCGCTGCAAATAATCGGGATCAAAATATTTTTATAATTGAAGACCCCTGGTCGTGCATCGAACCCAAGATTACGCTTACGTGAAACATGATTCGGCGCGGGAGCGGCTCAAGTCACCGTAAACTTTTTTTTTTTTCTTTTTTCTACGTGGATTCTGCTTTTTAATCTAGCTGAGGTACCACTGGCAGAACACGAATCGCATACTTGGAAGGTGTATACCGTTCTATACTCCATCTGAAAACTCATGTAGTGAATGCAAAACTATCGCATTCGTTGAAGCTCGATTTGTTGATTCGAACTTCACCAAATCACACGCACCCGTTCTCCCTACTCCTGTTTACCCAGTCATAGTCGTTCCCTCACGATGCAATACGAGTCCAAGTAACGGCAGTTTATGCAATGTTGACGTTGCACAGCCGTGATCGCACGGTTTTTAGAAGCGCCATAGAACGAGCACAAGCGTCGCTACAATTTCGGTACACTGATTGATTTCTGTCTCCCCGCCGGGACGCCACACGAGAAAAGCGATTTCGTTCTGTCTGTGAAATTAGCAACACATAAATCAAGATATAACCCCGGTAATAAAACAAAGCGAAATGGATATCTGCAGCCAATACCCAACCGTTCGCGAGGTGACTAGGCAAAAGCATATATTACCTCCGTGCCTTTACTCTCTGCACGCCGCCATAAGGAGTCATACAAACTCCTTGGCGCTATTATCAACACGATTGCGTTTGCAAGCCGGTTGTTTGACTCGGCTGGGGTTCGTCCCTTCTGGCTTTCAGAGCTCTGTATGAAACTGGAAAGGCAGTTACTTTTCTACATTGGACGGGTTTGCCCGGGGCCTCCAGTTATTTACGGACGAAATCACACTGGAGGCGCTTCAGCGATGTTCACGCTGGTCGACACACGTGCTCTCTAAAAATGCCTGTCGCCTACCTTCCCAAAAGATACTTGAAGAGCCAATCATAGAGACCGACGGATAACGAGGCCGAAATTATGCTTACACCTCAAAAAAAGTATAACACAAATTTGGCCTCGTCATTCCCAAACTGGTTGCCGGACAAAACTTCTCTATGCGAATTGCAAGCCAGGGTTGGTAATAGTAACATAAGATACGTACGGCAGAATTCCCTGCCATAAATAAAATGATTTGGCTAACGCCAAAGTAACTTGAAATAGGTGCAAAGAGTTTTGCGAAAGGGAGCGTAAACCAAAAAAAAAAAATAAAAAAGGACAGAAAAAAAAAATAAGAAAAAATCTGACATTGCCAAAAACAATTCTGTTGGCGTGATTTTTCTTGTCACGTGACCAAACAACAAAAAAAAAACGAAATGAAAAAAAAAACACGAGAAAAAAAAAACCATCCCTGCCCGGTTTCGAATCTAAGCCCTCTTGATCGTGAAACTAGCGCGCCAACCGTTGCGCCAACATAACTTCTGTTTTCTTACTTTATTGCAAGTTGCGCCAACATAACTCTGCCTGTAGTTTTCACGCATTCTCCCATCATAGGACAAAGCTTAGGTGCCCTTGTAGTTATTCATACATGCTGTGTTATTTTTATTTGTGGCAAGAGTTCACGTTCCAGAATGCTTTTAGAAGTTTGGAGCAAACGAATTTTCCTCATCCGAGTCACCTTCTAGAGCCAGTAGACCGCACTGGGTCGTCCAGCTCATTAAGCAGCACGAGACCACAACCGGGAAGGCTATTTTCAAATTCTCTGACGTACCCGCCCTCGCATCCGGGGTCGCCGTTTGTCAAGCTTATCTTTCTTCCACCTGGCAGCCGGAACTTCCACGGAAGCTTTGCTCCGTCCCCACTCCCTCTCGAGAGGATGACTCGCCCCTAGGGCTAATCCCATTCTCTAGAGTCTAGACGCTCTTTCCATCCAACGCTGGCCCTTTCCCTCCCCGTCCCCCAGCTTCGGGAGAGAAAGTTCTTCCCTGCAGAACGTCCCGATTGTACGGCGGCCTTTAAAGGGATACTACAACGAAATTTCGGCGCTCATTTTTTGGTCTATATCTGTTCAAAAGAGCAGTATCACATGGAACATACCAATATCTTGTTAAAAAAATCTCGAAAAGGAATTTTAAAACGAATTAAACGATTAGCAAAGAGCACCTGGTGGATGTCGCTAACGCCTCGTTTGTAATGCTCGTCTAGGAACCTTGACAGCTAGTGACGGAGGTTGTCTCGCCTCCGGCCACGACGAGAGAAGGGGGGAAGGAGGAACTCCCCTCTTCCCGAGAATCCCTTTTGTGTGCCGCAGAAGTCGCTATTGTCCCCCTACAAGATTATAGAAGATTAACCCGTCACTCAAAATTCGTACAAAATCAGCCGCTTCGGTGGCTGGAACGACTAGGCCATCCTCTCGGCGTCAGCCTCGCCGTAGCTTTGCTCGTCTCGAGACGACCTACGTCACGATTGCGTTGGATGTCACGTGCTCTAAGCTGGGCCTTCTCCGAGCGCTTGCCAGAGTGGGCCGTTTATAACGAAAAATACAGCCACCAGGGACAAAATACAAACGTGCGATTGTCATTTACGGATATTGTGGATCATATTCAACCTATTTTTGAACACGGCGGGAATATTTCAAATTTCGTTGAAGTATCCCTTTAAGGTAAGCGACGTTGGTGCAACCGGCCCTAAGAGGAGCGAATTGGTTTATTTAACTAGAATCTTTTAAGTGTGTTGCCAAGCCCCACGTGTGCGCAAAAACACGTTTTTTTTTTTCTGCACTCGCATTGCACCTTAAACATAAAAGACAAGCTGTAGCAAATCTAACGCCAGATTTATAAGGAGGATATCAAGCGCCATAAACAGCAACAATTTTGTTTAGTTATCGTAAATAACAAAGAAAGGTTTTCCCTGTCACATGTCTCTCTAATAGTGAACAAAGTACGCACCCTGAGGAAAACGCCTGGGTGTCAGTTTCCCTTTACAAGGGTGGAACTAAATTAATGTTTTTATCAATTTAAATCAATCGGAGTTATCTTATTTAAATCGAATTAATTTGATACAAATCAATGCTGCCGGAAAAAAAAATCATTTTACCACTAAACTTTTTTGTCCGATATGGCAGATTGTTTGATTAATTTGTACGATCACTGATAACAATGCGGAAGAAAGAATTACTGTAGATGTAAAGAACAGTTTAATTAATACCTTTTTTTATTACTTTAGTTCTTGCCATACTTGAATAAAGAAAGCCTGAGGTTTTTAGTTAGTTAAAAAAGTTTTATTTAATCGTTCATTCGAGTTTTGACTTGATAGCAGTAGGATGTCACTTTTCTAGTTTTTATTTATTTATTTTTACGTTTTGATTTTGTTGGCAACAGATGTTACGTAGCCAACGTTACTAGAATACTCAGTTGGGAAACTCGCCGTCGAAACCTGGGCCGCTGGCGTCCACCGAGACCGAGCTAAATGCGATAACAGCGCCACTCTTTATCATTTGTCTGTACTGTGGTCACCTTGAGCTTTTATAAAGCATGTTTTTGCGTAAAAACAAACGAAAAATACTTTTTTGTATGATATTTATTAGAGATTAGTACAAAATGAAGGGCGCGTGATGTTTTTAAAATCTTTAGTTTGCAAGGTTTTGCGGCATATTTAATATTGTTTTTATACGACCATGCCACAGCGGCGCTTTCAGGTAGCACGTCCCGACCTAGGTGCATTTTAACTTCGGTTATTAAGACGCGGCGCGTCCGCTGGGGAGATGGGGGTGGCACCCCTGTAACCTCTTCCACTGTATCTGTTCTGGCCGATTATATTCAAAATGGAAGTAACGCGCGGTTCCTCGAGTAGCCGCTGCGGGAGAAATGGCGGCGTCGTGTTCGCCATTAGCTCGGTTCGCGAGGATAGATCGGGGACCCTTTTTCAGGGCAGTCTCTATGGCAGTTTCCTAACTGAGTGTTTTAGTAACGTTGTACGTAGCTGACGAACGAAGAAGTGCAAGGTAAAAACCAAGCTGAAGAAACCGATTCGCTCAGCACTTTTTATTGCTTGTGTTAAGCCTGATAATCATTTCTTACTTGGTGATTATTGGATTTAAATACAAAACAAATGCACATAGAAAGCAGTGTTGTACACGTTCCTCAAAAAAGGAACGAAAGCTCGTTCCTCGTTCCTTTTGATTTTTGGAACGCGTTCCCGTTACAAGTTACATCTGTGAAAAAGGAACTCGTTCCCGTTACAGTTAAAAAAATGGAACGTATCGTTACATATACGTTACATTTGTATTTTGCTAATCACTATATATTTAGTTAAGTCAAGCAGATTTTTTTTTATCTACCCCATTAGTAGTCAACATCCGAGTTTGTATGTCGTTATGGAAGGGCGACAGGAGAAGAGAGCAAGCGGAAGCAGGGTTTCATTTGTTGATATATTCAAGTTAAAAATTTCAGCTTTTAACCATATTCATGTTTGTAGTGGACGATTCCGACGAGCCGAATGTACTTTTACCCAACATTGTACGAGCGTTTTACAGCAACCTCACACGTTTCAAATGAACAAAGTCCTTTGTTCTAACTTAACAACAGTTGCTTCTCGATGTTGCTGTCCGCAAGACGAGCAAGTTGAGGAGAGGGTAGGGCTTTCGGAAGGTCAACCTTAAAAACTACAAATACTTCTTTGTAAGGTTGGCTTTATTGTTCATTTTGAAGGTGCGGGACAAGAGAAGAAATAAAGGTTATTTGTTTGTGTATCTTTTAAGTGACCAATGTTCGGGATCGTTCGATGTCTGGCAGTCTGTGATCTTGTTGTAACTGTAGGTCTCGTTATGGAAGTTTACAAGTGGCTGTAGCCGGCCTTAGATTTCTGGGTGTATGAGGATTCGTGGAACCAAAGAAAATAGCTGAGTTTGAAACAACCCTCTTTCTTTGTCTTTTCCTACGACTAAAAGCCTTGCTTTTTGTACCGCAGTTTCGGGCACTCAAAAAAGAATCAATGTCCACCAGCTCTCCTGCACCCGAAACTGTTAGCAAGCTAAGACCACACAAAATAATCCATAAGATTAGTAGCCAAAAAGGTAACGAGATCCTGCACTTCGTAAAGATATTGTTTTTGTACTTTCAAAATTTCCCTGTTCGACATAAAATAAAAATTACCCCACTGGACGAAAAAAAAGGAACGCCGTTACTCTTTCCGTTCCAGTAAAAATGTAACGCGTTCCCGTTCCAGTTCTAGCGATGCAAAATGGAACGGCGGCGTTCCTTCGTTCCTACTAAAAGGAACGCGTTCCAGGAACGCCGTTCCTTGGAACGCCGTTCCGTACAACACTGATAGAAAGAATCAAATGTTAGACAAATGTAAATAAAAAATATTTTCAGACTTATTTTTACGAAAAATGCTTCATTTAAATTATCATAGTAAAACTGGTCTGACTTAGATGACCATTTAAACCCTGACTTAAATCACGATATAAATCGTATTGTTTTTTATTCTTCGCCTTGACCCTTACAGCTTCGAGGGCTATCATTTCTACGGACAAATAGGTGCGTAGTGAATGATGAAAGTCTGAACAGATTGTATTAAAGCATAAATGCTACCTGCGCTGTTAAACTGTGCATAATGTTGTGTTTGACATTTCTGTTCGAAGCGGAGCTATGGCGAGTGACGTCACGTTCGTGGAGCAAAGCAGAAATCCTCGACGCTCCACTCCGAAAGTCACTATTTTTAGAGCAACAATGTTTACTGCTGGTTTTACACGTCCGTCATCCGAAAACAGGCGCCGCGAGTGACGCTTTATAACCTCACGTGGCTCGTAAAACTTCGAAACGATTAGGCGTCGGAATAGTTATCCTATAGGCGTCGGTTGCCATCTCCGCGTTACGTATATGTATATTCGTATGTATTGTAAGATAGAGACTTGTATTGTTTTTCGGAAGTATGTATCGGTGTGACCGCTCGGGACGCATGCATGAATTGCATAGTCGGAGCGTTGCACTTGTGCACCCCCATGTACGACCCGTAAGAACTGTTTGTGTTCCAGAAGCTTACTACCAGCGACCGGCAGAAAGTTTTTGCAGTCCCTACCTGTGTATTCAGATCGCCGAGAAAAGAAACAAGGAACTGGAGTGAGCACGAAGATGAAATAGCACACATACTTGGGCAAGCTGAGCTCGGTCAGAGACGCCAGAGCTGAAGTGGAGGGCTTCTGGCATGTCGCTGGCTTCGGCAGCGTGCTGGCCTTTTGAGGCTTTGGCGGTGAAGCTGGCCACTTCTGGCTCTTTTGGCGACTGCTGCCTTTTACGGAGAGGCATGAAGAACTCTTGCGCCGGACACTTGTTTCCGAAGGCCCACTTGCTCAGTCGGTGTCTATCCTTCGCGCTCCAACGATGTGGCAGGCCCAATAAAGTAATGATCACCGCACTATTCAGCACTCGCAGCAATAAAACATAACAGAACTCTCTTGAATATCTGCAGTAACTACTGACGGCATGCATGTATGATATGTCCCTTTCCACCACAGAAATGGCATGTTAGAAATTATAGCTACTTGTGTCGTGCGCAACATTTTCTAGCTGTACTCGCAGATATCTTCCCTGCTCCAGGGTTGTGGCTTGGCATTGATGAACCGTTTCATGCCTTGTGTGGGTCGTGTTTGTCGCTTTGGCGAACCTCCGCCGTCTCTGGAGCCCGGAAGTGTGGGGTTTCTCGTTTGTGGCATACTCCGCAGCAATCACAAGTTGTTGAGCCCTAGTGAAAGTGAGATTTGGCGTGGCGAGAAGGTGTCGCTAAATGGCTTCCCCACAAACTAACCGGTCACAAAACTTGTACGAAAATGATGTCTACTCGCAGTTCTGAGCGACACGACGCAGCACAGCAATGTAGTCGGGCACAGACTCCCCTAAAGCACTGAACCGGTGACCAGTTACCAATGTCCTTAGCCCTAAGTCTCTTCAAAAGCGGAGAAAAAAAAAAAGAGATTGAAATAGGGGCGTACACGGAGGGTTCACATGTGCTGCAGAAGACTGCACGCTTCATGTCGTCGTCCTCGAACTCATCAGCCAGCAAGTAGAATTAAAGTCCAGCTGTTCTCTAATCTGTTTTAATTCTTCTGGTGTTAATGCTGGGTGTCTCCCCTGTTGTTTATGCTCATTGCCACATGTTATGTACAAAAGCAGAGGTTACATCCATTCAAACTGTCTAGATTAATAAAAGGAAGAACACTGCTGCTCATTCAAACAGATACAATCGAACGTCTGCTCCGTGTCCAGAATTGTTGGGTGCAATTTTGAATCCGACACGAGTTTTTAAATCTCTGATTATTTTTCAGCCGTGTCAGTTTCGGGCTCTATTTCATATTTTTTCACATGCACACAAGTGTGATGTGAAATTCCGACATGGCGCAAATTAAGTAAGAACAGAAGAGGTTTATTCATTGTTTACAATTGGTGTTTACAGCGGAAGGTGTCACAAGTTAAGGCTGTTTCACTCACCCGCAACTGCTTGCGAAAGGAATGGCTTGAAACCGATTTTAAGTCTCTTGTGACTGACTGGTCGGCCACTCTGGTCATAAGCTGTTGCAAGTGTGTGAAGCCGCTTTTACCTGAATAAGCTATAGTAGCTTCCAAAGTTACAACAACTTTTATGTGCCTTATACGTTTGAGGCGACATGCCCGTTTGCTTTACCCTAGTTCTCGAGAGAAACTATTATTTCCATTCGTCAACTTGTTTTAATGTTTATGTAAACTGTTGCTTTTCAGTGTGAACTTGCCATTTTGCTTTACAGCTCATAGCCATATCGTTCCCTTGTCTTCACACTGTTGATTTTTGCATGCATCTGCATCATATGAAGGCCTCGGTTGTTTCGAAGGGACTGAGGAAATAGCATTCTTTCAAACCAGCACTGCATTGCAACGATAAATTTAATGTGGTGAAATAAAAACTTCTCGAGTTCAAAGTATGCACTCTTGTTTTTTTCCCTCATAGTTCTGGGCATGCCTATCGTCATACGAGTGTTTCTGACGGTACTAAGCTAATCTCTTTACCACTTCCCACAATTTGCGGTTCGAGCGTAAAGCAGCTGTAGATATAGCCGCATTTATTTTGGGTCGGGAGAGCCGCGGCACCGCTAGAAGGCAAGCACGAAGATCTGCGTCGCCGCGAGTAACGGTGATGCGATGACAACGTACAGGCGAAATAAAAATGCTGGCAATACTTGACATTGAGCTTGTGGGTCAGCGTAAGCGTTCGTGACCACAGAAAATATTTTCGTATCGAAAAAGGCAAGCGTTCATGCGTGACATGGTTCACATCCGCCGCGTCGGCGACGAACCTGCTCAGCAAGAATAAAGTCTACATCAGCGGCGACATCGAGAGAAGGCTCGACTTCGGAAACCAGCGGTAGGCGTTGGTAGTATCCCTGCTTCGCTCTTATCAAGCGACGAGTTGGGAACGCTAAGAGAAGTACTTGCGCCTTTTACGCACTCCTGCAGAAGCACGATGCGAAACGTCGCATACTGCGGGCGTCGCGTAGTTGTGTCACGAAGTGTTGAGTCCCTCGCGTCACAGCGTCTCAGTCGCGACTGCGTCGACCGCGTAGGCTTCCCGTTTCAAGCGTTTCTGGCTTCAGCCGCGACTGCATCGATGATCGACCGCATAGGCTTCGTGTTTCAGGCGGCGGCGGGCGCCATGTTTACCGTACCACAGCGGCGCGAGTGACGTCATGTTACGTGACAATTCACAAACCAATAAAACAACTGGTTTCGTTTTAAAGCGGAAGTGACGTCATGTCACGTGACAAGGGGGCGTGGCGAGGCACTGTACGGGATATGGTTTGCTTATACGCGTCCGGCCATCGCCTTCTGGCTCTGTCCCCGTCCCCCTTTGGCTTCTGGCGGCAATTCGCGGTAGCAGAAAGAGCTGACGGTTTTGTTGACCTTAGATAGATGGCGCCACTAAAACTCCGAATAATAAAACTTCTGTCGATGATAGCAGGTTTCGACGCATTTATATTTATGTTGGAACGACAAGATATATATAAAAGTTACCTTTTATTGAGCAGGTATTTGCACAACTTCCTATATTTTTACAATTCCCCCAATGACGTCACGCCGCGTAGATCTCATGGCCGCGGCTCGCGGCTGCAGGTCGGGAAATATTCTAATTTTTGCCTCGTGATTCCGTGGCGGAATTGCAAAGTTTTGAAGGAAGGAGATGTGTTTTCTGTCCTTTGTGACAAGATAAACAATCTCGAAAGTTGAGAGAGAGAAAGAGTCAGAAAGGAGGTTAACCTAGGTTAAAGTCCTGATTGTCTACTCTGTTTTGGGGAGGTGGTTGTGGGGAATTGAAAGACAGCGTAAAAGATAGGAGAATATAAAACATTAAACACGTCTAAAAAAAGGAAAAAAAAAAGGAAATAGTAACACGAGAGCACAAAGTATAAAATACATTACAAATAAAGTGCGTGTGTCCTTTAGAGGGAGACGTTCAGCCGCGTTTCCTTTAGGAAACGCAGAAAGGCTTTTGTGACCGTCGCTGCATTCTGCGGGCTGTCCCAGGTGCCGAGCACTTTCATGATAGAAAACGGTCGGCTGTCAAGTTGCGACAACGTACTCTTGAGGTCGTCTCTTTTCGCGTCATAGCTAGGTTTGACAGTCGAGCAATTGTATCATCACATTCACACGTTGGACACCCCGATGTTCTGGCTTGCCCGATGCGGTGAAGGAAAGACTGCGTATAAACAACACCGAGCCGGAGGTGATGTATGACTGCCTGTGTCCTCCGGGGAAAATCACGTGGGAGTAAAAAGGCGAGATTTGGGTCCAACGCGTAGAGGGGAGCATAATGGTAAGAAACATCCTGCCACAGCCTTCTCCTTGCGCTGGCGGCGTGACGATGGATAAGGCATCTAATGTCATTCCGACAATATGGAACTTTAATAGTTGCATCTAGAGAATAGGCTGACTTCGCACCTGCGTCTGCAGCCTCGTTTCCAGGTGAACGACAATGACCTGGTATCTATTGAAACTGGATAGTGTGTCCTAGATCCAAACACTGCATAAGAAAGGTCATTGTTTCGAAAACCACTTGGTCATTTTGGCCACGTCGCAAAGATCCTGATATTGTTTGGGGGGCCGGTTTGGAGTCAGAAAATACTTTCCAGGGGTGGGACGATTTTGTCAAGGAGATTTGAAGTGCTTGATGAATTGCCCCTAGCTCTGACACCGTAGATGAAGTTATGTGGCTTAGCTTGAATAGCACGGTTGTACAATGACTTGGAATGACTACACAGCAAGTAGAACTATCAGAGGTACATTAGCCGTCGGTGTAGACATGTGTTCTTAAGAGATGATTACCGTAAATATGGGACATGATAACCTGCAAAACCACGACCATTGGCATATGTGATTTTTTCTTGATACCGGGAATATCAAGTTAGACATCTGATTCCGGAAATCTCCACGAAGGCGTCGTGCAAACTGCGGCTTGTGTAAGATCTTTAAGCAAGTATTGCCGTACCTGGGACAGCGCCTTTGAGTAGCTTGAGTTTCGACGTGCAGATTCTATGGTGGCGAGAGAGTGATCGTCATGTTTAGTTAAGTGTCTTAAATGAAACCTTTATACTTCAACGTAACGTCGACGGGCGCGGCGTAGCGCAGCGCGCACTGATACTGATTGGTCGCAGATATTGAATTTTTGGTCGCCGGCCAATGAAAGGCGCACGTTCTGCGCTACGCTGCGTTCACTGCACTCAACGTCGGAGTATAAACAGCCCTTCAAAGTTTCCTGCGTGAGCAGGACGCTCATAGGAATGACCCGTGCTTCTGCTACAGTTCCAACTGTTGACGCACATGCTGGAAGCCCAAGGCAGGCTCGAAGAGCGCGTGCCTGAAGGCTTCGAAGTGTGCCTAAGTTTGTACGGCACGTGCTGTTGATAATTAGAAGGCTGTACCTAAGTAAACCAATAAATAAAGCCTGATAAAGACGTTGCAACGCCCACACTGACGCGCCCCACGTAGTGTCACTAATGAAGTGGGAGAGGTCAAGAACCAGCTTCTGTTTTAGGTAATTAATATGAAGGGTTCAAGTTAGTCCTCTATTAATATATACGCCAAGAAATATCTGACTTTTGACATATGAAATTGTTTGCTTAAAAATGTTAAGCGGATAACGGTTCATGTTCCTTCGAGTAAATGCAATGGCAGCAGATTTGGCTGCGGAGATTGCAAGGCCACGAACGCAAAGGCATCTGTGAACTTTTCTTAAAGCTAATTGTACTCTGGCTTTAGCTTGTACGCGGGTCGAGCCACAAGCACATATGCAGATATCGTCTGCGTATAAAAATGCATTTAAATTTGGTGGCCACGACTGCACGAGCCTGATAAGCGTGATATTAAATAAGGTAGGACTTAACACGGCTCCCTGGGCTACACCCCGAGAGATGAAATGGTTCGACGTGTCTCCACACTCTAAGAAAAAAGAGGAGGAGAAAGGTAGCAAAAGTGACTGTTCCCCCTTGCGTTAGACACGCCCCCTGAGAAGGGACGAACGGAAGGTAAGACGAAAGGAACAGCATAGGTTCCTCCTTTTACAGTTGGTGCAGGGGTAGAACATCGCGCTACTGATCAAGCGGGCGAGGGTTCGATCGCTGAAAACAAGTGAAGTTTTTTTTTTGTTTTTTTTTCTTGCTTTGTTAGTTTTCTTTTTTTTTAATTTATCAAAACAAAAATAAACAAAACCCAGACCGATGGAAGGAAAATTAAAGGCCTTATTATCCACCGACGCCAAGGAAAACTATATAAATATCATTGCTACACGCTTCATCAGCACGCTGTTTGATAAACAGGATTTGGGCACCCACCTAAGCCGTTGACGCAGGGGCCAAGACGACGAGGTCGGTCCTTCAGTCGTTTCTTTTCCCGTAGAGTTTTCGACATTCATAAAGAAAAAGGCGCACTCTAAGAAAAAATGGAGGAAAAAGGTAGCAACGGCGCGTCTTCCTCCCTTCTACTGACGCGCCTCCAAGCGGACATGAGAAGAAGGAAGGAACGAGACGTTTTCCTCCTTCTAAAGGCAGACGGGAGAAAGCTTTCGCCCTCCCAACTCATCTTCTTTCGGTTTCATTTTTCGAGCACGTCGCGCACGTTGTTTAATAAATGTTGTTAAGTTGATTGAGCTTCAGTGGCAGCGAAGGCCGCCTGTAATTCCCTCTTCTAGTCCAAACGTGCAGAACATTTCGGTTGCATTGACGTTTTTACCACTAATTTTATGAAACGAGCACACGAAGCCGCTAGAAACAGCGAAGTTCCGGAGCAGTGCCAGCAGCGCTACGTACATTGGTTAAGATGGCCGTTTCTGGATTGCCACGCGCAACTACAGTAGCGGAACCACGCGGAACTGTGTCGACGTTTTTGACGTTATGGAAATCGCAGGAACTGCGTCCAAGGCAGGCAGGTTTTCCTGCCGGCTGCCTGGGTGTCTTTCGTGCTGAATTCGGTTCTGTTTTCCCGTGCCGAGTGGCAACCGGCGTTCAACGTGGTTCTGTATTTCTGCGTGTCAGCAACATAGCAGCAACATCGTGATGGCAGTGTTGTGCGTAGTGAACAGAAGACTGGAATTATCGCCGATGTGACCGTGTGTTCGCGTATCAGTGGTGTAACAACAAGATGAGATGGCGTAAACTGTCGGGCATTGATGCCGCTGGTCGGGCCTTGATTGGAGGGGGCGGGGTGTCGCAGGTTGACATTCCGCTTTACATTAAAGAGTTTCAGACCACTTGAGGAATTAGGTGCAGTCGATCGACGTGCGGATAGTCATGTTGGAACGCTGGTCTGAACGGTAAGCTCCTATCGTACAGTGGCCAATGTGACTGTCGGACTGACTTTTCCCCAGAGCGCGATTGCGCTCTGGGGAAAAGACTGGACAGTACGAAATTATGACGGAAAGTACGTATATTTACAATGGAATTTTAGCATTAAAAATAAGAAAAAACAGATAAAAATCGAAAACAAAAAGCTATCCTTTATTTTGCTGTTTAAATATAGGTTCCTGGAGAAACTGCCCTCCAAGTGGCGCGCTGGAATGAGCGCTAGACGTTTTCGAGCTCGCCACGGCGTAGCTGCCGTAGCTCCGTACACTTGCCGCAAGTCGCGGCTTTGACTGCATTCACGTTGATCGAAAAGCGATTTCTCTGCCCGTGAAGCATCACTTCCAGCTGGGTGAATATCTGCTCTACAGAGATTAATTCAAGACGGCAATTGCAGCCGTGCGCGAACAGCACGAGTAGAAAAACAAACACTACAATATAAATAGTGGCTACGAAGTGCCGTGCGGGGAAACGAACTCATGGCTTGGAACCGCAATGGAGCGGCTCGATTTATTGGCTTTCAAATAATTACGGCATGATCTAGCGTTTTCTTTTTAATAAGAGATTCATCCCCGGAGCAATTAAAAATATTCTCAGATGTATGACATTGCTAGAAAAAAAATCAACATGCTGTGAATATTTTTTATTGCTTAGGGAGTCACCGAAAAATTTCGTACGTTCAAAACGACCAGTATAAAAGACTGAAACGCAGAGATCGGGAGTAGTGATCGGGCTAGTGTGCTGTTGTATTGTTGTTTGTATGTGCGATGCATGTGTATGCGCTCAATGTATGTTCATCTGATGCTTGTAGTATGCCTAATGTGTCTATATGTGTGCATAATAGGGGCTCCCGGAGATTCCGAATGGCTATGGTGGCAAAAAAGAAAATTTTTTTTTTTAGAGCATGAATTGGGCGGTACCTAGCGCCCCCTAGCCTAGCTACTTGCAATTACTCTGCTTGACCCTGCCCTCTGGTGGCAAGTGATTTAACCTCCTTTTACGCTACGCGGCTACGCCATAATTTCGTGTAGCCGTGCTGAAATGAGCCAAGAGGCTGCTTCGGATTTGCTTTTTTTAAGAGCGGCGTTTAGTTTCGCGGGCGAATGGTTTATCACTCCTCCGTGATGTGCGGTTGACGCAACGATTGACGAAGGAATTGTGGCTCGAGGAATAGCAAAGGTAAGACATAAAGTGCGCGAACTGGGTGCCGGTTGTCTCCGTTTAACATCGCAGTGCTGACGATGAGAAGACTGAGTGACTGCATGCTTTCGAAACGTAAGTTTCTTTACCTGCAGGGGGAAGCCGGCTTCGGAAATAAATACAGTTCGCGGAAAGCTGGCGTTACGTTTTTATTTGCTGCTCTTCTCGTCCCGTACAATAGACTTAGTGTTCTTGTTAAGCCTTATTGAGCTCGATTTGCTCGATTCGTGGCTGCCATAATGAGATGCAGGCGACGGAGGAACTTTTGCTCCCTTGCTTTATGGACGAACGTTTCTCCCTTTCTGAAGGAACATATGTATCAAGAGCGTTCCTCCCTTTAGGGAGGACTATACTGACCCTTTTTTCTAAGAGTGCATCTTGTGTGGTCATATAAATGGTACGATCTGAGAGATAACTTTCGATCCACTTGTAGAGATGGACTCCGATGCCAACTTCCTGTAGCGCTTGGAAGATGGCATTTTGAGTGACACGGTCAAACGCTCCTTTGACGTCGAGAAACGCCGCTATTGTGATCGTCCGTTGAGATTTTTCCTCTTCGACGTAGGGGACGAGATCAAGGACACGATCCACGGAGCTTCTTCCTCGACGGAAACCATGCATATTTTTTAATAAGCTCTTCGTTTTTCCAGATACCATTCTAAACGACTATTAATTACTTTCTCAGTCAACTTGCCAACACAACATGCCAGATCAACAGGACGGTATAATGATAGAAGTAGGGACGACTTGCCAGGCTTCAGTAATAGCACAATTCTTGCCCGTTTCCATGCGCTAGGTACTTAACCATTTGTCCATAATTTGTTACAATATTCCAGCAGCCAATTGCGAGCATCAGTCCCCATATGTGTTAAGAAAGCATATTTTATCCCACCCGGACCGGGATATGAGCGGCATCTAGCTCGCCACGAGAGAAGACATCGTCCATGCAGCCATGAACAGCTGATGGTGTGACAGCCGTGCGGACAGCACGACTTTTCGGCATGGAAACACTCGACGTGAGACATGCACATAACTCGTTTGCAAGATCCTTTTGAGAACATGCCACCGACAACGCAAGTGCTCGGAATGGGTAATATTGTTGAGGAGGAGACTTACGGCCTCGAGGTATTTTCCAAATTGCGGAGAGTGGCAATTTCGTGGGTCAATATTTCCACAAAATCTCCTGTATTTACGTCGACCGAGCGTGTCAAATTGGCGGCTTATTTTTTTTTTTTTTTTTGTAGATTTCTTGCCACGCGACTATCGTATTTTTGTTTAGTTCGTCAAGCACTCTTCTCCGCCTGTCGACGTATTGCCCGAAAACATTCGTACTCCGTGTCAATAGCTGTTCGTTTAAGTGGAAGGCTAAGACTATGGGTCAATGAGTTTGCAGAGTCAATAACAGCTTTTTCAAACTCAGGAAGGTTAGTCAGCGTATTGCATTTACCTCTCGTTGGCTGCTTAAGCTCCCACCTATCAACTCGTTTGACAACATGATTTTTCTTGCCTGTGATAAATCCTTGTATAATTGTGTATGTAGGGATATGGTCACTGCTACGTGTTTCAATATTTGTGAAGCAAGTAGCTTGAGATGCAAGAGCAAACGAGACATGTCAAATCCAGGCGACTGCTACTCTCTGCACCCCGGAGGTATCTAGGACTCCCATCACTTAATAGGGATAAATGATGTGTGTGTGCTATATCAGCAAGGCACCTACCCCGAGGATTTGTGCGAAGGCTGCCTCATATATAGTGGTGTGCGTTAAAATCTCCTGTAATTATATGTGGCGATGTGACTGTGTTCAGGATGTTCTCTAAGCGTTTTCTGTCGAACTTGGCCTTTGGAAGTATATATGCTCCTTTAATGGTGAATGAGAACGGGCATTTTTCTTTAGAAATTATAGCACAAACTTACTCATTGTCCGGATGGGATGGAATAAAAATGTGCCACGTACGTGAATTCTTTGCGAATGAAGAGAGTTACGCGACTTTCCCCATTAGTACGTGAGGAGTCAAACTTGCGTATCCTGATAAACGCATGTTGCTAGGCAACATGGACTCGCATATAACAATAATAGGGTACTTGACTTGGAATCCAGCTGTCTAAAATTGGACAGTCGGGACCTTAATCCTCTTGCGTTCTATTAGAAAATAGTGGTCTTTTTATAATTATCTTCAATTGCACCCGATGTTATTTTCAACTTTTTTCAAGAATCATTAGAAGCCATTAGCAGGTGTTCCACTGCGATAAAAGCCCTTACTTCTGGCAGGTAGCTAGCGTCTGGTGATGTTTTTAGAATGGCCTTCAGTGCTGCGAAGAACATTGGTAGCAATACTTGAATTAAATCAACTTGCTAACGGGACGTAAATCATGGCGTCGGCACAGATTCCGCAGAAGTCGATGGACGATGGTTCGCTGAGGATCGAACGTTCGCTGTTGCACGCGGCGCATCCACAGTCGATGTTTCGGCGATACTCTTCTTTTTCTGTGCGACACTGTTGCTACGTTTTTCTGTAGTCACATGTGTCACACGTGCTTTTGGACGACGTTTTACTGCACTGGCGTACGTAGGTTTTTCTAGCTTTTCTCGTTTAGTCAGAGACAACGTCGGGAGCCGGACGACCTCAGGGTTAGGTAGACGCACGGCGCCTAAGAACTCGGCCATTCATTATGCTTGTGCGAGCTGCTGCGGTTGCTGTATGCTTCCGTGGGCAGCCGCAGAAGGATGCCGAGTGCTTTCCGTCACAATTGGCACACTTTGGTTCTTGTTTAGAATTGCAGTTCTTGTAGTGATGAGGTCCAGCGCAGATTTTGCAACGTTGTAGGACTCGGCAATATTTGGCAACATGGCCATATCTTTGGCATTTGAAGCACTGAACCGGTGGTCCAAAGTACTCTTCGACGGGGTGGCTGGTGAAGCCAAGGAAGATGCGCTGGGGCATCGGGCGGTCCGGACTAAACACGAGGACAACGCTTCCAGAGGGTCGCGGTTCGACAGTCCCATCCTCCTTGCGAAGATAAGCAACTTGTCGTTGCACGGACGTTAATCCGGCGTCGAGAATATACTCGAGGAATGCAATGTCGGGATACTCAAAAGTCACGTTCTTAATGTTTCCCAAATTTCTTGATTACGTCTGCAGCACGGTTGAAAAGACCTTGATGTTTCCTAGGGAGTGTAGCGTCAGTAGTTTGTTTGCGGATTCAAGTGATGCCACGTTCATAGAAAGGGTTCCATCTTTGTTGATATTGTGTGACAATACCTTTTCTTGCGTGACCGCAACGATGTCTTTTGCAATCGAATTTGGGTTCAGTGTCCAAAATGACGATTCAGGTTATGTCGGCTTGAAGATGACCGGAATTCCAAATGGTCTGTTCTTATGATACGACACTTTGATGAACGGTGTAGAGTCGTCTTCGTCGTCCATGTTTTTAACGGATGATTTGTACTCGTCTGCTTTGAATAGGTCTCCTGTACGAACTCCCTTAGATGGAATCTGAGAGGCCATCTCACTGATTACGGTCTTTTGATTTCAAGGATTCATTTGATCGCAGGGTCCAGATGGCTGAGAGGGTGGTTATCGGGACCATGTAGCCGGTGGCCGTTGTTTGTAGGTTCCAGCGCAGTGCCGTACCGAATTCTCGGCCAAAGAGACGTTGTAATATAAATTACAGATATGGAAGAACGCAGGAATGGCAGGGAAAGCAGGAAAAGGGTTTGCTCACGCGGAGCGAGCCCTCAAAAGTACAAGATGCAAATTCTTTGAACGTTAGAATCGTCGCGAATCAAAAAACTATGTCTCATTTTGTTTTCGATCAAGCCCGGTGGTTCTTCGTGACAGTATTTGTAAAGTGCACTCTTTGTGGAACGGGTGTACGCGACTGGATGCACCCTAAATAATTTGTAAAATAATACAATATGGTTGGCGCATGTAGCTCTAAAATTTCGAAAGTCATCACTCCCAGCTGAACAAGAGTAACGGGAGCAAAAAGTCGCTTCTTCTGTTCCCACTAACAAACATGTTACAAAATTCAAATAACGTCCTGTCCCTGTAGCGCTCAAGCGTTTGGCACTGCGGTTCGACATGTGTTGCCTTAATTCTTGGCGTCGCGCACCGCTGCCACAAATGAATGATCCACCGTGCCACAAGTCTCCGCCACACTGCCACGTCGTTATATTCGTTTGGGAAGCCATGACGCTCTTGCTCGATGCTGAAGCCCAAAGTATACACTTTTTTAGTCACTTACAGAATCAGAACGGCAGAGAGGTTTTTTCTGTTGCCAAACTCACAGCGCAAGATTCCTACCTCCGACGACCCTTTGGCGTGGCGTAAACCTCGAGCGTGCACAAGCCGCCAATGCACGACGGTAGGCAAAGAGCTCGGTGTTCACCTGAAGGATACAGCCTCGCAATTTATCACCTGTCATATTTTAAAAACCTAGCGCGACAAAGGCGGAAACAACCCGTCGGCTGCAAGCCACGAAGCCCGGTACACATGAGTGACAGCTATCCTCTGCCACTTTTTGGCAAACTGGGGAAAAAAGCTGTGGATTCTATGCTTTGCTTTAACTTGAACGATATAGGTCGTGCCGTATCCCCTTCCCCTGTGCGATTCCCGTTCTGTGGCCTTTGGAGGTATTCATATGAACAGAAATATAATCCCACTAGTGGACGTAACGATCCATCACTCGGCTCTGTGATAGGCGATCTCATGTGTACCGTGGCTTCGTGGCTTGCAGCCTACGGGTCGTTTCCACCTCTGTCGCCCTAGATTTTTAAAATATGACAGATGAGAAATTGCGAAAGTTCATTTATTTCGTGACAGCTGCGAGCAAAGTACAGGTTCACAGATTGCCTACCATGAAAAATATACAACTGTGGCTGCACGTTAAATAATCCAGAATAGCACGGTCTCGCATCGCAGCTACGAAAATCCAGTTCTTCTGGAGTCCTTTGAACGTGTTGCTGCATAAACGGCATTGTTGAAGACATGAATAGACGACGGACCGCTAGAAAGAGGAGAGCGTCCCTCCTGGTACGTAGATATATTAAGCGTTCAATTGTAGAATGTGCTCTTGGCGGCGAAATCGATCTACATGGGTCGCATTGTGCAGAGTGTTTTGCACGGAGCTCGGTGTTCACCCAAGACAAGACCTGTAGGCTGGATCCTTTACGTCAACTTCGATCGAGCACGGGAAGAGGTTAAAGGGATGGAGAACCGACCATTTCAGTGTCTATATGAGGCGGCGCACTATCTTACCTTGAGTCAGCAGCCGCCATTTTGCACGAGCGCACGCAACGAAATTGACGTCATCATATCCCCCATTCGAGGTTATTAAGCGTGAATGGGGGATATGATGACGTCAATTTCGTTGCGTCTGCTCGCGCACACCGGCGGCTGCTGACTCATGGTAAGATAGTTCGCCGCTTAATATAGACACTGAAATGTTCGGTTCGCCATTTCTCCAATCACGAGTGCTGCGTCAATCGTTCGGCTGGAACTTGTCTTCGACCGGTGCTTCACTGATCGAACACGAGCTACAGCCTAACGCTGACGCACCGTTAGGCTACGTGTGCCAAATGTAGCGTCAAACATAAAAATATAAAAAAATTCCTGTTACTGTTGCTTTTTATGGGTGTAGTCTTCGTCGCCGCTGACTGCACGACGGTTGAATCTCCAACCCGGTACTACGTTTATTCATAAGATGATAAGGCCAGACTCGCCGGACCAATCAATCAACCAACCTTCTTCGTTATCTAGGTTTTTACCGTGATTATGTTGATTTTTATATTGTGCCAATCCTACGGTATTCCTCCCGAGAAATGGTAGTATCTGTAAATAAATTAAAAAATAATAAGTTGTTTCAACTCGGAGAACATCACCCTCAGCACGACACAAAAAGAAGGGCGGCAGTGGCAATGACCACTTTTTCTCCTGGCGGATAGCAATAATGCCAGACTTTCCAGTATCCCTTAGTACTAACCTTTCTCAGTGCAAAACATTTATATTTCAATGAAAGCTGCGAGTTTCGCACACAGACACACAAAAATGGGTTGAGACGGCAGCTGTTTCTGGCCTATAACGTTTTTGCTCTGTTGCATTTTTACGCTCGTAAAAGGGTATAACTTTTTGAGAAGAAACAAACATTCAACGTAGGTATAGGGCGGCTACAGTAGATCTTACGCTGCAAAGCGAGCCGAAAAAAATCGACGACTGCAGATAGTAGACTCAAACTTCCACCGATTGTGCTTCGAGCTGGAACATTTTAGGTGATGAAATTAAACGGCATAGATTTCTTTCTGTGAAAAATGAGACCCAGAAACATGCCAAGGCCAATGGCGGGTGGGTTCGCAGACGACCAAGTTAGTGACGCTTGTAACGCCTGCCGCCATCTCCCGATAGACGCAGCAAACAGACGAAAGGGTGCGTCATTTGCTCGCTGCGCTTACTGAGTTAATTTTGTGTGTCAATTAGGTTTTCATACACTCACTTTTAGTGCTTTTAAATGGGTATTGTTATAATACTTGGCGTGAAAACATCTGTAGCTCAGCAGCTAGTCTACTCCAAAGTTTATTTTCCTTGTTTTACGTCAAGTATCTAAGCCGGCTTTTTAAGTTCCGACTGAAAATAAGAAACTGCGCGGACGATCGCATGATGTGATTGATGCCAATAGACACCGTCGGCTCGTGCGATATTTCGATGATATTACGTGGTGGTACGGCGTATGCTTCGGCCGCCCCATCCTCGCGCGAAAGGCTTAGAGCGCCGCGCGGATATCAAACGCTCGCCCACGATATCCCAATTGAGGCTGACCCCCTGGCAACGGCTGGTATCCGTATCCACCCGCAGAACGTGGCGAGATGCGGGACCTTGCCAGCACGAACATTGCGTGGGCACGTAACCCACATCTTGAAGGCAGTCAGATCAGTGTCCGGGTACGACGACAGAAAAACTTCGCGGCAAACCGCCGACAAAAACACCAGGTCTCGCGTAAACCACAATCGATCGCACACAGAGCAGCTAATGCGTTCCATCCCAACAGCAAGGGTGAGACCGAGCGATCGAGCGTCGAGGGAGCGGGTGACGGAAAGCTAGAAATAGCGGGTGGCGCCCACTACCGGCGCCAAAGCCAACTGCGATGAGCGCTCGCATGTTCCGTTCGTTTTCGGCAACACGAGGCTCGCTCAGTACGACAAGCTGAGTACAGCTGACGCCGTAATATCAAAAACAAAAGCCAGAACAACTGTCTACCCGCAAAAGAAATTTTGCTTCTCTTTCTAGGCCTTCGTACTTTTTATAAACGTTTCCATGTATTTCCTATCTTTATACAGAGTCGCTGCTTTCTAATGGGGTGGAGGTTCCTCCCGAGACTAGTCTTTGCAGACACATGGAGGTGAGCAACCTTTGCATTCTTCCGCCCTTACATTGTGGTGACTGAAACGCGTCTACACTGGTGTTTTTACCACGTCCAAGAAAGTGGCACCTCTATATTTCACCTCGGTCAAGTCAGGAAAGTGCCGTGCTGCCGCCGGCAGTGATCCTGACTGCGTCACAGCCATCGCTGGTGGATGTGGCAGACGACTGTTCTGCTGCAGCTCGCTCTCTGGTGTGACAGCCCGCGAAAGCTTAGGCACTCAGGAGCTGGGACTCCGCGATGGCAGCGACACTCGCATTTGCTCGTGCTTTTGTGCCAGAAGTTCTCCAACCAATCACCAGGATCGCGACGTCCGACGGCAGGACACTCCGGCTTCTGTGACGTCATTTGTTGCCACTTCGGAACCACTTCCTATGGGTGGAAGGAATAGGACTCTAAACGCACTAGTCGGAGACGCGTTCCATGCACCGTACTTAGAGAGAGTCATTTGTAATCGGGTGTAGCATTAATAGAGAGTTTTAGGGAACCGTTTTTGCACATCCGATACGGTATGCCATAGGCCCTCCGGTACGAACTGCGCATATCCGAGTCTTCTGTGTTAGCGCATGCGCAGTGCGCCCGAAGTCTCCGTGTGAGATGGGCAAAAACTGTTTCCTAAGAGTTTATTATTCGCCAACCATTGGGAACCACAAGCCCACATTTAAAAGGTTGTCCTTATGCTGTATGCTAGGCCGAGGAAGACAATTACTTTTTTTTTGTTTTTTTTTTTGTCAATCTGTAGTCCATGTCAATCTGTAGTATTTACAGCTACGTGAATGCCGTCTTCCCTATATGTTTTTTCAGCTCGGCGGACATTAAAAAGGTGGTGAGTAATATGTCTGTTGAGAAATTAGCAAAAATTAGTTAATTTACTTTATACTTAGTGATTAGGGTTCCAATTATAGAAAGTTGCTGAGCGTCATTTCAAACTACTAAGTGAGTCCTTTTCAGAAAGACTTTGGGCGGGCGTGAGAAGCGCAGTAGTGCTCTAAAGTGACCACTCGTGCAGCGGGTACAAGGCAGAGGCTAAGATAAGAAACGAAAAAATCGCGCGGGCGCCTTATCGCGCCGGTAGGCTTGCTCCTGCTGCACGATTGGTACCTTTAGCGCACTAGTGCGCTTCTCGCGTGTTCAAAGTCTTTCTGAAACTTACTGATTCGGAGGTTTTAAAAGATGTTCAGCAGGTTTCTAATTGGAACCATATGTCTGTTTTCACTAATTAAAAATCAACTTAACGAATTTTAGTTAATTACTCACCAGACGGTAACGGTTGTTCGCCCCTCGAATGTTCACCGAGCTCAAGAATCATATAGAGTCCAAATGGCGATCACGTAGCAGTAGGAACGCCTTTTATTTAAAGTCTGTTTCAAAGAAAAAATAGCACCCGGTGTATTTTCTTACGCGGACGAGAATTGCGGAATGAGATGCGTGAATGAATAAATTTAGAAGGTGGGCACGTTGGTGCAATACACATTGCTGAAATAATCAACAGAGCGACGGACACGACGAGACATGCCTGTTTTTATTATTTCAGTAATGTGCGAATAAATACAATGGCAGGTTTTAGTGTCTCTGAGTAGCAGTGATAATAATGTGCAAAGAGTTCCCGAGAAAAGAGAACCGTGTTTTAAACACAGTTCTCGTTTCCGTGGATAAAAAAAACTATAAGCATTGCAGGACGCTAGAACTTCGTGAGAATCGGTTGGGATAAAACGGGAAAGTTTGAGAACATGACGTCACCTGGATGAAAAAATAATCGAGAAAAGCGAAATTCTCTTTGAGCCGACGTCCAACTAAGCCTAATATCGTCGAAACAAGAAATGACACTGTGGGCACCTGTAGTATCTGTTTCAATGGGGGAAAACAAAAAAAACTTGTCAGCAAGAAAGAAAACAAAATTCTTTTGCTGGCTGCGAAGTTTTTTGCACTGAAATAGACGCTACATGCTCCTACAGTGTCATTTCTTGTTTTAACGATATTAGGCTTAGCTGGACGTCGGCTCACAGAAAAATTCCGTTTTTCTTCTCAACCATCTCTTGATCAAGGTAACATCATGTTCTCAAACTTTCGCAGTTCTCTACCACCCGCCAGCGTCACCTTCTCACGGAGTTTGAACTTTCTGCGAATCATAGTTTATTTACTTGCGCCGAAAAAAAAAGGTCCTTCTTTCTCGGAAACTCCCTTTACTTCTGTAAAACATGCACTCATTTAGTTTTTTTTTTTTTTATTTATAACACGTTGTTTTATTTATTTTTGTCTTAGAAAATGGAGGGTGGCTGATTGGGCATTAATTCTTGTTTCTTTTTTAGTGTTGAAAGTTGTTAGTAAATTTTTCCGGAACGTGAATTTATGGTATAGCTCTACCGTTTTAGGATTTACCCGTGTTTGTTCCGTTAAAATGCGAACAGCTTGCCAATGCCATTACTGGTTAAGATTGTTTCAAAGCAGAACAAATCTTTTGTGTCACCTCTTCCCAGGATCGTTCTTCTCGGATATCGAAATCAGCTGGAACTGTCTTCGTTAAATCTGCTCGGAGAGGATCTGAAAGCCTGCACGGTTTCGGCTGCGCTCCGGAAGGCAACAGCGGAGAAACAAAAATTGAGGTTGGGCCGTTTGACGTAAAACAATATAAAATGAGTGATTATACCTTCACATGTATTGAGCTGAGCACGTAGGGGGGAATTATTAACTCGAATCAATTAAAGTTACCTTCCCAACTTTCCGTTGTCATTTGCGAAAGTCTTTCGAATGACGCGGACGATGTGAAAAAGCTCCGACGAGCGCGTGGCTCGCAAGGCCTGCCGCACTATCAGTCAGAAGAAAGCTCGACCATTATCGAGGTGTCAAGGACCGTTTAACTCTTGTCGACACTCCCTGCTTGACCAGCTGTCATGAGTAATGATGATTTTGCCGAATATATAGGCGTCCCACGGAAGGCGTACAAAATCAAGCGTGGCTAAATCCACCCAAAGTCCCCTCGATACTTCTTTGGAAGTGACGACAACCAATACAAATGACAGAGCACATTCCGCTGGAACAAAATGGCGGCATCCAGTTCAAACCTTTGCTCGTGCGTCGCCATTCGCTTCCTAAAACCTGCACCGTCACGAAGTCGGCGCTTCAAAGAATGTCGCTACTTTTAGGGTGCTCTTACCTAGGAAATTTAAATCCCCCGGGTCGCCAGGATGGGCGGTCATTTTTCGTGAGTTTGATAAATAGATCGCGAGATAAAGAGCGATAAGCGGTTTTTATTGTATTTCACCAAACACTACTGACATCGGTGTTGACTCGGAAAGTGGAGAGTAACGACAACAGCCTCGATCATAAATCAGTTTTCTTTAAGATAACACAGGTCTTCAGAGCTACGAGCTTGCCTGGTTTTTTTTTGTTTGTTTTTTTTCATATCGCCCAAGACTGTACTCAGCTCTGTTGGGAACTTGTGGCGATAAGTGCGGCTTTTTCATCAACTTAATCAGAGTCTTATGTGTTGTTGTTTCAGCAAACGTTCAATTATAAGGGTATTAGAAAGGTTCTTATGTTCGTTACATTATGACACTAGTTCAATATAGGCTAAGTGCCTACAACACCCAAAATTGCAATAAGGACGTTCTATTTTTTTTTTTTTTTTAACACGCGATCGAAGCTCTTGGGGTCGATGCCAGTTTTTATTTATTTTATTTTTTAAAGAAAAGAGCCACGTAGCGGTCTTTGATCAGGTTTTGAGCAAGAAAATAGGTCGCGCTTGCATAATCGTAATTGGCGTGTTTAGGGTGCGTGAAGCGCGTAGCTTGAGTTAAGTGCATAAAATGACAAACACAGACACCTGTTTAATTCCTTCTAATTATTATAGGCTCTTCCCCCGCCGAAATAAATACAAATTTGACAAATCTCTGAAATTTTAATACTGCTCCGTCTTTTTTTTTTTTTTAATCTCTATATGCCTTCTAAATTATAGTGACGTCATATACCGGATGTTTGAGGAAACATTTACCAAATATTTTTGATTAAAAAGTTTTTTGCTGAAATCGCAACGCGGATTGCCATTCAAATGAGAGTGCAATTCGCACCGTCATGTACTTCGTAAACGATTTCTTTTTATTATTATTAACTGATTAATCTGCGGAAAATTTAGGAATATTTTCGTCGTCGTCTATTGCATCTAAAGCCAATACCCAAAATGGTTTTCATCTATCTATTAATTTCCCGCGGACGGGCCAACCGCGAGCAACGAGAAGTCTTGCCGATGTTCGGTGAAAAGGCCGGTACACTGATTCTTAATGAACACTGCGTACGATACAGCTAGAGCAAACGTCCGCGCTTTTTGGCTCGTGAAACACTAAACGTTACCAGCTTGCGTTGAAAGACCAAGGTGGAGTTGCAGCCGTGAGCTTCAATTTTTTTCAATCGAAGAAAGAAGTACCACCTATCCTTCGTTTCAGCTTAAAGGAGCTGTGCAACGATTTTAACGTTGAAAGAATTGGCATCTTCTGCTTTTGATATTGTTCACCTTGTCACAAATGACAGAAAACACACCTCCTTTCGTCGAAATGTTGCGATTTCGCCGTGTAATCGCGAGGTAAAAATTAGAATATCCCCCGACCTGCAGCCGCGAGCGGCCGTCATCGGAAACACGCGGCGTGACGTCACTCGGGTAGTTGTAAAAAAAATAGCAAGTTCTGCAAATACCTGCTCGATAAAGGGTATTTTTTCCATAAATATTGTCGTCCCAACAACATAAATGCTTCAAATACGTAGTATCATTGACAAAAATGTTTATTATCCATACAGTGTTTTAGTGGCGCCATCTACCCGAGGTGAACAAAACCGTCAGCTCGAGCAGCGTCAGCGGCTAGCACGAGGAGCCGAACGAGCGCCTTGGTTTGGTTTTCCGCCGATCTCGACTTCGAACGCCGCCGCTCAGCCGCCACGAATTTGGGTCTGGAGTAGGACTGGGGCTTTCGTCGAGCACCGCTCGCGCGTCCTCTTCGTTCGGACACTTGGACGGCGTCCCCGCGTATGGAACGAGCCCCAGTGATTCGCTGTACTCCAGCATCTGGAGCTCGACCTCGTTGAGCTCTCCTCTCCAGCAGCCGGTGGCCATGTTGATCGCGTGTCGCAACACGACGCGGTCACGTGGTCGTGAGCGGATGAGTTCTCGCCGCTCACTGATGGCGTTAGAGAGAGGAATTTACCGGAACCCCGCGCCTACTCGAGTGACGTCACTGCGCACGTGACCCGGAAGACGATGTACGAGTTGAGAGGCGGCAAAAACCTGGATCTTTTTCATTTATTTAAATAAAAACTAGGGTATCCAGGCAAAATCTGTTTTCTGTAGTTCACTGCAGAAGTGTCAGGCATCAACTTCCACAATTATTTAAGCAAAGCCCTGAAATTGTTGCACAGCTCCTTTAAAGACCGGCGTCCAGTTCGCGCTTTCCACTTTTCCCTCCCTTCCTCCTCTCCCTCTTCTACCCTGTCAACCGTTGCCTGTTTCCTCCTCGCTTATGGTGAGGAGGATCTTCTGCCTTGCAGAATATCGAGTCTGGTCGTCGGTCTTCAAGTCCCAACGCAACCGACGCTACGAGGTAATCGGGCCAATTAAGCGATTGGTTCAGCGATGATAGAACACATACATGAACATGAGGAACACCACGATGGCGCGCTTTCGACTATCTCTGGTTGGTCCGATCAGTTCGTAGCGTCCGCTGTGTCTGGACTAAAGCTGAAACGAAGTGCAGCTCCATCGGATCCTTGCGTCAGCTGCGCTCGGACATGGTGTGATTGAGTATAGATGTTTTCGTGTGACGGTGGCCACGTTGAAATGCGACGTAAAGGGGTAAGGCGACAAACACTAAGGTAAATAGTTTAAGCATAAATTCAATAAAAAAGTAAAAAAAATACTAATACTATTGACACGAACAACTGATCTCCACTATAGACCGTTTCATTAGGGTCATAGCAGAGAGGGTAAAAGAGAAAAAAATGCACTCCCCCTCTCACCCCGCATGTCGTCTGCTCCGCCGAGTGGGCTGTAGCTAGCGTCCGGCTGGCGTGCAAACTGTGTTTAAAATCGCGTCATTTTGGTACTTTTAAGCGCAGATGCGCAGATTTTGGTATGCCAGTTATCGTGTAATACTATGCTAGATAAAAAGACTCACAGGGTTCAATTGCGCTGTTACCTGCGTGTAAATAAAAATAAATAGGGAAAACTGTGTCAGATTGGATGGTTTCTCTGGCGAAAAGTAAATCCGGTTGCTGTACCTTTTTTTACGATACAAAGTTCGTACTGGTGTAGGCCTTTAGCGAGCATGAGTGGAAGTCTTAAATAATAAATAAAAACGTGTTCTCCTGCCGCAATACACGCAGTAGTTGAGGGTAGTACTGCCGGCTGACTCAACTGCTATTTAAGTAACGGAAAAAGGATATGCTAGTTGATCATTTACAGATATAGAACAACAGAGAACTATAGGGTGATTTTGGAGTAGACATAACTATTCTAAGAACGCGAACCACTTCACGACGGCAGCCACGAGCGAGAGTTCGATGTTCCGTACAGCCCGCCGATACAGCTCAAAGATGGAGAACGGCAACCTCCCGGTTTGTCGTCTGCTAGCGGAGTCGGGCGCGTGCCCTCTCTCTCGTTTTACCCCGCCGAACCCGCTGAATTTCCCGGATGTATTGAGAGGGCGCTGCGGTCGAACAAAATGGTGCCGCCCAGAGAGCTCTAAATGGAATGGTGGAGGGCGCATAGCTGCTCTCTGAGCCTGGCGCAAGTGAAGCCACCGGAAGTTCGATGCTTGACCCGGAAGTCGGGCGTGTGCTGGGCTTTCTACAGCATTCAGACAATATTTTGGTCCATGTTTTTTTGTGTCTTTGATATGGTTTTATTACTCCCGTTCTGAATGAAATCCTGAGAATGAGGCATTAGAACGTGGGACATAAGCACAATTGGTCAACTAGAATCTCAAAATTTCCACATCGAATGGCTTCCCAGGAGACTTCTCGGATCCGCACGCGCTGTTACTTCGCAACAAGCAGGCTCTCTTTGGATGACAAGAAAAATGCCAGCGCCCTAAACGCTATTTGATTCAGTACTCGGAAGAGTTGAAAATCCTGTCAAGCGCTTACTTCCGGGACAAGCCACTTACTTCCGGTGGCTTCATACCTGTCTGCTCAATGCGCCATCCGGCCCCCTATAGTGAAGATCAGTGGCACGAACCTCATGAATTCTAGCGCCTTACAGTCGGAATATAAAATAGATTTGCTATTTTTTCACAACTCCTTGACGTCAAAATTAACAACAACCGCCACGAAAAAAAATAAAATAAAACGAAGGTCTATTTGCAATTTTAGCCGTCGCTCGCCCTCTCGCGGACGAACGAAGAACCAGAGGAGCGGGGACGGTGGCGGAGAAGGTATCGGGGATTGTTGAACGGGGGCTGCTATTACCGCATGGTTCTGGTTGCCGTATTCGTGCATCGTACGGGTTTAAACGAAAACGCGAGTGCGTTAAAATATTAATGGTTTCGTTTCTCTCTGCGACTTTTACAAATCAGCATGTTCATTAAAAAAAAAAACGGGCTTCAACATCTCCGTCACCTGTGATATGCTCCTGCCCTGACCGCTTCGTATTTGTAGCCAAATAAATTAATTTTAGCGCAATGACCATCGTCAGCGAGCAGTCGCAGAAGAAATCCTGTAGAATCTATCCCTGTCTCTTCCTCCATCTTGCGACTACCAACTCTCCATCTAAATGGCGTTGGAGTTGCTAATAGGCAAGCAATAGACAGCCAACATCAGTTTCGTTTCTAATTACATTGTTCTTTTTGTTCCTTAAAAGGGCCTATGTGTACGAAAATGACGCTGTTGTTGAGACGGATGGTCTCAAGAGACGACCGCTTTCTTCTGTTCTGTTCAAAGTATGCCGCTGGGAAGTATTTGCGTCGGCAATACTTGAATTCTTCTGGATTCTGATGAGTTTCGTCCCTCCGTTGATGCTAGGGTAAGTATAACTGATTAGTCATTCCATAACAGGGTAATTAGGATCGCTGGCCGGTACGGTGTTGAGTCAGCACCTGCAATTGTGCTTGGTGAGAACCAGGTCCAAAGGAAGATCAGCGCTGATAATTGGAAGTTTTAAATAGTCTTATCTCTTATAATTATTGAAGAGCGAGTGCTGAACACACCTCGCATGACTCACTACTTTTTGATTACGGTACAAAATTAGTCTCTGAACTCTTTGATCACACCTCGGATATAAATCGTGAGCACTATAAAATTAACGAGTGAGCTGCTCTAAGCTATAAGAGCAAAGCAAGCTAAGCAAATCAGTGTTGGCAGAAGGTTCCGGGAAACAAATATTAGTCGCCTCTGTTACTGCTCATTCTCAATATGACTCTGACTAGTCAGGCATCGATACAATCTGCACCGTTCACTTGTGCCCAATGCTAAAGTAAGCCTTCTTTCCTTCTTCATCCCATAAACTGATTGGAAGAACTGTTAATTATGTTCGGATTTTTTTTTTTTTTTATCTTGAACTACCCCCTCTAAAAGCCAATGTACGCTCTTTGTTTGCAGATACCTACTGGTGTATATTGAAAAAAAGCAAGACGGCTGGCATGGCTATGCATATGCCTCAGTATACGCATTTTCTCAGCTTGTCGGAGGAATGTTGAATGCACACGCTGCCTACCTCATGGCGCTTGGAGCCTACAAAGTTCAGTCCGCACTTACTTGTGCCTTATATAAAAAGGTAAATTTATATCGCTACTTCCGCCCGAGGCAGAGACAAAAACAAATTTACCGCAAAACCATTGCATCGACTTAACTCAATTAAAAATCTAAATTACCGACCAAATTTTTTTTTGTTTGTTTTCACTGACAATTTTAATACTTTCGAAAGGTCTTTCGGTTGTACTGATTCCAGCCCAAACGTTCTATTTTCACTCATGCTTTGGCTTCACATGAGTTTCGCGTGTGTACGCGCAGTCAAACTGCTACAAAAATTATATTTGGGCATCTGCTGAAAATTTTCCAAATAAACTCTCACGATAGGGTTGGGAATTTTCTCAATGTCTATTACTTTAAGCAATCTAGAGTATCTACATTACCGCAAAGTACTTGAGAGAGAAAATATCGCCACATTCATTGGAAGGAGCTCGACGAATGACTAGGCAGAAAATATGTTTAGGCCGAAGAAAGCAGTCTGCACTGAGGCACTGAGCATAGTGAAACTTTATGCTCAGCGCCATAGCGCTGAGCATAACTCCACATCTCTTCTGGTGACCGGCGGCATGAGAATCGCTTCACGCTGAAGTTTATCAAGCTGTGAGTAACCAAAGAGTCAACACATATATCTTCACCCTGTAAAATATGAAAGATTAATGCACCCCCAGATGTTAAAAACTCTTTATACGTTTCGATCTCCAGTGAGACAATAACCAGCAACCATACCCGTCCTCGAATCGCGAGAGCTGGACCTTCTGCAGCTCTTGAGCTCTCAGATCCTACCATAGCGGATGCGTATATTTTCGTAATCTTTTTTTCACGGCTTCTTGGCGACAGGTCCTCCGTATCTCGAGCAGTTCCCGCCGCCAGTACACGGCCGGCGAGATCATGAACCTGATGTCCGTTGATGTGGAGCAGGTGGGACAGTTCTTGCTGCTGTGCCACAACTGCTGGGGTGTGCCCCTCCGTATAGTCCTGACTATGGTGTTCCTGTGGAAATACCTGGGTCCCTCCTGCCTGGCCACGCTGGCCACCATGTTTGCCAGCACTCTCGCGACGACCTGCGTCGCCCACTTCTGCGACAAGTACCAGGTTGGTGACTGGACACTATCCTCTAAAATGTTTCTGTATTTGAGTTTCCAAGAACGTGCTTCGTAAAATAGTTTCACGGCGAGGTTATTTTTTTTAATTAGTTCGGTGTTTTTAACCAGAAGAAAACTTTCCGTTAAGGTTCTTTTTAGCCCTGGGGCTGTTAGTGGCCGTGAGGGCCACTATGAAAGAGGCGAGATTCGTTGATTACTTTGCTAATTAATAAAATCGTTTATATTACCTTTTAAAATTGTTGTTTATTTTAGGGGCATATTGTAGCTCTAGAATTGAGGCCACGCCTCATTACGGTCTACCCGTGACCTGGACTTTTGAATAAAAAGCTCCGTTGCGGGCGCAACAGGGCGAGAAATGTCATCCCAGTACGGGTCAAAACCGAAACTGAGCAGGCGATGAGCAACCGTGACACCGAACCTTCCGCTCTGCGCCTGCCCCTTAAATCACGTGTCCGCGCCGCCGGTGACGTCAGCACTGCGACGCAAGCGCACAGCGGTAGAGCCTAGGTCACGGGCGCACTTCGCAAGTTCAGTTGTGCTTCTGAGCCGTGTACGAGGGTGCCAGTTATAGGCCCGCATCGTACCTTGCAAATTTTTATTGAAAGTTTCACCTCGCGGTTAGAACATAATGAGGTCAACCGTCCATTCTACAACCCCATTGACCACCAATCAAATTGAAAATTCAAAAAATGTTTAGTTGATCCGCTATTTGATTATCACATTTCATCTGTTAGCTACTGACTCCCGGGTCCCGATAGGGTTTTTTAAACCGTAGAGCTAAAAAAGACTCTATCGCAAGTTATCTTCTTTTTTTTTTTAATCTCAGATCTCTCTGAAAAGCTATTATCAATACCGTGTCCGCGAAAGAAAACTAAAACCTGATATTTCAGTCGATGCAGATAAACTACATGTCGTAGAATACTGAAACTCCACGAGAATGGAGCTCTAGCGGTGGCGATAGAATGCGAAAGGTGTGATGGGATAATTACGTTACTTTGTTCAAAATATACAATAGACAAAGACGTTTTCTCTTAGTACAAGACCAAATAAGCCTAACATTAGCCTGACAAAGAAAGGACATTGTGGGTGCCTACGGAATTTACTGCAGTGGAAAAAATAAAGTTGACAGGAACGAAAATAATGTTGTCTTTCTTGGTGACTCGACGTTTTCACTGAAATAAATGTCGCGAGAACCACATTGTCATCTTTTGGCTTAGATAGATGTCGGCTCATGAATATATATTTTTTTAACGTTTCCTCTCCATCTAGCGCTATCCCATGCCTTAATAAATTTTCTTTTTGTTTTATCTTTTGATTCAGGAAACGTCATAATCTCAAACTCTAGCGTTATATTGCCACCGCTAGCTTCAGATTTTCATACCCAGATAGATTAATAAGAGGCGTTTATGTTTTTACGGTTTTCGATTGCAGAAACGGCAAATGGACTCGAAGGACTTACGGCTTCGCCAGACAACAGAAGTTCTTAACGGAATTAAGGTACTTTTGACCAGACTATTGAATGGCTTCGACAGGGAAAAAAAATCTTGTTCCTATAAAAACTCGAGACGAAAAACTAGGTATAGGAACAATCACGGTGTCTCCGAAAAATTATCCTAAAACGAAGTTCCTCCGATCGAATTTTTGCCAGTAAGACACCAAAGTTTAAAAAAAAAAAACACTACTCTTAAACGGTTACCAGCTCGTGGCTAGTCCTAAATCCACATCTCCGAAGTTGTTTAAGAGGGAAAGGACCAACCTTAGGCGATATGTGGGCAACATAGAGAACTCAGTCACTGACTGCTTAAAAAACGCTGAGCGTAACGAGTTTTCTGCATCTGATTATTGACCCTCAGCCAATGAGATTACAGTATTAGTTGATCGAAAGCTGAAGAACCAATCGCGAAGGGAGGGGCGTGAACGTCACAAGTCACGCCCTCTGTTTTTCACGCTCTCAGTAGCTACATTGAAAACAGCTGCCCTGATAGCGAGGAATTCCAGTGGACGTTTCTGCTACACATGATGAAGACATATTTTTTGTCTTAGATATAGAAATTTATTTCGGTCTCAAGCTGCTGGTTTCCTATCTTCTTTTTATGCATACTTTTGTTCTTTATTTGTTATACAGGGTGTCTCAAAGAGCGGCCATCTCTTTAAATCAACCGCTAAAATTGGTTTCTTAACCTATCGTGCTACGATTTCTTGCAGCGTTGCACGCAGGTGGGGCATTTTGTTTATAAAATTTGCGAAGTGCGTACTTACCCGAGAAAAAAATAAGAAATAAAAAAAGACTTAACTCTTATCAAAACGCAGCAAAGCCACCGGTCTTCAAACAATAGGGCGCCCTATTTTTTGAAGACCGGTGGCTTCGCTGCGTTTTTATAAGAGTTAAGTCTTCTTTTTTTTAATTTTTTCTCGGGTAAGTTCGCACTTCGCAAATTTCATAGAGACAATGCACCACCTGTGGGCAACGCTGCACAAAATCGTAGCGCGATAGGTTACGAAGCCGATTTTTGCGGTCAATTTAAAGAGCCTGGCCTCTATTCGAAACACCCTGTAGATCAGCAGTCAATGAAATTGTGGAATTATACGATAGGGACGCCAACACACAAGTCACGAAGCAAGAAGCCCGAAAACAATTTAAGTCACGGCGAACTGCGTGTCTTACGCTGACCGTGATATACAGTGCTCTACAACGAGAACAAATTGTTGCCGTATTCCTTTAAGTCGGGGTCACACTGCTCTTACATCATACAAAACACAGCCTGCAAACACGAGTCACCGCAATATCCGTGGTTTGAATGCCGCGTGCCAGGTTTCCCCATTGAACTTATTGCCATGCGGCGTTCGAAGCAAGAATCTCGCGGTGACTCGCGCTCAAATATGAGTGTGGACTGTCTTCTGTAGGATGTGTAAGCAGTGTGACCCTGGCTTTAAGGGGCGTCTTCACGTCGTTTCAAAATCAGAAGTTTCAAGCTTTCGGCGTTTATTCTTGACGCGATGCGACGACATAAGTAGCCGGTTCGGCAAGATCGGCGTTTACCTCTATCCATAGTTTGCGACAGCGTAATCCTAAGACATAATTTATGTGGGAATTTATTTTTTCTAGGTGATCAAACTAAACGCCTGGGAGCCTCCCTTTATGGCGAAGGTGAAGCGCACACGTGCCGAAGAACTCTCGTCGCTCAAGAAGTACTCCATCCTGCAGTCGATATTCACTTTCGTGTGGTCCGCAACGCCAAATGCGGTAGGTAAAAAGAAAACTGTACCTATGCTACACTTAAAGTACACCCTAAACGAGAGTATGCATCATCTGTTTAGGATCCTCATTTGAGCTAACTACACCAGGTGAAGTCACACGAAACAAAAAGGTTCCATTCATATTTTCGAACTATCATTGAACTGCCAGTGTTCTTATACTACCGAGCCAAAGAAATCGCCTTTGTTTATGGAATTTCTTGCACGAATATTACATCGGGGGAGCGCACCTTTTCGCTTCCCTTTTATGTATTCTTGCGCATCGATCCTCATCATAAAGTTGGCATCCCTCATAAAACTTACAATGTGGGCTTAAATAGTTTATTCTACTCACCTCCCTCACGTGGAACCACTTTCCAGCCTCTCTAGTTTCAATTATTGGTTGTGATCTTTTCAGGAAATAGTTTGTTAACTTGTTCACCTTTTTTTTTCTATTTTTGGTATTTTATTTCCCTGGTGTATTTGTTTAATAATCACTGTTTTCTTATACTCTCCCCTTGTAATGCTAAACATCTTAATAATTACATAAAATGCAATTAAATGTTCTGCGTACCTTTGTTGGAAGAAAGGGCGCCTATGGACATGGCTCTGGAATGCGCTTTGCTTGCGCGAGTTTACTTGAAAACAGTACAATTTTCCACGCCTCGCGGCGTCTATGTTTTTTTTTAACAGCGCAACGAAGAAACATGTGCGCTCGAAGCTCCAGTGGGACAGGCCAGGCGTCCTATGAACTAAAACATTAAAGACGTTTACAAATTTCTGAAAAGCGAATTTAGAGCGCACCTCTTGAAGAGGAGGAGGGGAGGGTACGGAGGGGAGGGTGTGCCCCTCCTCCTCTCCTCCTGCCGCTGAATTTGTTCATGGGTGACGTGACACAAAATCGTGGCGTCATTTTCCCTGTTAAAGGGACAATGAAGACGATTTTATTTAATTTTTTTTAAATGGTGTTTTTATGCTTCTTGGGAACATAGCATGCTGCCCAATTTTTTGTAGACATTTGTGACGCGTATTTCTGTGCCTACGAAAGAAGTAAAGAAACCGAAACTGAACAATCTCCATTCTCGTTTCTGGGCCCCCGAAAACGGAGGTGACGTAGGGAGTGACGTCAAGTGTGAATAGTCGGTATCGGTAGTATTTAGGAGATCGAGACTCTGGTTACCGCGGTGGATTATAGCAGCGCGGTGGCGCGGTTGGCGCGGTCGTTTCGCCGAAGCTGTCAACATGGACGGCAATGCCGCTCTCGCGAGCGAGTTCGAGCTTCCGTTCAGTGACCGAACACCAACGGAACGGGAGTACGTGTGTGGCGGCCCCCGACGGAGACCGCCCAGCCAGCCGGCAACGAGCGGCCCGCATTCCGAAGGACGGACGAGGGGAAGATGCCGAGGGGAAAGCGGCAGCGATCCGGTCGTTCCGGGATCCGATTCCTCCGCGGACGTCCTCTTTTCGTCGTCAAAGAACACGAACAGCAACCCAAATGTGAAAACGCGTCGCCCGAACGAATACTGGTCTTCAGTCGACCGTTAGAACAGCCATCTACATCTACCATTTTGCAGAATCCTTCAAGTACCGTGTTCTTTTTTTATTTTATTTTGTTTGCCCATAGTTGCTCGTTGCCCGTTTCGCATCCAGCGTAGCAAAGAAAAAAGAATTATGCTGCTTTATTTACGGTTTAGTAATCATTTCCGGTCCGATTTAGACTTTTCATGGTTATTCAAGCGGAAATTAGAACAGTATTCCTAAAACTCGCGAACCAAAACGTGACCGAGGGCACGTTTCTCGTTTCGACCAATCGCTGACCCGTCTCTTGTGACGTCGCGCTTCTTGGCCCCGCATCGGTCACGTGAGCTCCGCTTCTCCTGGCTTCTCCCGCAACTCTCGGGGCGTCGCCCCAGTCGATCCCGGTACGATTATTACCGCGACTGTTTAATTGATTTGCGTGGCACACAAGCGCGATTTCGGCTGAAATTAGGGCAACGTGGCCTGAGACGTGCCTGGAACCAAGTTCAATCGCCAAAAGATGTCCGAAATTTCCTTCATTGTCCCTTTAAATCTAGGGGGGAAACTGAATTGGCGTTGAGGTCTCGTGACGTCGATTTCCCCGCTAAATTTAGCGGGAAACATTCCCCGATAACTTGAAAGGGCAAACGTCCCATAATGCAACCCGTGGTTACGTCGCCGCCGACACAACTCAACCCCGAAACGTGCGCCTAAGATCAGGGCTCTAAAAATTACTATCACGCGTGGTCAGCTTTGTGAGATAACGCAAAATCGCGGCAATTTCCTTCTGTGAAAGACACTTTTTTATTGCGAAAAGCGTTCATTTTTTTTTTAAATAAAGGGCCATGCCAAGATCTTTGTTTACGCTTCTTCACACTGCACCACAATTATTATGGTTTCAAAATTAAATGTTTTTTTTTTCTTTTAAACAGCTCTATGTTTATGTTGCCAAGTATATGTTTCTTAAGTGTGTGGCTGTGCCTAATATTCTTCGTTTTTTTATTAGTTGTGTGTGCGTGTGTGTTTGTTTGCTCAGGCTGCACTGGCGTCGTTCGGCACTTTCCTGATGCTGAGCCCAGCCAATCAGCTCACTCCGTCCATCGCCTTCACCTGCCTCTCCCTGTTCATGCTGCTACGTTTCCCAATGTACATTTTGCCAGACGTACTCTCCAGGTTGATCAGGGTAAGAGGCGACAATCCTCAGCCGATTGCAGCCTGTATATAGCCACTGAACGTTTAAGAAACGCAGTACGTGACGTGTCCCGTGTATTATGTTATCACTGCGCTGCCAGTGAGTTTGCGGCGTCTGCCAATAAGTGCGCCGAAGAAGGAACAATACCTTAACCAGGTGTTATATTAATCACAACCATATCATGCTGGGTGTCTAGGAGCTTGACTCGGCCAGACTAAGGCAACCCAAGTGTTAGTTTAGGCCTAGGTATTACCCTAAGCCTAATACCTTAACCGCTGTCTCTAATTGCTTTAAAGAGCATGGGTGTGGTGTCTATGTTTTACACAAAATGGCGCTTGTATAATGCGTTGTGCGACCGTTTAATATGTTTAATGAAATACATGCTTGATTAAAATGCCATAACAGCGAAGACAAACAAATCCTAAAACAAGAAGTACCAAGTAAATTAACAATCAGCAAAATATATATCTAGTCATGAACACATTTATTCACACAACTGTCTACTCTATCACTAAAACTAAGGAAAATAGTGAGTGCTTACCCCCTTTTGAACGAGACGCGTATGCTTACCATACGCAGAACAAACGCATACATGAAAACAACAAAAAGTAAAGCAGCAACTGAAAATTACACCAAGTTAATCCGCAAATGCAAAAACCGTGCAAATGCTAAAAAAAATATTCGCAACAATGTTAGAGCAAATTGTAAGTACCAAGTTGGACAAAATGTTATTGCGAGGTGTGGGTGAAAGCGAGGTTAAGACAGGTTAGCTGTGTGGGCGAAAGCGAGGTTAAGACAAGGTCGCACTTATCTCGGTTTCTAGTTTTGTATACAAATGGCATTATATAAAAAAGATGGAGCTCTCGTAGCCAGGTCTCTGTCTTTTCACTAAGTATTGATACACCCCTATAAATAACCTTCGAAAGGGTTTTCTCAGAATCGGGAAAACCCGAAAAAAACCCGATTCGAAGCTGCCCTCGAATCGGGAGACCCTAATATATATATCAAAGCCGCCTTGAGTTTGTCTCAGTCATCTGAAACTTCACTGCAGTGACAAAATCGTCTGGTATTGAGCGTACCGAAAGAAAATGTATAAGTGTGTTTTATTATCGTTATTCACAACCCAGTGTATTATATGGCTATAATAAAATTTGGAATCTGATTGGCTTAATACATTTGTGTATTACACGGATGATTCGAGATCTTCTGTTCTTGTACAAGGTTCTAAATGTTTGTCTAGACTCACCGGTGCTACAGAACTGTGTATGTTTCCGAGTTCCTCAGAGGGAAAGCCGTGCTCACTCATTATTTTATCATTTTGCTTTGTACAAAACTGATCCCATGATTCGTTTGCAACTGGTTTTCAACAAAAGGGAATCTAGTTCGCGTAATCTGGATATTGACATTTTTGGACCCGAAGGAACATTTCGAGAGCGCATTGATATTTTCTTGCATCTTGATATGTAGACCTCTGTTTTGTGGATTGGATGTGATCATCTTCGGTGAACCGCTCAAAAGATATAGCGTTGTTTTGTGCGGCACTCAAAATAAAGCAAAATCTGAAAAAAAAAATATTTAACTGTTTCCAAACCCTAAGGAAAAATAAATAGCTTGTGTGACCTATTCGTCGCTGAATTGCATCCTAATCGTGTGAACGCTATCGTAGTAACTGAGAGCTTCATAAGCGTGGGACGTGGCTTATGCTCACGCTTCTTGCTTTGTGATTGGTTCTTTGGTCTTTTTATTGGTTGATGTCGCCATCATGTGGCTGCTGCAGTCTGATGATAATATCTTCTAGACTCACCACACCCACCGTTTCTTAGGCTGTCAGCGAATAGAGCCCACTCCAGTTACACCATGTAGTATGCAGGGTGCGGTCGTAAGGATTAACACATATGGCACGCCTTACAAATTTTGAATTCCAAACGTACATACCTGAAATTGGGTACGCGAACGTAGTTTCGATGGAAGTTTATGTCTATTTTTTTAGAGCTCAATGCTGAGCTAATAAATGAGAAATAAAGCAAAATCGAAGGCCCTGTTTTTGCTTTGTCCTATACCAGCTAGCCCTTTTGTCGTCTGTACACTGGTTTATGAGCTCGCTCCCGGGTGGCTCGCTGAACGCAAAAACGCTAAAAACCAATAGGAGAGGCTGGCGATGAGCGAGGTAATCGCGATAATTAATACTTTTTAACAAAATATATGAGCAGTGACCACCTCGGAGCAAGCTCACAAACCAGTGTGCAAACGACGAACTTCCTTATAGGGCATAGAATATCCACAGCCGCCGTTTTTCTCCATTTTAGATCTTTTGTCACCTCTGACTTGAGCTCTTCAAGAGGTAAACATAAAACTTCTTGAGAAGCTACGTTTGCGTGCCCAATTTCAAGTATGTACGTCTGTAATTAGAATTTTGGCAGGCGGGCCAAATGTGTTAGACCTTACGGTCAATCTCTATATATACTGGATATGCTGGGCGTCTCGGCGAAGGCTTTTAAAAATTGCTATATTAAAGCTGGTTGAGAAAAGAAAAATCTCCATCCGAGAACAATTTGCCGGCCACGATGGACGCCAGGAATTCCAAGAAACATAATAACTAGCTAAATAGTTAACTACATCTTACTAATTCATTTTTGATTTAGTGAAAATGAACATCTGGATCAAACGAGAAACTTGCTAAGCATCGTCGGAAACCACTAAATAAACTCATTTTAGAAAGATAGAAGGAACAGCATTTTACGGCGTTTAAAATAATTCACTCAATTTGGACGAATTTTTAGGTTTCGGTTTCTTATCGGAACGCAACTTTGCGCCCGCAGTCATGCTTCCTACTGGTGAAGCCGGTCTTCTACGCTCACATACAACCCCTGACCGAGTGGTCTCTAATGTCCCCGCAGTGTATGGGCTCCCTCAAGAGGTTATCTGCGTTTTTGGAAGAAGCGGAGCTGGACGAAAAGATGATTGGAGCAAATCCAGATAAAGGTATCTGAACTCTCAAAACAAGCTTTGCCTCTGTAAACGTTTTTTTTTTAATCGCTTTTTAATGCGTGGGTAGAGATATTTTCTAAAATGTTTTTTTCGACATTCTTCAGGCGATGCGGTTCGCCTGAACGAGGCCACCTTCACATGGGCGAGCGAGGAACCCGCGGTCCTTCGGGGCCTGACATTGAACGTGAAGGAAGGCAGTTTAGTGGCAGTCGTGGGTCCCGTGGGATGCGGAAAGTCTGCTCTCCTCAACGCCATCCTCGGGACATTGGAGAAAGTTTCAGGGTCGGTCGACGTACAAGTGAGTGACTCATCACACTCCCGTAATCGTTTTGCAATAGTTACGACTCAGAACTACCCTATTCCGGGTTCCGCTCGCTAATGACAATAGTACCTTAGGGTAAATGCCTTAAATCCGTACGCAAAGCCGTGGGAACACCGCCGTACATCTCTTGGTCTTACCGTACCACTTTTAAAGAAAGGGCTGTCCAAACACGACTCAGCAAATGCTGTGCACAGCAAAAGAAAAAAAAGAATTTCTAAAGATTAAACATTTATTTTTCTCTCATCCGCTCAGCCAATAAAAAGACCGATCAGTATCCTACTATAATGGTCGTGCGATGTCAGTGGTAGAATGAAACAATAACTTTTTACGCAAAAGCCGGGATCACACTGCTCATAGATGATAGAAAAGGCAGTTTGCAAGTACGAGTCACCATAATATCCGTGGTTCGATCGCCGCGTGCCAAATGTCCTCCTTAAACCCATTGCCATGCGGCATTCGAAGCACAGATCTCGCGGTGATTCACGTTCGAATCTGTATGCAGACTGTCTTCTGTACAATATGTACGTACTAGCAGGGTGACCCCGGCTTAAAGCTGCACGATTATTGGTTGCGATACCACTCGCCCTTCACACCGTCTGAACTGGTTCAAGGACGACAGAGGCATTGTGGTCCAAGTGAATAATGGGGCAGCATACTATATGCCGGAGATTTTGATGTAGACATTGACAGATTTAACGCGTACGGCTTGTTCCGCTCACGCTCTTTGCTTTGGGATTCCTTCTTCGTCGTTCTTATCAGCTAATAACGCAATCTCATTGACTGCTCAGCGATTACAAGGTGCCAGGCATTCGCCACGCCCTGCATTTCTTAACCCTCTGACGGTCGTCGCCGTACGTGTACGGCAGTGATTACACATTTGAAAGTGCCCGCCTAAATGTGAAAATGCGCACATCGCGGGAGTTGTTACTATTTGCTATGTCTTTAGTCTACTGTAGACGTTATAGTCGCTCGTTGTTTCGCAATGTTAAGCTATTTATAGTTTTTCACATTAGACGCTCCGCGCAGGTGTTGCGCACTTCGCATACCGGCCGCCCTTGCGGGTGCCAATTGAAACACTGGAGCAACGCTTTTCGGGGAAAAAAACGCTTTTCGGAAGTAAGTTTAGAGAATGAGAGCTTATCATCCGACGGAGAAGTTCTGTAAATTACCTTTGATTAGGGATCAGGGCCGGCTTGCTAGAACAGCAGTCTCAGCTCAGACTGGGTGAAAGAAAGCATTCCAAAGGCTGAGGCACGTGAGCGTCTTGAGACGCGGTTTGAGTCCCGCTCAGCTTGTGCGCTGGATTTGGCAGTACTTTCTCCCCCCCCCCCCTCCCCCCCTGTCTCAGCTGAGACGCTGTTTCTAGCAAGCCAGCCTTGAAGCCGCTGAATGTCGCGGAAGAGGATGTGCCAAAATGAAACCGAATGGGAGAAAGGTAACAAACTTTAGCCTTCAATATTTTCAAGTTCGCTGGCAGAATTATTTTAGTGCTGCTCAGTGCTACAAGAATGCTGTTCAGTTTACCAAGTTCAACTCATTCGTCACCTTACTACTTTCCATGTTAAAAAATAACCCGCGTCAGTTCTGAAATGTGTGGTCCCATCCAGATAGGCCTTCGTCTATTTTATTGAAAACGCCCGACGAAACTTTGATCGATGAATCCTTATGTGCCACAATGTTTCAGAGAGTGTTTATTATATCTTTTTCTTGCACCCTAAGCAATGTAAATCCAAGGTACAGTGTTTGTCCTTTCCCACTGATGGACCCTATCTTAATCAGCCCCGATGGTGTTCTGAGAATTCTAAATGGCCTAAAGCTGTCATCGGCAACTGGTGTTGACGAAATTAACTCGAAATTTCTTAAAGCTGCCAGTCAAAACTCCTCAGTAACTCTCGCCCATATTTTTCAGCAATCTCTTGACACATCATTGGTACCTTGTGACTGGAAAATTGGTAAAGTTATTCCTTTGCATAAATCTGGTGATAAGCACTTTCCTGTCAACTATAGGCCCATCTCGCTAACCAGCGTTCCCTGAAAAGTTCTAGAACAAATCATTTATACGCAACTTGTTAACTTCCTAGAGTCCAATTCATTTTTCTCCCCAAATCATCATGGCTTTAGGAAATCTTTGTCCTGTGAAACACAGCTGTTGTCTATCACTAACGATTTTCATTCAGCATTTAAACAGGGATCTCAGGTGGACTGCATATTCTTAGATTTTGCCAGTGCGTTCGACAAGATATCGCACAGACGTTTATTGCATAAATTAAGTAAACTGAACATTGATTCTAACGTGTTTACCTGGTTAGTATAATTTTTAATAAATCGCTCGCAATTTGTAACATGTAACGGCATGAGCTCCTCCTCCGCACCCGTCACTTCTGGCGTACCTTAAGGATCCGTTTTGGGGCCTTTACTTTTCTTGATCTATATTAATGACTTGCATGAGATGGTTTGTTCTTCAATTAAACTCTTTGCTGATGATTGTGCTATTTATCGTGTATTAACTAATGACTCTGACTCGCAAAAACTACAACATGACCTTGACTTTATATTTAGATGGTGCAAACTCTGGTCAATGAAGCTTAACATCAACAAATGCAAAATTATGCGCATAGCCCGAAAAGCCAAATTTACTACCGTTTATAATATTCACAACACACCCCTGGAACTTGTGGCCTCTTACAGGTATTTAAGCGTGATCTTAAGCGACGACCTTTCCTGGAAACTTCATATTAACTACGTGATTAACAACGCTAACCGAATGCTTGACTTTCTCAAACGTAACTTTCCTCTACCTCCATTGTCATTAAAACTGACTCTTTATAAAACACTAGTTAGGCTAAGCTCGAATATACCCAGCTTTCATCTGGGATCCCTCAACCATCTACCTTATCAGCTCACTTGAAGGTGTTCAGAACAGAGCTACGCGTTTTATACTAGCCAACTATAACCGCACCGCAAGCGTAACGTCAATGAAAAGCACACTATTACTTCCAACCCTCGCACATCGTCGCATGGGTTTTCAAATCTCCCTTTTTCATAAAATCTATCACCATGTTCCTTACCTCAAAGCCCAAATGATAGTCCCCCCATACTTTGTTTCAACACGCCTTGATCATCGTCACAACGTTGGTGTACCAGTTTGTCACTCAAACGTTTATTACGCTTCTTTTATTCCAAGAACTTCTAATGATTAGAACCGCTTACCTGCATCTCTCACGTCAATTACTGACCACGCTCTTTTTTGTACTTCTAGTGTCAACCTCATGTTCCCTATTGTTTGAGTTTTTGTTCATTGTTCCTTTTGTATTGTTATTACTATTATTCCCCACTCCCATCTGTAATGCCCTTGTGCCCTAAGGGTAAAATAAATAAATAAATAAATAAATTTGATACCTCTAAACTTAAACAGCTTGCAAGCACTGCATACGTGCTTGAACTGGATAATTAAGAAAAAAGAATGCTGCGTCGACCTTTTCTTTATACCATTCCTTTGGAAACAAAACCGGGTCCACTGTGGAACATCTTTTGGAGAAACAAACACGACCACCAAAGGCTTAAGCTGCTAGTGACGTCACTGGCAAGATAAGAACAGCAGGGAGGAGCTTGAGTTGTGCCGTCTCTAGTGCCATCTTCCTACCTCGGACAACACTTCGGAGCCTGGTGCGCCTCGAACGCGCACGTCCAACCAAAGCACGGCGGAGGCATGCAGCGCGTGCTGGAGGCCGGGCCTTCGGAAGACTTGCCCTGCCGTTCGCACTCTGCCAGTGAATATAAAGTGCATTTTGGAACTTTTCTACTTTTTGTTTTAGAGCAAACTTAAGTGTTACGTTCTCTTTTTTATGATTCTTTATTTTTTTTTTTGCAGGGGCGGCTGGCCTACGTGGCCCAACAGTCCTGGATCCAGAACGCGACGCTGAAGGAGAATATCATCTTTACCAACACTCCGAATGAGGAGCGGTACCAGAAGGTCCTCGACGCCTGCGCCCTCAGGCCGGACCTGGAAATGCTTCCCGCGGGGGAGAACACCGAAGTCGGGGATAAGGTACGGGGGCGACCATCAACAGCTCTACCCATTTTTCATTCCTATTTGAACCTGCGTGTCACACAGAACGAACGTCTGCGGTAGTAGAGGAAGATCGCAGTTTTCTCCCATCTTGCGTGCTCTGACACACTGCGTCAAATTATGTGGAGCGCAAGTTCGTCTGTTTCTTTTGCAGGGGTTGTTGTGACGTCAGAACGCCGAGCTCTGATTGGTTTTGAGTAAAGGATAGTGGGTAGACCTCAAGGCAGCGTGCTTTGGGGTCTACCCGCTATCCTTCGTTTAGAGCCAATCAGCGCTCGGCGTCTTTCTGACGTCACCGCAACTCCTGCACAAGAAGCAGGCGATTTGCTCTCCATTTGGATCTTCAGGTTGTTTGCTAATAAGTCAACGTTTGCCAACACCAGGTGTGCGCACTGCGGGTGGCGAGAAACCGGATTCGCGTGAAGTAAAGCGTCTGCGCGTGCCGAGTGCCGACAGCAGCGCCACCGCAGTCGTGTGACGTCAGAGAGTTCATTTGGAGTGCACATGGCTTGCACATGACGTCATACAAAGAGCGCTTCGATGGCCACCAGAGAAGAGGGGAAGAAGGAGCTTCCCTTTTACCAGGACCCTCTTTTGTGTCTGCCAGATTTGCCACACACGTCGCGATTCTCCTCCATGAAGGTTATAGAAGATTAACCCGTCACTCAAAATTCCTACAAAAGCGGCTTCCTTCTCTCTCTTTCTCTCTTTCGTGGTGGTCAAAAATACGCGACGGGACGTCAGTGCGAGCCATGCATAAGATGAGTAAAACCACGTCGAGTATGAAATGTAGAAACGTAAATATTCGAGACACCAGGCGTTGGTTTTCGCAGGGCATCAATCTGAGCGGCGGTCAAAAGTTGAGGATCAGCCTGGCACGGGCGGTGTACCACGATGCGGACGTCTACCTTCTCGACGACCCCTTCAGCGCTGTCGACGTGCACGTGGCTTCGCACCTGTTCGAACATGTTGTGGGGCCGACTGGCGCCTTGAAATCGAAGGTAAAAGAGAACATACATCTGGCCTTTCAGATGCGTTTGGCTACTGTGCGTGTGGCCCGGAGCTTTTAGAATCGACCCTGTCTGCGCCATCTATAGACGATTGCAAGCAGGGCATCTGGCCGCCGCCATATCTCTGTACGTGCGGGCAGGCACATGCAACTGCAAGCCTGTCAAAACCACGTATGAGTGCACGCTTCGCGTGCTGGTGCCACCAGTCCGGGCGCTGAGCCTGCAACAGACCGATCTCACCAAGCATTGGCGCATGCGTGACGCCGCCATAACTTTAGTTCATAGGGGACAGGCGGCAGTGCACGACACGGCTCGTGCCGTCTCATGCTCTGCTCGCGCAAAGCTTCAGCGAGGTTGTTGAACGTGCAGAAAGACTAAAGTTCCCTGGATGCATCGCGGCATCGGTGGCGTAGCCAAACTTTTTGGTGAGATCGGTCTAATTACAGTGTTCTAGAGGGTGTAGTGGCAAGAGCGGCGCCCGCTTACAATAGGCCGCGTGAAGACGGCCAACGTAGATGCCGCGAGTGGCGCTGGAGTTCCGTGCCCTAGGAGAATTTGTGGCAGATGGAACGTGTACGATGAGCGAAGAAGACGACGAAGCTGAGGCGGTACGCTTCTCCCGAACGTCGCACCGTAGCACTGCTCTTTGTGGTGTAGTAATGGGGAGTCTTCCACGTTCCGTTGCCGTCTCGGTCATAAATGCAAGGAAAAAGACGGACGCACACACTGCTTCGCGCCGGGATGCAAGTCGGGCTACCCGGTCCACAAAAGCTAGCTGCCACCAGCGATCATAAGCCGTCGCTGTTTTGTGCGCCAAAGGAGGAGTCGCGCAGACTATTGTGGGGAAAAATATCTTAATCGAGAAAATAAACGCCTCGCCGAGACATCAGCGGTGTGCGAGAGACATTTTGAACCGCGCCTTATCCTTCGGGACTATGTGCACATCGTCAATGGCGAAGAGGTTAGGATTCTATGCCGCAATATATTATGACTATTTTGTTGTCTTTTTGCGTACTATGTTGCTGGATATCTGGCATGTGCTTGCTGTGTATGCAGACTTGTACCGTACGCATTACAAGTAATCAAATTACTTGTAATCGATTACTTTTTGGAGTAATTTTGTAATCAGTTGATTACTTTTATTAGGCAGTAATCACAAGAGTAATCTGATTACTTTTTGAAGTAATAAAATTACTTGTAACCGTTACTATTTTTCCACGGGACCCCCCCCCCCCCCCCCCGGCACACGCCTTTTTTTTTCTGAAATGACAAAAATAAAATCTGTTTTTTTTTTTTTTTCGAACGGAAAAAAGAAAGATTTTTGCGGAGCTGTACGAAACGAGGTCAATCCCTTTCTATGTACAATTTCTGTGGAATGTCCGTTGTTTTTTTGTTTTTTTTCGAGCTGGGACTGGGAGTGGGAAGCCCCAGGGAAGCCACAGTGCGTGACAAAGGCCATTCAGGGCGAAGTTTGAGGGAGCAGAATGTAGCTTTGTAAGTCCTTCGTTCAAACTAGCCCCCTCACGCACACACACACAGAAATAAAAAAAATAAAAAAAATCTTGCTTAGGGTACCTACTCGCAGCCCGTAGGAGAACCAGAACCGAAGAATGCCTAAAGCGGATGCAAAATATAACAAAACCAATTGAAATATTTCCCCATTTCCCCTACGTGGTCTTTGTGACAAGCAATGTTTCGAGTTAAGAAGTGGTCGGGGCGATCTCTTCCGCTAGTGGATACTACACATGATCCGTTTCAAATCCTGGAGCTGCTGCTCTTTTTATAACATGCGAGCTCATCCACATGTGAATGATAAAATGAGCGACGCAAACTTTGAGCGACAACCCTTGCTCAAGCTTAACAAGGTCTAGAACACCCTCCGCTCCCCCCCCCCCCCCCCCACACACACACACACACTGGCGAACGCCCAAATCATTAAACTTCTTCAAACGAATTCTATGCTTGTGTCCGCATTGTGAAGATGCAACGACCACGAAGAGGGAACCAGTTTTTCTTCTTCAATACTTGTGCAAATGTGAAATATAGGTTGGAAGTAGTTCATTGTTATGAGCGCTAAAGATGTGTCTTCACACAATAAAGTAATCGGAAAAGTAACGGTTACTTCTTTAAGTAATGTCCAATTACTTTTGCCGTCGAGTAATCAAGTAATCTAATCGAATACTTTTTAGCCAAAAGTAATAGTAATTGTAATCGATTACTTTTTTTAGTAACGTGTTCGATGAAGTGCATTACCACTTTTGAAAAGTCATAAAGCAGTGAGTTGAGAATAATTTTTTTTTTCATATTAGGGGTTGTTGAAGTTTGTGTCCATATCGTATTTACTCCCAATCGAGGTGTTTTTTCTTCATAGACTGCCTTCCACAAAAAACAATTTGTTACATGTTCGCCAGTTGCAGTGGCACCTTGGCCGTTCACAAACGCGCTCCGCCTTGCACCTTACAAACGCTGGTCCCCGCATCAGCAACACGATGACAATAAACAATACACCAGTTTATTGTTCCTCTCACCATTAAAAAAGTGAGAGATTTATTGAGATTTATTTGTCTATTTTTTCTTGTTATATCAGTATCGCGTGGTTTCTTTCGTAGCTATTAAGCGTGCAGCCCAAGTGATAGCGTTGCTGAACGACCTGTCAGTTCTGAGAAGGGGGGGGGGGGGGGGGGGTCGATAATAGAGAGTTTTAGTAGATCGTGTTTTCAGCTCACGATAATTGTAGCGGGAGCTCGCGCTGCCACCTCGATGCATGCTCTGAAGCGCGCGCCCGTAACGGTTGAGGGCCTCTGAAAACGATCTACTAAAACTCCCTATTAATCAAATGATCTCCATCAAAAACATGCTAATAATAAAAGTAGAGGATAGCACACACTCTAGAGGCATTAGTGCAAAGGAAAACCTACAATTTTTACATTAGCACTTGTTCTGCGTCGCGAAAAGCTCCAGTCGAACCACAGTAGTACACGCCGAGCAGCGCCGACGACGAAGCTGACGGGGGCACGTTCCTGTAGCAATATCTAGGAAGGACGAGACGAGGCCATGTCCGCTGGGCTCTAGACATGAAGCGTGTGTGTCGCCGGCGCTTCGTTCTTCTTTATTCAAGCCTCTTGCCACAGTTCCTAGGGCACAGAACAGCAGCGCTACAGTGTCGTCTACGCGCAAAATCTTCACGCGGTGGCCGCCGCTCTTGCCACTACAACTCCCTAGAACACTGTAGTCTAATTTTAACTTACTCTCGTCCCCAGCCACCAAGTATGGGTGACAAACAATCCGGTATGGGAGACAAAAAGTAGTCAACTTTTCAACCTGCAAATAGTAAAATAATTAGAAGGGAGACAAAACGAGAAGGGTGATGGTTACGTTTATATCCTAAATGTATTCTGTTAGCGTGCCGATGGGAGTACACTCTAGCGATGGCAAAGCAGCACGCGCGTTCGATTTACCTACACCTCCTGCACCGGGGCAGAAGTGTAGCCCCCAGCGCGCTTGATTTGACAGTGCAGACCTGAGGGTCTGCACCACGCTGTTCCAATCCGAAAAGTGTAGCACTATTTCTACACCTGGCGTACACTTTCTGCACTCGCTCGTTTTGGCGGTGTAGGCGGGTGCATGATAGCAGCCGACGATAGCAGACGACAGCGCGAGGAGGAAGCACATTTTTATTCGATTAGGCGGCGCTAGCGCAGCAGAATTGCACCAGCGCCACTCAATTCCTACACCGGAACTCTGACCTTGCCCTGCCTCTACACTTTTTTTTTTTTCACTTTCTTCTAAATCGAACGAGCCTAATGGTTTCGCCCATACTGGAAGTGACGATATTTCAAGATGGCGGTGCCCTTGGGAAAAAAGATCTCTACTCCGTTTTATCATAACTTGGCGAACTGGGGGGGGCCACGGCCCCCGCGACCCAATAAGAGCGTCGGAGCGAGGCCCGTGACACCACGTTACGAGAACGTTCGTGCCACTGCACCAAACGCGAGGCCCGGAGGCATCGGCTGTCGTCTGCTGGCCATGAGTCGTCTGCTGCGAAATTAACCAACTTCAAGTGAACGTCCAGCGCTGCCATATTGCCGTCCGCTAGAGTAGCGAGCTCTTCGGGAACAGTTCATGAGGCAGCCATACGCTCAATTTACCCGCGAATCTGTGGCCGGTGCTAATACCAGGGCGTTGTTTTGAGCGGAAGCGGTCGATTGTAATGCTGCGATCGTTCAAACATCGTTCAGAACTCGTATTGTTATCAGAAAAGTGCTGATCCGCATTAAGTATCGTTGAAATGTAAAATGTCTTCGTCTTTCTTCCGAGCCTTGTCATTTTGTGGTCAGGAGAGTCTGACCACAACACTACTAAAAGAAAAAGAAGCAGAACTACTTTTTCTCATGGACGGCACTGTTGCTGTGGCGGTAAAGAGGCCTCCATGCTCTCGACCATGGGGTGTTTTCACGTGCCTTGCTCCTGTGAAACACAGGAGCAAGGCACGTGAAAACGACGCTCTTATTGGGTCGAGGAGCCGCAGACTCCACAGTTGGCTAAGTTATCGGCTTATCGCGCACCAATTGACCGAATAGACCAAGCGAGCTGCGCAGGCACGGGCATTCTGTAAGTGGTGCCGCCGCCATGCTACTTGTAGTCATGGCTTTCCGGCTTCCCGGCTGCATGGGGCTGGGGTGCGCAGTCATCGTACATCATCGGATGAGACGCCCCGGTATCAGCTTATATTCTCCTGCATTGCTCTACTTCATAAGATAGTGTTGTTTGTGATGCCATAGGTTGTCAGCAAGCGCAGAAAAGTAGCTCCAGTCGTCTTATCGCTTTAGGATTGCTTTGTCGTCTGCTTCTTCGTCTTCGTGAACGCGTGGCGTGAGCCCACTGCGTTCACGCGGTGGACCCACTGCGGTCACAGAAAAAACAACGACGCCACCGCTAGAGTGCTCTGGCTGCTCGGACGTCTCAGTGAACTTGGAAACAACTTACAAGAGGACACCTAGTTCAATGGCAAAGAATACAAACATTTGAAGTAACATCAGCTCGGTGTAGCACCACGGAACAGCATCAAATGTGTCGGTGGAAAACTGAGCTTGGTAAAACTCAGGCTTGCGCATTACGTTTAATCCACAATGAAGTAAGTAGAGCCAAATAGACTTTCTCGGGGAGTGATAATCTTCTAAGAGCTTCATTCTTGTTGACAGCCTGTGCGACAGGGTACAGGTGAACTGCGGGGAGAAGACTGCGTACATAGAAGAAACGATCTACAAAACAAACATGCCTGACGCGCCCTAACAACTGGCGTCTGTCAAACAATAAAAAATCAATCATGTCAGATATTTAAAAACTTTGGGTGGAGGTGAGTTTTGGTGTACAGTTTCTCTGCAATTTTATTGTGTTTGCGCGAGCTCCGAACGCTAAGAACCGCCCGACAATAGAAGCTCTTTTTTTCGGTTTTGTTTGGTATTATTACAATTTGAATTAGTAACGCCATTCGTTTGCTACCTTTTTGGCGGTAAGTATTGCACTTCTAAATTGCATTATGCGGTGTTTTCACGTTTAGCGAATGTCCTGATCTTTTGAAGCACAGTTGTGCTTGAAAACTGTCATCGCAGTACCAATTATACCCGCCACAATACATCGAGCAAAATGTGTATTAAAAACGGCCGCCGCGAAGCAGTGCGGAGGTCCCGATTAAGCTATAGACCAGGGGTGGGCAAGCTACGGCTCGCGAGCCGCATGCGGCTCTTTGCGTGTTAAAGTGCAGCTCGCGGTTCCCCCCCCCCCCCTCCCCCACCTCCCTCCCAATCCCACGAGCACTTCCCCAAAAAGAGAAATGGAACGCGTTTTAAATCGAAAGACAGGTTGTGGTTTGTTAGCCATGTGCTACCGCTACCTTACGTACAGTTGGACTGCTTTTGACGCGGATAAATTGAAAGTAGTTCAAGTTTCGCTTATTGCTCTGAACAAAAGTTTGACCCCCTCGCGGCTCTTGGAAGTTTCGTGGCTTTATTTGCGGCTCTTAGGCCGGGTCATCCTGGCCACCCCTGCTATAGAACAACGGATAGACCGCTACGGAGCGAGTGTTCAGGAAGATTTCAACGTACGGCAAACTTCGGCACGTTCTACTATGTTTTGTGCCCTGTAGCCTTACACTCTTTAGCTAATCTGCGATGGGGTGGATTTGAATTATAAAGCAAATCCTGAAACAAATCGAAAAACGCTCTTTTTTCTGCCGCTCTGTTTGGCTCGGTTTTCCTTTCTTAGCCACACTTTTTGAGGGCTACTTTCTTTCGGGAAGACATGAAATCCGACGCCGTTTTGTCTGGGGCTGTTATTGTGGCACCCTGGCACACAGCGGGTAAAGTCACCCAATGAAAACCGTGAGTAAACACCCGATTAAAAACCTCGTGCTGATGCGAAAATTCTCGAACGCCGGGCGTTCAACACGCATTGGCGCTGCCAGTAGACTGAGGAGAACTATAAGACTCTGATGACGCAGGCGAGCTGGTGTAGATTTATCATTTTCTTGAACTACCTGACAATGTAAGAACTTAGAAGAACCAAAAGGGGAAGGAACAGGAACAGAAACACAGAAGACGTCGTCTCAAACTCAGCTGAAAGTTTATATAATAATACTTCCATATAACAAAACTTCAAACGTCGTCAACCAATCACCGCATTCAAATATAATATTCGTATATATATATATATATATATATATATATATAACTGGGAAGAAAAAAAAACCCTTGCTGAAAACAGCAACAACGGACGATTTATTCTTCGACGTTTCGGGCGGTCACCATACACCCTTGTGTCCCATATAATGCACCCCAAACTTCAGTTCGACATACAGCGCACTATAGTAGAACAGACGGCCCCAACGTTTACTAGGGGCTTGATAACGGTGAGATATAACTTATTAAATAGCTAAAGTGCGTATCAAAGACCACAGACAGAAAACACTGAGGTTTTGCAATAAAACCAAGAAAACATTGATTATTTATTTATTTTTTTTTTGCAGTCAGTGACACGTACATTAGCTATTTTGATAAGTTGTACCACACGGCTATCAAGCCTCTCGTGAAAGTTAGTACCGCCAGGTCGACGTCAGTGCGTTGTACGTCGAACTGAATTCTCGGGGTGTCTTATATGGGACAAAGGTGTAAGAATGCACCCTTTTTTTTTTTTAGAGTGTACCACTAAAGTTCGAAAGTAATTTGCAATTTGAGTATACGTTACTCGTAAAACGTAATTAAACTACTAATGACTGAAATCAAAATATAATTGAAAGCTACTAAACTACTCAGAAAAGTAGCAAACTACAAGAACTTGAGTAGAGTAGTTGAACTACGTACGAGTCTGATGTAAGGGTGACTCTCGGTCGTCTGGTCAGCACGTTAGGTAAGGGTTCAAAAAGTGGTGGGAAATTCTTCGTGTCTGTAGAAGCTTGGATTGGCCCGCAGAGAAGGCAAGGGTGTTTGAGGGTACTTCGGACGATGACAAATCCAGAACATAGGCCATGTCTTTTGTTAGACTTTACACCTAAAGTTTTTTTTTTTTTTTTTGGTGATTTAAGGAGCGGTCAGGCTCTTTAAATCGACCGCAAAATTCGGTTTCTTAACCTATCGCGCTACGACTTTGTGCAGCGTTGCCCGCAGATGGTGGATTTTTTTTTCTAAAATTTGCAAAGAGCGAACGTACCTCAGGAAAAAGTAAAGAAAGAAAAAGGCTTAGCGCCTATGGAAAACGCAGCGAAGCCACCGGTCTTCAACCCATAGGGCGCCCTATGGTTTGAAGACCGGGGGCTTCGCTGCGTTTCCGTAGGAGTTGAGCCTTTTTCTTTTTTTACTTTTTCCTCGGGTAAGCTCGCTCTTTGCGAATTTTATAGAAAAAATTCACTACCTGTGGCCAACGCTGTACAAAATCGGAACGCGATAGGTTAAGAAGCCGAATTTTGCGGTTGATTTAAAGAGCTTGGCCGCTCCTTGAATCACCCAATATATAAATATGTATATTTCAATGCGGTGATTGGTTGGCGACGTTTGGGGTCTTCGTATATATGTAAGTGTTATTATATAACCTTTCAGCTGAGTTTGAGACGACGTCTTCTGTCTTTCTGTTCCTGTCCCTTCCCCTTTTCGTTCTTCTAAGTTTTCCACACAGTCTCAGGTGGTTCGAGAAAATGGGAGAACTAGAAGTAGCAGAATCACTAATCTCTATTGTAGTAGGCTGGATTGCGAACCGCGGCCTTGGCAGCTGGGACCGAGTGTCGCCACCGGCGGCCATGGATTGACACCACCAAATGCATGGGACTCTACGGGGAAAACGAGAAAAAGTGTCATTTTCCCCGCTTCTAAGCTGTTGTCGGCACTAAGACTTTTTGGCTGCTTTTCGATAAGCCCGTCAAATAGCTTGCGCACAAACATAAAAACTGAGAGCCCTCGCAGTTCTTATAAATAAATATTTCGTGGTCGAGAGTGACTCCGCTGGGCGACAAATGCAGTGCAGCTCAATGAAGCGAGAGTTACCTAGAGTTACCGCGGAGTCGGTAGCGGTTTCGTTTAGTTGGGTTTAGCAGACGACAAGCTCGAAGGCTTTGCTACGCGGAATTCGCTCACTCCCGGAAAGCCCCTGTCGAGATGGAACTTCTTTGTCATTCATCAACCTCTGGGCTTCCCCGATGACGGCCGGGTTCCGGGAGAAATGTTCCCGGAAAAAACGTCCCCGAAAAAAATGTCCCCGGAAATAAAGTCCCCGGAAAATATGTCGCAATAAATAAAGTCCCCGGAAATATGTTTCAGGGCCCCAGGTGTTTCCACCTGGGGCCCTGAAAAAAGGCCCCAGGTGGAAAGTAGGAAGAAATGTCCCCAAAGGGCTTTCTATCACTGGGTTTTCCCTGATTCCCATGGCCTTCGGGCGGTCCTGTCAATGTCCGGTCACAAATGGCCTGACCCACCTAGAGGTAGAAAAGGGAGACTGGAAGTCACACAAAGCAACCGAAGTAATCAATTTTGGAGTATTTTGGAAGCCAAATTATTGTGTTTGCCAAAACCAAATTATTCTGTTTTCTTCCCCATTGTGAAATACACATTTCAAACACTTCTAGCCTAAACCAAATTATTGTGTTAAATTTGAGAGGTAATTGTGTACCATTTCCAAAAAGGCAAAAAGCGCGACATTGTTAGCACGAACAAGCGATCGCTAGATTTTTTTTTTTTTCTCTTTTTCTCAGAAAACGAAAGGTTGTTATCAAAGTTATTATAGGTACTGAGAGTGCTCATTTGGAGATATAATGCAGACAAAAAAATTTCGTTCCCACTAATACTCTTTCTAAGTAAAATATGAAAATGCGCCGATGTCGCGTTTGCGCTAACAGTGTCGCGATGTGTATCTCGGGGAATCGTCTATTTCCTCATTTGTTGGAGCCGTTTTTCCCTACTTGCCACAGGGCGCCTTTTTTTCCCATAGACATATGACCGGACCGCCCGAAGGCCATGAGGATTAGGGAAACCCAGAGAAAGAGAATCCTTTGGGACATCTTTTCCTTAGTCCCACCTGGGGCCTTTTTTTCGGGGACATTTTGTCAAGAGACTTTTTTTCCGGGGACATTTTTTCCGGAACATTTTTTCCTACACCCCCCGAGGACGGTATCATTGACAGCAAGTTCCTTTGTTTACTCCACTACGGGAGCAAGCTTGCCAGCTCAGCCGTAGGTGCTCCGGTACGTTTGATTTTTTTAATCGGCGTTCGAACGTTTGACAAATACCGATTCGATCTCCAAACACCCGACATAAGGATCGCAGCACACCATAAAATACTCGCCTCCGAGCACAGCGTACATGCTTCAATATGCTTACTTTTGTGCGTTTCTCCCATAGACTTGCGTGTATTGCCTGGTGTCAAGCAATGGCCGCCGGTGGCGACACCGACGGGCTCCCGATCCGCGATCCAGCCTACTACAATAGAGATCAGTGAGCAGAATGCACCGCGGCAGCGGTGGCGTCGTGCAACTCGTGGTGAGATTGGTCTATTATCTCAGTCCGCGATTGTTTGAGCACGTATGGATTGGACACGAGGACTACCACTGCGCTCGGCGCGAGCTCGGATCAGGTCGTGTCGAAGACCAGGACTGCGTCGGTGTTCGGTGCGGACTCGTATCCAACCGCACGCCTCGTGCCCATGGATGGATGAATGGATGGATGGATGGATGGATGGATGTTAATGGGTATACCCTTTTTTAACGGGCGGTGGCTTGCGCCACCTAGCCTACGTCTAAAAAGACCATGTGATTCCTCCCGCCCTTCTAAGCCAATTTTCACCCCCTAACTATCACCAGGGAGTGTGGGAGGCGACCACCAATGTTGCTTGATGCGGTGTTGTTAAAGATCGTATGGAAATTCAAAAATAAACGTTTCTATATCCTTCATGTGTTGAAAGCTGCAGGTCCGGCAAGACACGTTTTCCGGCGTATAAAACCTTGCCTTAAAGGGATTGTCCGGTGAAAACCGGAAGTTCTTAAGATTTCGTGATGGTTACCTGGTGGGAGCCTAATGATTAACATAGGCCATTTTTAGTCCATTAAACGACACCCCAATTTAGTGTAATCAACGACGGATAATTGAACGAAACTCCATGCCGAATTTCGCAAGTATCAACGGCTGCATTCCCATGCCTGACGTGACGTCACACCAGTCTTGCGATTGTCATATCCTATGCCTCATTCCTCCGTGGGAACACAGTGCTCCCGACGCACCGCAGCATTCCATATTACTCGCCACTGTACATGTCGCGGAGAAGTGTGGAGCGTGACAACCGCACAACGAAAATACCCTTTCATTCTAAAAAAAAAAAAAAAATCTAGCGCAGCAGCGAGAGTGAACCACATCGTACCGCTCACGCGGAGGACAAAATTCGAAGTGCACTTCAGTTCGGCGCGTTCTTTGCCTGATGCTACCTCAGAAACTCCGCTTCCCTGAAGGTGGAAGAGGAAAACGCCGTTTATGCACGCTTGGGTTAAAATACAATTACTCCTCCAGGGAAGCACACAAAATTCAGATTTGTCGTAAAAGATGCTCCTACAGCCATTGACAATGAGGTCTAAATGTTTTCATGAATACGAAATTTGACCGGATAATCCCTTTAAGGGGGATTCAACCGCTCGTCACTCAATGGGCAAATTTCGCTACACAAACCTGAGTTTCAGGAATGCACGATAGTATTCATTCTTTCGGGGGTTACTTATGATAACGTAATGAAGGTTGTGCGGCCCTTGTATTTTTCTTTTAGAGAGCTGGTGATTTTAATAAAATCCAGAAATATGACCGTTTTGACTCTTTTTAGCGCGTTTTGAGGCATTTTTGAAAATAAATATATTTAGAAGACAAAAGTGACGAAACGCTCGGCCATACGTACTAGGGGTGCCTCTGATCCTAATTTTAAGACCATGATGAGAAAGCAAAATATTGTTGTATTTGCGTATTTGTGTAAATACAATCACCCTGTTAATTTTATGTCCAACTTGATAAACGAGATGGCGACACTAGTACTAAATGCCTCAAACCGGAGATTTTCTTGCTGTTGCTGTTGTTGTTTTTCTCTCGAGCTCGAATTCGACCGCGATGTCTCGTTGCTCGTGGATCGGTAGCAGGTGTATAGACGCTTTCAGGCAGCTGTGCATGGGTGCCGCCATAACCGACCTTCAGTTTTTGTTTCTTCTTATTCCGTTCGCTTCACTGCATCATTACCACAGTAGGTCAGGTCATTGCCATTTTAGATTCTGCCGCGTCCTTCTAGCCACCATAGGCCCTTGTGGAGACTCGTCAACGCCCGCTTCAGTGGCTCGGCATCTCGGTAAGACAAGAGAAGGTCGGCTATGGCGGCTCAATTTGGCGCGCGCTGAAAGCGTCTATACTTCGTCTCACCTTAGTATGGACTATTGTTAGCCGCGCGTGCTAAAAGCGCGAGCTAGTTGCTTCGAATGAAGCCTCGACGGCTCAACGAGCGCTCGTGCAGCGAGTGCTCCAGTCAAGGCAGTCAAGGCCAGCCGCTCGCGCTAGCACAACATTCGCGGTTAGTCCATCCTAAGGTGAGACGAAGTATAGCAAGAGCTCACGCTGTAAAGCTCACTGATCGTGGATTCAATCCACTGCCTCTGCCCGTTTCAATCTGGATGAGCATCATACTGGTGTGCTGTCATGTATCCAGTCTTGTACACGCTACTAAAAAAACGTAATCAATTACAATTACTTTTACTCTTGGCTAAAAAGTATTCGATTAGATTACTTGATCACTCGACAGCAAAATTAATTAGACATTACTTGAAGAAGTAACCGTTACTTTTCTGATTACTTTATTGTGTGAAGACTTACATGTTTAGCGCTCATAACAATGAACTACTTCGAACCTATATTTCACATTTTCACAAGTATTGAAGAAGAAAAAAACGGATTCCGTCTTCGTGGTCGTTGTTCCTTCACAATGCGGACACAAGCATAGAATTCGTTTGAAGAAGTTTAATGATTTGGGCGTTCGTCAGTTTGGGGGGGGGGGGGGGGGGGGGGGAAGCGGAGGGGGTTCTAGATCTTGATTGTCGCTCATTTTACTATTCACATGTGGATGAACTCGCATGTTATACAAAAGAGCAGCAGCTCCAGGATTTGAAACGAATCATGCGTAGTATCAATTAGCGGAAGAGATCGCCCCGACCAGTTCTCAACTCGAAACCTAAGTAAAAGTGTGGGACAAATGGGCCAGATGTCTCCACCCTAAGCAAAGTGCACATGAAGGCACCCTACTAGTATGTACTTGGAAATTTAAAAAAAAAAAATAGTTGAATGAGTTGCAAAGAAGGCTAAAATACTTATTCCGAACAACATTTATATTATGAAACATTATTTTAGATATTCTCATTCTCTGTAGACATTGTTTGGTGGCTAGTGGATATGAAAAACAAAAAAGAAGCATGAATTCTATTATTTTGAACAATTACAATATATTTTCTTAACCAACGAAGAGGTGCTTACTCTGAGATGCAAATTGAATTTTGACGTTAGCGTTTCGGCGCCCAAAAAATTTTTATTTTTTGTAAATTTAACACTTCCCGTTTTGCGGATTACTAAGAAACCAAACGGGCCATCAATAGGTATAAAATACGTTTGTACCTAAGGTGAGGCGTACGTTTCTTTTTTTTTTTTTTCTCTTCACCTTTCTAATTTTTAGGCGAAATCAAATGAACCTCTAAATAACCTTAGTGTCTTTATAAGTAACCTCGGGAGTTCACTATGCTACTGTCCGTTATGAACACCTCTTTCAACAGTGATCTTGCTATGTCACGGTGGAACGAAGCGGTGCTACCTTACCTGTCTGGAAACAAATGGGGGTGTGTGTATGTTTATACAGCCTAAAACAGTGGTCTCAAACTCATTTGAGTGTCGGGGCCAGAATATCCCACACCTGAAAGGCCGAGGGCCATCGTATGATAGGAAGAAGGAAGGGGGGGGGGGGGGGCGGGGGGCGTTCAGAAGATTTTAAAGAGAACAGACCTCGGGGGTTCATTATGCTTTTTGGAAACTTGCTGTGGTTTGCCAGTGACGTCTTTAGATTTCATTTGTTTATATGACTACTTTGGGCCCTGGCCAGATGTGATAACATGAATTAAGATGACGCTCACCGCCAACGTGCTGGCATTATTAATAGAACAAGAAATGCAAATACACTGTCGTTTCTATTCCTCAATTCAGTCACGAATTAATCAAGCTCAACACGTCTCTAAAAACAATGAGTTAATTTGACAGTTCTTGCTTTCCTAACGATTTTTATTAAAACATTCCGAACAAACACTTGTCTTTTCATGGGGAAATTTTTTTTAATGCGAGAATAACGAGCTCGTGGCTTTATCTTTGGCAGTTGCTCGTGCTGATCGAGAGTTCATGCAGCCGAAATGCATGATTCAACGAATAGCTCGCGCTTGCGGCCCAGTATCGAAACTGTTGTGCATTACAAAAAACTGGGAAGCCAAAAAAAAAGCAAAACAAAGGGCAAAAGATTACTGATCACCTATTCACAGATGTGAATAGGTGAAAAGAGCAGAGCTTGACGATATGAGGTCAATATGGCGCAACCGGGACTCGTAGCCGGATGCGGCCCGCGGGCCGCGTGTTTGAGACCCCTGGCCTAGAACATAGCCTGCCTCAACGGGCGACTTGTCTCCCAGCTGTAGGTGATCAATTTAGCCAGTGCAGTACAACCGGTAGCCTGGGGTTTTTAACGTAATCACGCAATAGTAATAATACACGACCGCACGCCGGTACGATGCTCATCCAGATCGAAACGGGCAGGGGTGGGGATTGAACCCAGGATCCCTGAGTTATACAGCGCGAGCTTTCGCTCCACGTGCTCCTAGCTGGTGTGCTCTAGTGTGCTCTAGCCCACTCGGCCACCGATCCTTTTTTTTTTCTTTATTTCACTTGGCCACCGATCCCTCTTTATCTGTCTGGACTCAAGCCTTTCAATCTGTTTGCGTTTGTCTTGCAAGTGGCGTCAAATGCGCCAGTGCACGAGGCCCGTGTCTCGAGCGGCTCTTGGAAGCAGTTGTCGGCGCAGTACTGGGGGGCTATGTTGCGCTTTTTGGACTCCCAGAAGACTAGGGAGAGGGAAGTGACGTCAACAACGCAGCAAATGCAGATTGGATGTTGATTTTGTTTTCTTCTGTCAACATCCAATCTGCGTTTCTCTAGTCGTTGACGTCACTTCCCTCTTCCAAGTCTCCTGGGAGTCCAAAAAGCGCAACATAGCCCCCCTGAAATGAGCGGCCCTTGGAAGCGAATGGCAGCGGAGCACCCGCTCCTCGCACGTGTCTTGCGCGTTTCCGCAACAATGGTTGGCGGTACTTGAAAGCGTGATTTTTATCAAATGAATTTAGTCTGCACTTACAGAACTTATGGAATTTACGAGGATAACTCGAGTGCAACATGGCTTTGTGTATTTGGGTGGTTCTTTTTCGCTGATAGGCAGACAGACGGAAAGTGTCCTTTCTTTCCATACCCGTTGCCAATCTTGTCAGCTGCTGTGCACTTGGCGCGCGATTGTGGACGAGTAGTAGAGCCGTGCCACTTGCTTGGACAGAGACGGGTGGGAAACGGTTGCTTCTTGCTGCTTTTGACTCGACGCGCAGAAGTGAAGGACCTCTTCGACGAGGTCCACAACTCTGGACGTGCAGAAGTGTGGACCTCGCCACTAAATGAGCGATGCCTATAGGGTTGGCACTCTGTTCCCCAATATTGCTGTGGGCGCCGCCATCTTGGTTCATGTACAGAGCAGACGCCACTGCCGATCGTCATGATTCAAAAGTGCAACTTCCTCGGCATTTTATTCGGTGTTAGGAAGCTCATGTAATATTGCTTTGCTCTGTCGCGAAGCGTTTAAACATTTGTGGAGGACGTAAAAGCGTTTCCTGTGATTTCAGATAAATTTTCAGATAACTGGCAGTCATGATTTTAAGCCACAATATGGACAAGTGTCGTTACCCTGAAGCGTAGCTTATTTAGTGGCATCATGGCGGAACAGCGCAGCACTGAGCTAGATTTCAGACGCCATGTTCTTCTAAATATAGTGCCACTAAATAAGCTACACTTCAGAGTAACTACACTTGTTCATATTGTGCCTTAAAATCATGGTTGCCAGGTATCTGAAGAATTAACTGAAATCGTAGGAAACACTTTTCCGTCCTCCACAAATGTTTAAACAGTTCGCGACAGAGCAAAGCAATTTTATATGAGCTTCCTAACACCGAATCTAATGCTGAGGAAGTCGCAGTTTTGAATCATGATGATCGGCAGTTGCGTCTACTCTGCACAAGCACCAAAATGCCGGCGCCCACAACAATGTTGGGGAACAGAGTGCCGATACTCTAAGCGCAGATCAATTAGTGGCTCTAGTTCTTCCCAGAAGTGGCGCACGGCACGTGTCTCTAGCACTTCCACAAAAATGATTGGCGCCACTTTTCCCAGGATATATGTGCTTTACTCCACACAACCTGAGAGCGGGTTTGCAAACCAGTATTCAGACGAAGAGCAGGCCGATATACGACATAGGAAGTGCAAAACTGCCACTTTATTTCTTTTTTGTTTTCTAGCTTTAAATTAAGCTCATTGTTTTTGCAAAACAACGTTTGCGTGTTAAATGTGGTGGTCCAAACGGCCGCAACGCCGCACCTTGTGCTTTCGATAATTTCGAACGTGGATGGAACTTCGAATTCATTCGGAAATCAAAGCTTATTCTACGTTTTGTAAGCCACTGCAATCTACGTATGTACTGGCTCGTATATCGCGCCGCCTGTTGGCCGCTTCCTAAAGTGGCGGACGCAGAGCGAAGAAGATCTCGCTCGAGGTCGGCGGCGAACAGCCCGTGGCTCGAGCCCACCACGAGCGCCCGACCTGCATGCGCAGCTGCGAACATGCAACTCGTTTGTTCCGGAAAAATTCTGCGCCATCTATGAGGAAAAGGGTACAAATAAATAGCGGTTGAATCCCCCTTAATTTTGAAACAAAAAAAAACGAGTTAGGGGTGAATTTTAGAGTGATTTTATCTCGTGAATCTGAATATCAGGTTTTTTTTCCCCGAAGATGTTTATAAACACGAGAAAACACGACAAACTTCCGACCAGTCGTTACGTCATACCCAGATCTTTCGGCCGCCAAGCGCGTGTCGCTCGTGTGGGCAGCGCGTACAATTGCAAGATTGCCAGGTATAGACCTTTCCAAAAAGGAGCGTGTGGCCGGTGCCATCTTGAGCGTTCGTGCGTATGGCGCGTGCTTTCCTCGCTTTACGAAGCGACGAACACGCACGTGCTGGGCTGTGAAGATCGCACGCTGGACTGTGATTTTGTAAACATTGGAAAGGTCTATAGACCAACTCAACTTGCTGACGTCATACGACCGCGGTGGCGCTGCTGTCGGTACTGCGCATGCGCTAACGCTTCATTCCTCCCAAATTTGGCTTCTGCGCATGCGCAGTGCCCACACCTGTTGTGGGCAAAGCGGGCTTGTTTGTAAACAGTGTGTTGGTTTATACACGTATCCATACAGTGTTTGAGGCTGCGTTCATTGCTGTGCTTGTGAGTAATACACGCACACTTTCTGGCTGGCCGCGATTGCGCACGAGCGCTGGCTGGACTGGGATTAAGCACGTGTGAAATGTGAATTTTGTAAACAGTGCAAATGTCTATTGACCATTTCCAAAAAAATGGCTCCTGGCAGGTTTCATTTTCAGTGTTCTTGCGTATGTCGCGCGATTTGCTCGCTTTCCGAAGCGACAAACATGCGCGTGCTGGGCTGAGGAGATCTCACGATGGGCTGAGGACTGGAACATTAGAAAATGGCGTATATTCCTACGCACTGACACCAGAGCGTGACGTCTTTTTCTGGCCTTTCTGAAATTAGCAAACGTGCGCGTGCATAGCTTGATAGGCGCTGAAGATGCACGAGGGCGGAGATCCTGAAAACTCTGAATATGGCGTCACGCACTGAGAAGGAGGGGTTCAGTGGTACTTCGAAAATGATTTTCTGTAACCTCCGTGCACCAATTTGAAAAACAAAAACTCAGTATTTGTGATCAAGTAGATTAAATAAAGACGATTTTAGTTTTTTTCCACAAACACAAAACCGCTTCAGATTTTTTTTTTTAATGCCCAAGTGTAACCTACCCATTTTAGGTCAATTGCTTCACGGTTAAATGCTGCTGATTCAGGTCTTCTTTTCATAGTTTTGGGGTGCTTGTAGTAGATAAGCCCGCCACACAGGACATATTAGAGCAACTGTTCATACCAGCTGTCTTTGCCACAAAACGCGAAGCTTGTAATCCATTTTAGAGGTAATTAAAGGGGCCATGAAACGAATTTGGGGCTGGGATAAATGATTTTAAATTAGGACTTTACTAATTGCATATCGTTTAGTTGGCCAAAAGAAAGAGGGTAGAAAGTAAAAATCCAGCTTTTCGCTACGAACATTTGAAAATATAGCGGACTATTTTGTACCTTCTTTCCTTCGAAAGCTCTCCGCCTTTTCACTATGATACATCCGCGGTTCCCAAAGCGCGTCAGCGGTTCCAAACTGACGTCAGCTGAGCCCAGTTCACGCATTGGACACGAGAACTGCGTCACTCCGACGTATGCGCTCGTCAACAATAAATCCACCGACGAATATTCGGATACGCATTCGTGGCCAATGAGTGCCCTCACGGAACTTATCGTCACTGGGGAATGACAAGATCGATGGTGTGCATAAAAAGCACGGTGGAAGCTAAGAGTCATCGCACCGGTGCCGAAGAATGTCACGACGACGTGATTTCACAATGGACCTCTTGGCGAATATGTGCTGCCACCTAGACACGCGAATCGGTTCGAGACTAGGTGACTGGAAAACAACGCGCGCCCAAGGCCTCTCCCACCCGTTCCACACCCAAAACGTCAGCTACATCCTGGTCACCCATTGAGGCGATGTGACCTAGATACGGCTCCCCCAAGCTCACCTTTGTCCCCATCGTGCGTAATCTTCCGCCCCGAGGTCGACACAACGAAACCGCTCAAAGGCGAGAAATGCAAGATGGCGGATTGTTTGGAACTAGATACTCTCGAACCCAGGCGCATGAAATACTCCGCGCATGCGCACCGCGTATTTCTACAAAAGGTCCATTCGCATTTGAGTTGAGGATTAAAGCTAAGGAGGAAGAAGTAGAAAAATCGTTTCATGACCCCTTTAACGTCAGCTACCATGAAACCCGGCTGAGAAAGAAGAATGTGCTTGTTAAGAAATAGAACAGAGGAAATCTTCTCTTATGCTCTGCTATTCTATCATTCACTTATTTTGTGCGCCGGTATTAAAGGGGTCATGAAACGATGTCGGCTTGGAATGTTGATGACTTTGCAGAGGCGTACTGGTTCTAGTGTGGCCCAAGTATACTCGCACAGACGACCACTGATTCAAAAGCTTCTTTGTCGCAGTGACTCTGCGATGATAAAAGGGAACTATTTCTTTCAGTTTTGTCTTCGCAAAGCTTGATGACGTAATAGACCTATCGCTATATTACCCAAGCATCAAGGAGAATGCTGGGATTGGCGTTCCACGCTCCGCACGTGCTGGCGTCAGCAGTAGCAACTTTTCTAAAGCAAATACCTAAAACAAATGGAATCTTGCACGCGCGTTCGTCAATGCTTTATTTGGGTTATTTACTTTGAATCTTTTATACGGGGAAGGCGTGCGCGTGAGGCGCGTGGAACACCAATCCCTGCATTCTCCTTGATGCTTGGGTAATATAGCAAATGGTCTATTGAGGGATCGAAACAACTCGCCTGACGAAAGTCGAGCGTGGCTCATGGATCGGGTACGACAGCTGCGTGAGCACTTCGGCTCGTAACAAACAATTCCTTGGCGGATACTCCGCTGGTGGCTCGTGTCCAACCACTGCGGTGATGGAAATAGCCGAACTCTAAAAATGCCTGGGGCTCAGCACGAATGTTCTACCTTGCCAACTCCAGCGCGTGGCTATGAGCAACTTTAGCGGCGTAGGATAGGCACCAGGCCGCGTGGCCGCTTGTTCTGCTCCGAGTTGAGGGGATAAATGATGCTCATATTTCTCGCATTTTTTAACGGGACAGCATTAAAGGAGCTGTGCAACGATATTCAATTGGAATGTCTTTCACTTTACACGAGCTTACTGGCACTAGTGGGACTCAAGGATACTCGCATGCAATGCCACTGGCCAAGAGACTCCTTTGTTGCGGTGTAATTTCAAGGTCAAAAGCGATCATTTTCATTCAATCTCTCCCTTGCAAAATTCGATGACGTAACGCGGGGATCGCAGTACACCCGTATGACGATATTTGAATGCGGTTCATAGATTGGACCCGAGCATTGCGTGGGCACTCGATTTAGGCTCGTGATAATTGATAGCTCGAGAAGCATTCGAGTAGTGGCCCGTGTCCAATCGCTGCAACGACGACAATAGCCGAGCCATAACAATGTCTGGAACTCAGCGCGTGTCCTGTGCTTTGCCAACCCCAGCGCGTGGCTATGATCAACATTGGCGGCATATAATCGGCTCCAGATCACGTGGCCGCTTGTTCTGGCTGCGAGTTGAGGGCGTGAACGCTGCTCGTTGCTTTTTAATTTTTTTCTGGGACTTCTAATGCGTCGGGTGAAAAACTAAGGCGTGTTTCATAGGTCATTAACGTCAGGGATCCGTTCTAAGCGGTATTTGCGCAAAGTAAAAAAATTGTTGCATAGCCCCTTTAAAGGGCCCCTGACACGCCAAAAAAAAAAAATTTTTTTTTCATGCTAAACGTTGCAATGGCATATCAGGACATTACAAAATATTTTTTCACTATAGAGTTGCGTAGTTTTTTTATAAAAAATAGAAATACGAGGCCCAATTCAAAGTTCCCGCCGTGCACTGTGACGTAACAGTGTACCGCAAGGTGTCGGGGCGGTCAGAAGGGAGGCATCGCCGGAAGTCACGTGAGTTGTATCCCTCCTCGTGCTTACCGCGAGCGCGTGTAATATTTTTTTAATATTTTTGTTATTCTCCGCACCTCCACGAGCAATCCAAGCAGACAAGGTTTCTTTTATTTGCTTTTCATCGCTTAATGTTGCTGTAAAGGTAGAAGAAGCGGAGAAGGTGCTGTGTGAGGGACTGTCCCGGTATTTCAGCAACTGAAGAAGAGTTCACACTGCATGCATTTCCGAGAGACATACATCGGCCGCATGTGCACCTAGTAAACAAGTTCTACTCATGTTCTAGACAAAATACGTACTTTGTGCTCGACGTTTACTTGTACTTGGTACACTCACCAGTTCGTATTCTTTAGACGGCAGGCATCTACAGCCTGGAGAGTATCCGATGATTCAACGACCTCGGTGTCTCAACCTTCAGCAATGCGATCGGGCGTGTCGTATGCTAGCAATCCTAATTTCTGCGAGCGTTCTAAATTTTTTTTTTTCAAAACTTGATAGCTTGTTTTGCGCCCAGTATAGCCCTGTATTATCGGACTGACGGCATGCACTCGTACACTGGCTTGTACTCGCAACGCTTTCATCATTGACCTCCATCACGTCGATCCACTGACTCTTCGTCCTCAAATTTTACAGCACGCAAACTAACCAACGGTGCAGGGATAAAGAGCTAGTGGAACTGAAACTTCGTTTTCTACGATCGCTCGTACGAAGAGCAGAATAATAAAAAGAAAAAAAGTCTTAGGCACGGTTGCGGAGAGCACGAGGAGTGAAACTCACGCGACTTCCGGTTAACCCACTTTTAGTGACGTAGCTCGATGCCTCCTTTCTGACCGCCCCGACACCTTGCGGTACACTGTTACGTCACAGTGCACGGCGGGAACTTTGAATTGGGCCTCGTATTTCTATTTTTTATAAAAAAACTACGCAACTCTATAGTGAAACAATTTTTTTGTAATGTCCTGGTATGCCATTGCAACGTTTAGCGTGAAAAAAAAATATTTTTTTTGGCGTGTCAGAGGCCCTTTAAGGAGCTCGTGTCGCAGAAAAGCCGGCATCGGTGGCGTTGTGGCGGAAAATCCTGATTGATCAATAGGCTCATGACGTCACAGTCACCTGACCCCACTCGGAAATTTCAAACAACCCACAACGCTCACGTCAAACGTGAAGTCACGCGTGGAATGAAAACCAATAAAAAAGTGACCTATAATGCGAATTAAAGGTCGCCGGACGTCTCAAATGATTTCACTTGATGAAGTAATTAATTTGTTTTTCCTAACCATTTAAAAACGTTTAGGCTGTATTCAAACCCACGAACCTTGGGTTGCAAGTCAGACACTCTACTGACTAGGCCATGTTCTTCCTGCTCGCTGGCAGGAAGAGCATGAGAAACGAATGAGAAGCCGATGCGAACGGAGTCCTATGACGGTACCGCGTTCCACTCTTAAAGGCAAAGCTTAATCTTCCTCCAAGTTTTTGGCTACTGCCATTGCATAAAAAAAAAAAAAAAACTAATGCAAGTTTATTTGTTTTTTAACGTTAGGAAGTGACTCTCAGTAGTATTTAGCGAAAGTAGAAAAATCGTTTTATGGCTCCTTTGAAGAATGGTTTATACTCGCTTCGGAAAACAGCGTTTTAACACACCGCAGGCATGTCATGAAAAGAAAACAGATGCTTACGAGCAGACCCAAAAATTAACAGGAACTGGTTCGTTTGTTTAATTTGCGCATGTTTTACTATTCCAGACGAGACTTCTTGTAACTCATTCGGTCACTGTCCTTCCCCAAGTGGACTGGATTGTGTTGCTTGACAAAGGCGGCATCAAGGAGCAAGGCACCTACAGGGACCTCCTGGAAAACGATGAGAGCGATTTTTCTGCCTTCCTCAAGAAACACGCTAAAAAACATTCAAGTAGCAGTAACTTGAAAGCCACAGCGAAAACCGAACGGTTTGTTTTGTCATACGTCTTTTTTATTTTCATATTTATTGTAATTGCGTAAGCAGTGCGCAAATATTCACCGGATACATTTTTCATTTCCTTTTATCAAAAAAAATTGGGGTTTTTAAAATGACGTAGCACAAGGCGAATACTTAAATTTGATAGAGCGAAGTAGCTCTGTCTGCAAGAACAAAGCTTAATCTTTTTTTTTGTGAAACATGAATTAATAACTGCGTTCAATTCTCTTTTAGACCAAATGAAGATTTAGTAGAAAAGGATGTCATTGATGAAGTGGAACTTGCAGATGAGGAGCAAATGAACACTGGAAGCGTAAGTTCGCTGTCTTTCAACTTTCAATCTTTCTTTTTTTTTTCACTCAAAAGCTTAAACCGGTGCTTGAGTACACCTGTTATGAAATACTAACCAGGGATCCTGGGTTCAATCCCAGGATTCCTGGGTTAGTATATATTTCGCCCTCGTGCACCTCCGCAAAAGCTACCGCATTTTAGTGTGGTCGACTACATTTCAAAGAAATGTGGACAGTATTTTATCCATACAAAAGCGAGCATTGCGAGCAATCGGTAACATTCAACTTCTTAAAAGTGCCACACCATATTTTAGGACATACCAAATACTCAACGGAAGAGATCTACATAAACACAAACCATCACTTGAAATTGGGCGGCAATTTCAGCTCGATAAATTGTCGTTCCATGCCAAGTACCACGCGAAAGATAGACCGTATAATTTAAGGCGATATTTAATAATAAAATCGTGTTTGCGAACGAATTCTGGAGACCAGAGGTTCAGTTTTCTGATACCTGATCATTTAAACCAGTACCCGTTTATTTTAGATACATTGGATTGCGTACGATCACTCGATAAATATAAAAATTAATAAAAGAACATTTACTCACGGAGGAAAAAACCCGGATGTGTTCTAAGCAAAATGCTTACGATGATTGAAAACTAGCAAATGTCTTTTCACGCTATGTTGTTTTGTGATGTTTTTTTTTTTTTTTTGTATAGATTTTTAGTTTAGAGTGAATTTGTATCACTCCACTTGCGTTTCATCTTTTTGCTACCGTTGCTGCCAAAGGGGTGGCATGGCCCAATTAGGCGTTCGTGTCTTTTGCCATGTCCCCTGAGACATGTCTGTACAGTTATGTCTTAAATAAAGGGATAAATAACAACAACACTCCTGCCCATTTCTATCTGAATGAGCATTTTACCGGCGTGCGGTCGTGTATCACTACAGCGTGATGTACGTTAAAGACCCCACGATAGCAGTCGTACTGCACTGGCTAAATTTCTCATCTACAATGGGTAACAATGTCGCCATATTCTTGTTAAAACAAATAACGACAAATTCTTTTGTTTGTTTCGCGAAACACTCGTAATGTGAAAGCTCGCCATGCAGAACCCAGGATCCCGCTGGGCTCAATCCCCACCTTTGCCCCTTTTGATCTGGATGAGCAACGTACCGGCGTGCGGTTTACTATCCCGACTGCGTGATACACGTTAAAGACTTAGCATCTTGGTAATGCAAGATGCTAATTTTCTAGCAGGTACACCTTTATTTTGAATCCTTATTTTTAAAAATGGTGCGCACGCGCTTGACCAGCGAAATAGTCCTGCCTTTGTTACGCGTGTGTCGATCCTTTATTCATGCAGTGACGCATTTCCAACACAGCTCCTCACAGTCGAAGAAACGCCTGCCCGTCTACTTACCCGAAAAACACCTAAAGAGCCAATCTCTGCGATCTACGAAATCAGTTCAGCGAATCATGAGGCGGAACATCTGTTTAGACATGAAAATTAAGTCTGTGCTGTGGCATTACGCAATGCAAGCATGGCGCTTTGCATTGCGTAATGCCACAGCGCAGACTTCATCTTTAGGTCCCAACGGATGTTCCGCCTCATCATTCAGACAGGTGATTTCGTTGATCGCAGAGATTGGTTCTTTGAGTGTTTTGCGGGTAAGTAGACGTGCCAGCATTTTTTAGAGTTCAGTATCAAAGGTGCAGAGGCCGCACGATGTAGAGCTTAATAGTGCAGAATTCATTAATAATCTCTAGGTGTTTCACTGACGACTGAGATCATTGCTAAACAAAAAGGGCACCCGAAGGAAAAAAAAACATGATCCTTTCGAGTTTACCTTATCGACCGCGGCAGTCGTCAGCTTCCGACTGCAAAGTGATAATTAGCATATTCATTGCATAAAATTGACTCAATAACTTTCGAAATATTCTCTTGTAGCTGGCGCATTACAATTAGAGTTGTATTGCCATCGTCAATGTATGCCATAGAAGTTAAGCCGGGACCACACTGCTACTACGTCATGCGTAAGACAATCTGCTGCAGGCAGTGTCTTCAGTTTCTTTCTTGTGTAACGGTCGTACAAACACTGTCTGAAGACATTTTCTAAGCATGTATGAAGCAAACATGTCTCAAACATGTTAGCCGCGACGCCGAAAACGTCGTTTCCGGCGTAGCGGTTGTTACCGTATTTACTCGAGTAAAAGCCGCACTATTTATGAAGAAAACATGAGGGTTCGTTTTTCCGCTAAGCACGCAGATTGCCAATCACCGCGATCGACAGCATGATTCCGATTCCGAGTCAGAACATCCAACGCGTCAAAACATCCATCGAGTCAAGACATCCATTCGTGGATGTTTTGTCTCGATGGATGTTCTGACTCGATGGATGTCTTGACTCCGATGGATGTTCTGACTCGATGGATGTTTTGACTCCATGGATATTTAGACTCGGATGGATGTTCTGACTCGATGGATGTGTTGACTCAATGGATGTTTTGACTCATATGGCTGTCATGGATATTTTGACGAGTTGAATGTTCTATCGTTTTTTGCCTGAAAGGAGAGAGCTGTCGTATAAGCAAATTTTGACGATATGGTAAGCAAGGACCGTTTGCATACGCTCCTAGATAACATTTAATCATTTATGAAGGACAAAATTGAGTTCGTTATTTGACGGAAGTGGACAGGATATGTTCTTATTTTTTTACTATTATTCGAGCTGTGAACTGCCTTTACGATTTTATCATCTCGTTGACACCTTGTCAGTTATTTAGGCTATTCAGTAAAAGTGTGTTTTTATATGTATTCTGTGATTCCAGTTTCTTAAATTTTCCTCTACCAGTGTTAGTTACTTTTTCGTTGATTTTCTGTTTTGTAAGATCATTGCTGTTGTTTTCCTTGATCCCTGCTTGAACCCCTCATGGTTTGTAGTTTTTATTAATAAATAAATAAACAAAATATTAAAGTTAAGACCGTCAGAAGCATGTAGACGGAGCGAAATATTTTTCTTTTGTTTTATCGCTGTATTATTGGGTGTACGCTCGTCAGTGTCCCTATGTCTTTTTGTAGCTTAACGGAGTCTAAAATAAAACAGTATTTTGGTGGTCCACTCCGTAGTAAAATCAGGTAGGACACGACGGCGCAGTGGCAATGGCTCTCGAAAGCGGTGAGCGGTAATGTTACGCGACCCCGCGACGTGGTTTAAGATTGGAATTTACTTGCATTGCCGGTAAAATACGCTGCTTTGCCGTCTTGGGTGGCGTTTTATTCGCTGTCGTTTGACCCGCGCAGCTCGAGAGCACGCTACTCTGCAATTCGTGGCAACTACGTGACCCGCAGACAATGGGAAGCGAGCATGGCGGCCGCGTCGCGGCGGTCGCCTATTGTTTGCCGCATCAATTGTTGTGGCTTTCTTAGAGCGGAATAGCTACCTTGGAAATTACAGCGCTAACCCGCTACAACGCACAACCAACGCAGTGACTGGCAGAAGTTCCCCGATGAAACGGACCCGTTTGCCGCTAGGGGCGCCCTGGTCGGGGCTTGAATTAGATCCGCACCTTTTCTATGCCGGCCGCGTCGCGGCGGTCGCTTATTGTTTGCCGCATAAATTGTTGTGGCTTTCTTAGTGCGGAATAGTTACCTTGGAAATTACAGCGCTAACCCGCTACAACGCACAACCAACGCAGCGACTGGCAGAAGTTCCCCGAAGAAACGGACCCGTTTGCCGCTAGGGGCGCCCTGGTCGGGGCCTGAATTAGATGTGCACGGTTCCTATGGGCAAGGCCGTTTGAATCCATATAAAAATGCTAGGTATTTAGATCGCCTTTCGAAGAAACCAGCGTGGCAGCCATTTTTTATTTTAGCTTGGTGTATGTCAATGCGTTCCTAAGAAATTCGGAAAGAAAAAACTATTTTTTTTCCAGGCAATGTGGGGTAACAAATTTTAGCTATTCATTCAGAAGCAACGTGATAAAAATCATCCAAATGAAAAAAACGAAATTATTATTCACACGAAAAGTTAGAGCACTCTCAATCTTGTGATAGTGAAACATTTTTCAAGACAAAATGGCTCTGTTTTAAAAGTATTTTGCTTCGCCGCATTAAATAAAAAAAAAACATTTTTTTTTTTTTTTTTACATCGGGGTGGTAGCAGCAGAGCGCGCAAAGGGCTGGCTCCGAGTCTGAGCGATTGCTCGAGGGACCAAAATATTGTTGTTGAAACATTTTTCAAGACAAAATGGCTCTGTTTTAAAAGTATTTTGCTTCGCCGCACTAAATAAAAAAAAAAACATTTTTTTTTTTTTTTTTTTTTTTTTTTACATTGGGGTGGTAGCAGCAGAGCGCGCAAAGGGCTGGCTCCGAGTCTGAGCGATTGCTCGAGGGACCAAAATATTGTTGTCAGTGAATTATGCAACGTAAGCCCTTCAGAGAAATTAATTTCACCTCGCCAGTCAATTGCTTTCAATTTTGTGTTAAGCCTCTGAATTGTTTCAAGACACTCTTGTCCCAGACGTTCGCCGTGATCAATCGTTATTCCGAAAGAATCCTAGCTTTATTTCGTGGTTTTTTAAAGTTAGTTTCACTCTCGGACAAAGCACTCCACATGGATTTGCTCAATTTTATATAAATAGTACGTAGTTTTTAAATGACGGAAACACTATTGGAACAAATTTTACAGTTATGTTTTTTCATGTATTACAACTTTTTAGGTATTTGTACCCTGTCGTAGTGTCTGTACACTCATTTTTGTCGAAATTACTACTTCCAGACGCAACGTAGTGCATATCGTTCGCATAAAGTCATTTGGTTGAATAAGACACTAAGACATCGTGAGCTATTCAAACAGTTTTATTCAAGGAAACTGGCCCATGCGTGCTGTTCAGTTTATTCTACGGAAGAACTCCAATGATTGTGATTCTGTCCAGATAGTTAAGGACATCCTGAAATGTCGGGGCTGCAGATGAGAAATAGCCAAATATACTAAGTGACAAAAATTCACGAGGGACCCTACATCCAGGGCATTGACCAAGGTGGTTGATCAAGTGTATCCCCGAAACTGGCACTTCGCAAAATTCGCAGTCTCGAGCCAACAAAAATTCATATAGTATATTGTTGTTGTTTTTTTCTCAATTCATATAATAATGTTTTGAATCAGATGGATGTTCTGCCTTTGATGGATGTTCTGACTCAATGGGTATTTTGACTCAATGAATGTTTAGACACGGATGGATGTTCTGACTCGATGGATGTTTTGACTCGATGGATGTTTCGACTCGGATGGATGTCTTGACTCGTTGGATGTTTTGACTCTGGTGTCACGTGACCTCTTGGATGTTTTGACTCGATGGATGTTCTGACCCAATGGATGTTCTGGCCATAAGCGCATGATTCCAGCTGTTTACAAGACAGAGATAACGTATTCGTGAAAAGATACCATCTGTGAAGATTGAATTTGTATGGAGAATCGTGTTCTCGATCTGGTTCTTCGCTATGTTATTTATGCGCAACGCAATGATTGGATCTATATGTGTTATGTGGGAAAGTAGACGCAAGGGCTTTGTTCATAAATAGTGCTGCTATGACTCGAGTAAATACAATAACAGTACTGGATGTTGAATTCTGGCCTAGTAGAAAATGGTGCATGTCCTTGACAGGTCAAGTGGAACGTCTACGCTGAGTACCTGAACAGGGCAGGCTGGAAGTTTCTCGTGCCATCAATAATCGCAATTTTCGTGGCATATTGTTTTGAGGTTGGTACGTCTTTTTCTTTTGTGTGTGTGTGTTCGATTGTTTTTGCATTTATCTTGCTTGTATTATTATAAAATGCATGGCAGTGCGCAAGCTTTACTACGTATAAATTACCACGTGCAGCATTGGAGGCTGGACGAAATTGATGACCAGAATTTTACGTTTGAATTTAGAAATAACCAGTACAGTTTTTTTTTTTTATTAATTGTAATATCAATGATAACGAAATTCTGAGCTAATTACATTAGTTAGACATCAGACGCAACATGAAAAGGCGGCGTACGGCGATTGTATTTCTCGGCAATTATAGTTTCGTTTCATATACATAAAATATACAAAGATGCGGGAATATAAAAACGTCGCATGACCTTCGCATGCCAGCTGTTTCCGGCATGCGGAGGTGTTTTAGAATTAGCATTGAATCATTCGAAAAATCTAATAGTACTAATTTTCGGTTGAAAATTGTCGCCAAAATATTTCCTTAATGTCATTTCGGTCATTATTTATTTTTAGAGCTCAGCTCTTAAGGGCCGCCCACACTAGCGAGAAAACGCGAAAACGACTGCGAGAAACCAGGGGGGCTATGTTCGACAAATGTTTCGTTTCTTCTAAAAAGAAACGGAAGTGACAGAAATGACGATATCGCGTCTGATTGGCTAGAGGCTCAAATGACGAAAGAGGGAACTTCCGTCATTTGAGCCTCTAACCAATCAGACGCGATATCGTCAGTTCCGTCACTTCCGTTTCTTTTTAGGACAAACGAAACATTTGTCGAACATAGTCCCCCAGGACATCCGTGCTGCTTATATCGCGTGCCAAGATGATTCCTTGAATTGGATTCCATGCTTCATACGAAGCACAGATGTGCCGGTTTCTCGCAGTCGTTTTCGCGTTTTCTCGCTAGTGTGGGCGGCCCTTTAGGCGCCCGTTTCCGGGTTTTGCGGCGTCGGCGTAACCACGCTAAATTTAGCGGGAAAAGTGACGTCACGTGACCTCAACACCAATTCAACTCCTCGCTAAATTTAGCGGAAAATTCAATTTCTCCGCTAGATTTAGCGGACAAATTCAGTTTCTTTGCTAGATTTAGCAGGGAAATTCAGTTTCTCCGCTAGATCTAGCGGACAAATTCAGTTTATCAGCTAGATTAACCGGAAAATTGACGTCACAAACTTACACACCAGTTCAGTTTCCCCGCTGAATTTAGCGGGGAATTGAATTGGTGTTGAGATCACGTGACGTCAATTTCCCGCTAAATCTAGCACAGAAACTGAATTTGCTCATAAGTGATTTGACACCAAGTCATGTGATGTCATTTTTCCCGCTAAATTTAGCGGGGAAACTGAATTGGTGATGAGATCACGTGGCGTAAATTTTTCAGCTAAGTTTAGCGGGGAAACTGTGGAAGGAGGAGGAGGAGATGAAGAGAGGAGGAGGAGGAAGGGCAAACCCTCCCCTCATCCTCCTCAAGAGCTGCGCTGTAATTTTGCATTAAAGAAATTTGTAAACGTCTTTCATTTTTTTAATTATAACCTATCTGATTATATTGAGTTTTGTTAAGTTTTGTGTTTTAATTGGGTTATAGCGCTAAAACAGCATTTTCAAGACAGCTTTTTACCTTTTAAGCATACTACTGAACTATAAAAGCAGCTCAAAACGCCCCTAATCCATGCGTCGGTTTTGAAATAAAGTGCTAAAGATATCACACTTTCCTAATTTGCCAACTGCTCATCCCATTCTTAGCCCTCTTAATATTAGCATTGCCTTTGTACTCACATGTGCGCAAGTTTATTAATATAAATATCGAAATAACATTTCAGCCTATATTTTGTTTTGTTTTTATACCGAAAAAAAATATTTGAAGTGTCCACAATAAATTAAACGGTAAGTTCATTTTTAGTTTCGGCATGATTCCGTCAAACGTCAAACACACAAGCAAAACTAATAGTTTTTTTTTTTTTTTTTCAAAGTATGGTTCAGGCCTGTGGCTCAGCGAGTGGTCTTCGCACCCGGACCCTTCCATGAGGGCAACGTACATGGTTGGCTACGGAGCCATCCTGGTTGGAATGAGCATTTTCAACTTCCTGTATTCTCTATTATTCGTGCTCGGTTCTATGCGAGCGGCATCGTCGATCCACAGTCAAGTCCTGCAAAGCGTCATGCGGTCTCCCATCTCCTTCTTCGACAAAACCTCTATGGGACGGATCGTCAACAGGTGATCACTCTCGCAGCTAAACCCTTGAAGTCACCCAGACCCTAAGTGTGACTTAATTCGTGTGCATCTTGTACACATTCAAAAATTTATACCCGGCTTAGGGGAGGGGGGAGGGGGGCGGTTGTTTTTCCTTTCTCCTTCAATTCAACCCTGGTCCCAGGGAGAGTACTCTCATTCGTTTGTTACACGAGCACACTTAACTGGAGTTACGCTAAGCCACAGTTAGCGCACAATACTTGCGGACAACATTCTGCGGTTATGCAGTCAAAGCTATGGGCGAACCTGTGCTTAAGCATCTTGAGCACTCATCAAAGCAGTGCGCGTGCGCTCTTCACGTCTTCTGAAGTGGCTGACCGAGAGTATTGGCGACGTGCGCGACCGAAAGCGTCGCTGTGGTCGGCTTTCCACGATTGGCGGAAATAAGAGGAAATAAGAGGAATGAAAGAACTTTAATTTTGACGGTGTTGGCAGTGTTCCTTTGAGAGCGCAATGATTTCAAGCTTCCACCATGCTATTTACAAACACCATCGAACTTGTTTGCAAGGTAATGACGTCACAAGGGGGAACCATCGAAGGGCGCCACCAAAACATCTCGCCGCTAATAGTGCGGTAACTCTAGTGCCGCGTAACAGTGGTTAAATCTGAGTTAACCGCTGTTAAGGGTGCCCGTGTATGAGGGGTATCAGGGTGTTACAGCAACCCCCTTAGCACGCTGATTGAAACCCTGAAATAGGATGCTGGCGATCTTAGTAGCCTCCTAGGGACAACGCTTTACAAGCAACAAGTTTACAAGCGTCAAGCCCCACATAAGATTGTCACACATAAGATTGTCACGGCCTTAATTCGTGACTGATGAATCAGTCACGAATTAAGGCCGTGTTTTCTGCTCCATAAACCAATTAAAATACAGACAGTTATGTGCAGACATTACGACGGTTACATGCGTGCTGGTAATTGTTCTCGTCAATATTTAAGTTAAAGCATAATAGTATTTCCAAGTTGAAGGAATGTACCTTCAAGTAAAAAGTATTGGTCTATGCAGTGATTATTCGACATAGTCGCTAAAAACACCTACGCTAACGCTGTTAGCAGCGGGTGTGAATGCGGCGAACCTTCAAAATAAGTGTTCACCTTACTTCATCGTAACGCCCTTTTCCGCACCCACTTTTTACACCATTCAAAAATGAAGAGTATTCTATGCAACAACACCTTTTCTTTCTATTCGAAAGGGCGTATTACTCGAAGTAATGGTGCTGAAAGGGTGTGTGATGGGTGTAAGTCTCTGAAACACCCTGCTTGGGCGTAAACCATTTTAGCGTGTGCTGATACCGACTTTAGGTGTGGCCCTTTTCTCCACTGACTTACATTGCCCTAACGTTCCCTCTTCGCTCGTTTCAGGTTCAGCCGCGACGTCGACCTCATAGACAAGGAAGTGCCCTTCCTTATTTCGATGAATCTGACCGACGTTGCATCCATAGTGATGCTCGTTGTCGTCATCTGCTTTCCGTCGGCATACTTCCTCATCATCGTCGCAGTCGTCTTGCTTCTATTCACGGGGCTTACGGTGAGGACCCTTAACCCTTTGTTGACGAATGTTCCCTACAGGCAACACACCACGTAATAATTCGTCTCGTTTAATAGTTTCGGTTCTATCACGTTTTTTTTTTTTTTAATCTAGTAGTCTAGCAACAGTCTTAAAGATCGAAACTACGGCGTCATGTAGTGAAAAGATACGCGAATAGGTGACGAGAAAAATAAAGTTTTGCGCGCAAACAAGCGCTGACCGAGAACGGCGGAACGGCAAAAAAATAGGGATTAGTGTTTCTCTCTTGCCACTAATATATTACGACAGGTGACCGTTTTACTCGATGCTATCGTATCCGCAGATACTTATAGAGAGTTTTGCGCAACCGTTTTTGCACATCCGATACTGAACGATGGGACCCTCCTGGACGAACTGCGCATGCGGGAGTCTTCTGGGGTAGCGCATGCGCAGTGCGTAGCGGAGGGCCCATCGCACCGTAAGGGCCGTGCAAAAACGGTTTCCTAAGACTCTCTATTGATATTTTATTGTGATCCATAGAGGTTGCGCAAGCCGGCCACTTTGGGACTTTTGCCTGGTGTTGCCCACGGGCAACAGAGCTATAACTTGCGAATTTACCTTACGAGTTTTTTAGCTGTTCTTTCGTTTCATTTTGTTAAACATTACTATCTTAAAAAAACAAATGTTTTAAGCAATTTTTTGTATATCTCGTCCCGTCAGTATCGAAACCCGTCAGGAGTATTCATGAGTAAAAGCACGGCCAGGCACGAGAATCTTCGAGATACCATAACACTAAAGCCGCTGTCACACTGCTGATACACCATACAAAAGACAGTCTGCTGTCTGACGGGCATGTCTTTCTTTTATGACGGCACTTTTACATAGGTCATACGAAAACTGCCTGCACACACGCTCGAAGCTTACAAACAAACGCGCTTCGAACTTGATTGAGACGTGTCAGCGCATAATTCTTTTATCGTGTCTGTAGCAAAGACCGTGTTCAAACTGCTCATAGATCATACAAAGGACACGGTGTTTGCTACACACACGATAAAAGAATTTTGAGCTGACACGTCTCAATCAAGTTCGAAGCGCGTTTGTTTGTAAGCTTCGAACGTGTGTGCAGGCAGTTTTTGTATGACCAATGTAAAAGTGCCGTCATACAAGAAAGACATGCCCCTCAGACAGCACTGTCTTTTGTACGGTGTATCAGCAGTGTGAAAGCGGCTTTAGTGTTATGGTATCTCGAAGATTCTCGTGCCTGGCCGTGCTTTTACTTATGAATACTCCTGGCGGGTTTCGATACTGACGGGATGCAGTCCTACTTCTTCATGCGTTCGTATGATTTATGGTGCGTGTCAAAGACGCCCAAGTTAGTTTCCAGCCGTGCGCCGCTGGTCCCGCGATTGTCCTTCTGCAGAGAAAGCATACGCTGCCATGTTTCAGTAGCATATCAATCTTGATAAACATTCGTACAACGTATGTTTACCTATGCTTTGATTGTTTGATTTGAAGCGAGCCTGCCCAAGATTATGGCGTGGTCGTGACCGAGGGGTAACAACTTACGCAGGTGGTCTCGCTGCCGGCGTTCCGCCAGGTGCGGCGCATGCAGTCCGTGAGTCGATCGCCCGTCTTCACTCACTTCGGCGAGACGGTGTCGGGGGTGGTGTCCATTCGAGCATTCGGAGCCACAAAGCCCTTCGTGGAAACCCTCGAGCATTTCCTAGACGAAAACATCAACTGCTACGTCCATTCAGCCGCTCTTGACGGGTACGTTGATTGATGCGTTCACAAAGAAAAAAATAATAGAAACAAGGAGAAGGGGAAGGTAGAGAAGGAGGAGTTTGGGGTAGCCATCCACACTTTTCTTATAAAGCCTATATCTTCTTATGACGGACTAGAAGCGGAGGTGTGACAATCGCTCCGCGAAAAGCTATCCCGCGCCTGAGCACGGATAGCACCAACGTTACTAGAACACTCATTTGGGAGACTCACCCTTGAAACCCGGACCGCTCGCGTCTGCCAAGACCGAACTAGATACGATTACGCTCTTTAGCGGCGGGTCAAAACATGAAGGTTCCTTTTTCATGGCCTCCGAGGTTTTTTGCGCGCCCTGCTCCGGCCGGTCCAAGTGCTCGGCAGCCCAGCTGACAAAGCGAGCTGAGCCAGTTCTCAAGATCTCCGCATGCGGCACATATAGTCAAACCAGGAACGGAAACAGAATTGCCTCAAAGCACGGTATCAAGTGTGAGCCCGCGGCATGAAACATACATTGTCATTGCTCTCATCACCAGAATAGAGACAGGTCAGTCGATCTCTCTTGATTCCTAATCTTTATTCGCTGCATCGGTCTTTGCGCTGTTTCGCTGGGTGATACCTCCGAGTGAGTGCAAAATTTAATGTGAATCTATATTTTGACTCGCCTTCGTATTGTGAATTGACTCGCCTTTCTGTTTTTACTGAGATGACTAAAGGCGCAGTTCGTTTGGAAGCAACATCGTGGAAATTTTTTCTGCATCCTTTCACCCTTCGAAAGATGAACCTTCAAATTTCGATTGACGGTTTCCTTGCCAGAGGTATGTTTGTTACGGCGAGAGGCGGAGACACTAGCTGCGTTCGATTTATCTGCACGTCCTACACCGGTTTAGAAATGTGTAGGCCAGTCTACTTCCGGTATGTGTATTGAGATACGGCCGGAAGTACACCGCCCTACACTATCCTGCGCCGGTGCAGGTTGTGCAGGTAAATCGAGCGCAGCTACTGATCTGTGTTGGTTGTAGGCTGGATCGCGGATCAAGGCTTGTCTTGCTGGGGTTGGGTGGCAACACCGGCAGCCATCACTTGACACCAGAGGATGCATGGGACGCTATAGAAGAAACGAGAAAAAATGCCGTTTCTCCCGTTTCTAAGCTGTATTCTGCACTAAATCCTTTTGGCTGCTTTTCGGGAAGCCTGTCAAATAGCTTGTGCACAAACATTAAAACCGACAGCCCTTACAGTTCTTTTAAATAAACGTTTTGTGGCCAAGAGTGAATCCGCTGGGCGAAAGATGCAGAGCAGCTCAATGAGACATGAGTTACCTAGAGTCACCGCGGAGTCGGTGGCGCGGTTTCGACGAGTTGAATTTAGCAGACGACAAGCTCGATGGCTTTGCTATGCGGAATTCGCTCACCCTCAGAAAGCCGCTGTCAACGGGAACTTTTTCTACATTCATCAACTTCTGGACTTCACCGAGGACGGTCTCACTGGCTGGCTAGCTCAGCCATGGGTGCTCTGGCAGGTTTAATTTTTAATGTGCGTTCGAACGCTTGACAAATTCCGTTTCGAAATATTAAGATGAATTAACCTCACTGATTGAATGGGTATAAATATAACAAATACACAGAAAATGAAAATTTTGCCGAGGCCGAGAAACAAACTCCGGGTCGACCCTCATTACCGGGGAGGGAAGTTACATCGACATCAGTATCATCATGTTTGCACACTGTACGATCCTCCTTGTACCTTCATCGCCACTATTCGAAATGGAAACTATTTATTGGGCAAATTTAGAGGAAGTTCCAGCGTTGAAGTTTTGCCTTCGTCTTTTTTAGGTGGACTAGCTTGACGTACTTGCTCTCAAAATTATATTTAAAAAAAAGTATTAACATACTCTTCCTGCTTTTACATCATTAGAAAAGAAAAACAGATGAAAGATAGAATATCGAGCTTAACAGACGTAACTGGTACAATGGTACTTTCAACCCATAGGTAAAATATTTGTTACTTGTAATAGAGTTCGCCTTGCCGAAACTTATACACGCTTTAAAGACGTGCTAGGTTACAGCAGCCATTGCTGACCTTCTCTTGTTTTGCCGAGATACCAAGCCACTGAATCGGTCATTGGCGAGCCTCAGCAAAGGCCAATGCTGGGGAGAATGACACAGTAGAATCTAAAATGGCAAGTAACCTGGCCTGCTGCGAAAATGATGAAATGAAGTAAACGAAATAAGAGGAAACAAATACTGAATGTCGATAATGGCGGCGCCAATCCACAGCTGCTTTAAATCGTAATGCTGTACAACAGCGATGTCTAGAAACGCGAGCTCCATACCGTTGGCAGTTGCCCTTAATGCACGAGAGCTTGTGCCGTCGAGATATGCCTCGAGCAAGGAGCGCGCTCCGCCTCTATCTCGAGCTTTCTGCCTTTGGTAACACTTGGTCGCACGCGCAGCCGAAGCTCGCTGAATGTATAGCCTTTTATATACTCACAAAGCCCGGCAGATTGCCACGAGAAGCGGCCGACGAAATTGAAAAGGTGGAGCGGCAGACAACGGATGAGAGGAGAGCCACGTGGCTGGCGCCCCGCTGCGGCGAGATGCTGAAGCACACTTCTCCCGAGCGAACAAGTATGTTTCGGGTCCTCGCAGCTGCAAAAGCTGCGCGCTGACGTCCAGGTGCCCCGAGAAATGGCTCTTTGATGCTCTGTGCTCTCGCGCTCCAAATATGCGACCGGGCACTCTATGGCTCCGTCGTCGAACTGCCAGGCTTTGTGAGTTTAGAGGAGGTTATGGGGAAAGGCAACAAGCGCGTGCTGGAGGCGGAGTTTCCACTTTAATGCTCAGCCTGTCACGGACTATTCGCGACGTGAGCGATCGACAGCGTCGCTGCGGTCGACCTGCCACGATTGGCCGAATGATTACTGCGATGTCAGCAAAGGATTTCTTATCGACGGAAACAAGAGTAATGTAAGAACTTTAATGCTTACGTTGTCGGCAGTGTTTCTTTCAGAGTGCAATGATTTCAAGCTTCTCCCGTGCTAATTACAAACACCATCGAACGTTTTGTTCGCAAGCTAAGCGCAACGTCATAGCATTCATTACGTTTGTTATGGATCTGTTATGGATGTTAGTTGTTATGGATGTTATAGATCTGATTATTCCAAACACAAAAATTGCGCCGTGACGTTGCGGTTTTTGTTCGTGTGTTTATGTGTGTGTGCGTGGGTGTGTGTGCGTGGGTGTGCTTTTTGTGCGCCATCGTGCAGGGATTTCACAGCTTCCAAAAAAGGGCAGACTGCTGAGGGAATTTGATTGTATTGCTTTACTGGGATTTTAATCGTCATTGACTTCTTTCGTCGCGCGTTGCGTTAATTTGTAATTTGCTTATTTGTTTGTTTGTTTTCTCGCGTAAAGGTGCCGCGTTGTGGCCATACAAGTCGTGACACTGTTGCTGTCGATCACTACAGCGCTGGTGTCCGTGGCAGGAAGAGACTTTCTGGAAGCCAGCATGGCTGGCCTCACTCTCACGTACACGATGCAGGTTGTTTTACGTTCCTTTCGCGATATCACATGGTTACACTCATAAAGCTGTCCGGGTTATCATTTTGAAGCAAAAGTGCGGTGTGCGCCACTTTGAGCTAGCCCAACGACGAAGCGTCGGCCGGAGCACTAAACATTCGGCACGGCAGACAAGGACCGTGCATGACGTCATCATCAGTGGACACCCGACCCGCCCTAAGAGGCAAACACGCTGAAGCTCGACAAGCTTCGCGACAAAGCGTCAGGCCCGTCCGTCCTGGTGTCCCGTAGTTTATAACGTTGTGAGAGCCGCAAGATCTGATGCAAGGAAGGCGCGCTGCATTGATCTACTAATTAGAACGTTTGGGGAGGGGGGAGAGGGGAGTGCAGGCATTTTTTAAGTAATATTGGCCATGCATTTATTTATTTATTTACATTGGGACCTGCTGCGCCCCTCTGGACATTATAGCAGGGAGAGGGTTACATAAGCGGTGAAAAATACACATGGTGAATACGCCACACAAAATGATGAGGATGGCGTCAAATTCCAGTCTCTACCTGTACGAACAAAAAAACTATGATTCGCATGATGACGGTTTTCACTTTGAAAGGGTCATTTAGTCTCTGGGATATATAATACGGGACTTTTAAGTATTCGACCTTTTTAAATACTGCCTGGTCATCAAAAAAGGGGGTTAAAACATTTGAACCTCAGGTTTTTTTCGTCTAGTAGCTAATATTGGCCAGTTTAGCTCATCTTTCACTTTAGAAACGCTTTGACGGGATTGGTAAATATTTAACACAAATCTAGCGCTCGGCTTTTGTATTGATTCAATTTTATCGATAACTTTGTTAGTAGCAGGGTCTCAGACCATTCATGTACAATCTGGAATTGATCCAAACGTAGAGTGAAGGGTGATTTTTAATTCTTTGTTACAATACCTAAAGTTTCTTTTGAGAAAGCCCAACATTTTGTTAGCCTTTTTAGTTGGATAATAAACAAACGTTCTACGTTAGGTTTTGAGAAAAAATGACACCCAAGCAATGAATACTTGGCACGCTTTCTTATACACAGTTGTCTATCCTGTACAGATGTCCAGGTGTTGACTAACAAGATTACTAGCGAATCGCCTATGTTTGCATTTGTTTACGTTCGGTTCTATTTTACACTCCGCGCACCATTTTTTATTCTGAAGCTGGTCCTGCTGCAATGTATATTGGTCATTGCCATCACATATTTTTCTGTGAAATATACAATCATCGGCAAACGGCCTAACATGAAAGGATATATTTTGAACTATACCATTAACATAGGTCTCAAAAAGCAACGGTCCCAGCCCTGGCCTCTGTGGTATACCTGACGTAACTGAAAGAGAGTTTGATTTGCATCCATTCAAAACGCTTAGATCACTCGGAAATGCTTCCTGCCAGAGAGTAACATCGAAGTCAAGATTCAGCTGCCATAGTTGATTCACCAAGTGCTGGTGCCTTACTATATTAAAAGTTTTGCTTAAGTAAAACAAAATACAATCCTCTACATATAATTAGACTCAACACCTACACACAGATCATGATAAAATTGTGTTATCGTCGTCGAACATGACGCTGTGACTCTAAATTCATGTTGATGTTTATTAATGCAATGTTGTTTGTCTATGTGCCACTTTACGTTGGTGTATATACTATGTTCTAAATGTCTAGAGACAAGAAGCTATGCAACTCAGACGTCGGTCTGTGGTTTTCTACAATCGTTTTAGCTGCATCTTTGTGAAAGGATACCCCATGAGCTGTTTTCCAGTCGAAGGGAAGTGTGTGATCCGATAGACTCTTCGAGAATATGATGTATAAGTAGCATCTACGACCCAGGAACAATTATTCAGCACATATGCCGAAAGGTTATCAGGGCCCGTTGCTTCGAAGGTTTTTATTTCTTGAAGAAGTTTCCGGATTGCTTTCACTCGAAAGTCAACTAGGCCTCTCGTCACAAATTAGGTTTGATAAAAAAGAGCATTCACGGGAGTCGTTGAGTCGTTAAAAACTGATTTGAAGTGGTTGTTAAAATATTAGCCTTAAGTCCTCACTAACGAAAATATCAATATGAAGCAGTGTTGGGATGGAGGTGTCAGTTTTCGTGTTGCTCTTAACGAATTTTCAAAACTCCTTCTGATTTTATGTCAGTCTGTTGTAATATGACTCCTCTCATTTTTAGAGCGCAGCTCTTAGGAGCCCGTTTCCGGCTTGAGCGGCGTCGCCGTCGCCGTCGGTGTCGCCGTCGGCATCGGCGTCGGCGTCGGCGTAATCGTGAGGTCACGTGACCCCCCCCCCCCCCTGAGGTCACGTGACCCCCTCAGGTCACGTGACCCCCGAGACGAGGGGAGGAGGTTGAAGGATGAGGGGAGGAGGAAAATGAGGAGGAGGAGAAGGAGGAGGAGGGAGGAGGAGGAGGAGGAGGAGGAGGGAGGAGGAGTAGCAGGCAGGATGACGAGGTGAGGAGGAGCGAGGAGAGGCATCATTTTTTAATTGTTCTTTTAAGCGTGCTGTAACTGAATACACAGAAAGAATAAAACACGTAAAGGACGAACACAGACACACACAATTCTTTCAATGACCAACGAACATTTATGAGATGCCCATGACGCTACGACCTTGAACTCCAAAGAATCAAAAGAAAGAAAACAAAAATTACTCAAACTTAAAATAAAACCAAAGAACTCACAAATTTCAAAAAATACGAACTTAATATGATAGGAAAAATTATGCAAATTAACCCCTTAAAAAGGGGAAAAAGAAATAAAAAAGAAAGGAATAAAATTAACCCCTGATAAAGGGGAAAAGGAAGAAGGAAAGAAAGGAAAAGAAGGTAAAATTAATAATTGATCAAAACAAGCTTTACGATAATTCTGGCGCGAGGAACTCCAGCTCTTTTGACGATAACGTCGAGGAAGGCTCAGAGACATTGTTCGCAGCGTATTTGATCTTAAACGCTTCAATTATTTCGCCCCCATACTTATCTCTGTGTTAATAAAGCACAGTGGTGTTTTTAAAGTTTGGGGTGCAATCGTCGCAGGTACGGACATGCATAACTATTGGGTGGATTGAGTCCGATGATGCCTTGGTAACTTTTAAATGGTGCTCCCTAAGGCGAACATTTAGGCATCTTTCAGTCCGGCCGATGTACTGGCCAGACTGTGTTTGTCATTTCCGTGCTTTATTCTTTCTGTGTCTTCTGCAGTTTTTCAACGCGCTCTGCTACGTGTACGTGCTGTCACTGTTGAAAGGTATAATTTGTTGGAGGTGCTGATATTCTTGCAGTAGCGTTCGTAGGCTCTTCTCCGAGCGGCTATTACTTTAATATCACTGCGGTTAACCCAGGCTTTATTTTGATTTTTACCATCTTTTATGATTTTGCTTGGTACATTATTTTCAACAAGTTTCTCTATATATTCATTTGAAGGTGCCCCACAGGGAGTGAATATCAACTAAGCTTGATTTGTTGTTAAAGATTGCAAGGTAACGTTCGAGGTCAGCTGATATAGCATTGAAGTTGCCTTTACAATAAAAAAAAATATATTTTTTTTTTATTGTTAGCTTAAGAATGGAGAGCTATGTTGTTACACAGTCATGGCTACTAATACCAAGCACGACTACTGTTTTTTCAAGCAGGCCTTTCACCTTGCATAATAGAAAATCAAGAATATTTTGTCCCCATGTAGGAGATATTGTCACGGATGAAGGGTGGCGAGATGATAAATAATGAACTGAAAATAAAGGCTTAGCCGCGTGCATGATCGAGAAGGAACACTTCTCCGTCCAAGCACGCGGCAATCTTACGTGTTGCTGAAAATTATTGACCGTTACAAATTCCAAAAACCTTCAGTGCTCGATTCCTGTCGGAACAGCAATATCATAATCAAGCATAGAAAAACCAGGCTAAAAATTTCCGCCTAGTATTATACAGACATTCGGAATAGTGTCGATTACAGCCTGTAACACACTGAAACATTCATAGTCAGAGATCAGAGGCCGACATTTACACCAATCGCCAATGGCATTTCATTAAAGATATTTTACATCATACTGTTTCAGCGTCTACAGGGTTAGCTGGGCGCACACTTTGTAGGTTATCGGAGATGAGAAAGAATGCACCGCCACCGTGCCTGTGTCGGACTTGGCGATATACTGGAAAACCGCTCGGAAAAAACTTCCGAATTATCGATAAAGTTATCAAGCCACGTCTTGGTTCCGAGTACAATGGACGGTTTAACCACCGAAGTAAACCACCAAAATCATCAATCTTATTTATGATGCTACGACAGTTTACGATAAGAACCATTACGATGTCTTTTTTGTCTTTACCTTCGATATGTGTTGTCGAAACGTGCGGTAAGCTACACGAAGACTCGTGAATTTCTGTTCTTAGCAGAAGAAGCAGCTCAATTGCCGACGACAGTCGCTCTCTCTTTGATTTGCATCGTCATACCTGTAGGTTATGTCGCCAATATTTAATTTATTGAGACGTAATGTAAAAGATGCGTTGCTCGCTTTACCGAATTCCAAGAGCTTTTTTTTTTTTAGGGGGGGGGGGGGGGGGGTGGGAGTCAGGTTGTTAGCGGGAAGTCTTCGTTTATTGCACAGCCAGAGTTTTCAAGATTGTGAGCTGAGCTTAGGAGAGTCACCTTTGGTTTAAAAAGGCAAAATTTAACCATAATGGGTCGTTTCTTTTCGGGACTGTACCTGCCAAGGCAATGGGTTCTCTCCATGTCACCTGATACGATGTTAACATCCAACTTCATTTATTTCATTTCATTTATTTCACCTTAAGGGCCCGGTTAGGGCATTACATAAGGGGGGGGGGGGGCAGTAAAACGAAGAATACAATAGCAAACGCAGTAGTAGAACAATAACAGTAACTATAAACAAGAACATGAGAAATTATACATAATGGGCTAGTAAATTATCGTAAAACACTGTTCCATCAGAGGTGCATCTCGTAAATTATCGTAAAACACTGTTCCATCAGAGGTGATTCTTCTCTGCGCATAGATTGCACAGTATGGCCTTCGCCGCTTTTGCGCCAGTAAACCACCAATAGAAAAAAAAGTAGATTAAGAATTATACCTTCGAATTCTGCCCGCGATTCTTTTTGCCATGTCGTTGACACCAAGGAACAGCAGGCTCGATCTGTGCGAAGGCGCCTCAGAGTCCATCTGCTTAGTTTTTTTAAAGCGACAAGCTCGCTGTTCAGCTGATAATTGGGAATGCGAGCCTTCCGGTGTACTGACAGATGAACGTGCGGTAACCTCGTCTAGAGTCTTTATTTTGATATCTAGGTCAGTCAATCTACGCTCAACCTTATTTTTTCATTCCTTAAGTTTTTTTTTTATTATTTTGTTCATGTTTGTAGATTGACCCTCTTGAAATTTTTTGATAATGTCGTGTATCCTGTTCACCAACTCCTCTTGTCGCGTAGGCCCCGAATTGGACTCTAGGTCGCCACACAATAGCAATAGTAAAACTCGCCGTGACGTTATGTACTCAAACAAATTTCTAAAACAAGCCCCAGGGCATGACAGAGTATCTACGTTTACACAGCTACTGCCAATAGAAGCATAATAGGGAATGGCAATGCTTTAGGAGCGAGATCAGAAAACAGACTGGCGCGAATACATGAACGGGGGGTAGCGTAGAATTGATCCTCGACTCCGCCCTGAACTTGATACATTGATACGCTTGTTGGGTCGGTGGTTTATTTGTCCTAATGTAACACCTTGAAAAGTTGCACGCCATTTATTGTTATCCTTTTATATTATGTAATTATCGCTCCCCGTGCTGACTTTTTACAAGTCTGGACGACGTTCGGTTGGGCTAGCTCATCATATATTGCCACAACCTGTATTTGCAGGAGCAAAGGACAAGTTACCTTTGCATTATGGAAAAAACACTTCATGAACGAGTTCACTTCGTGCTTTACTCTACTAAGCAGTGAAATCGAAATTATTCTGGTGTTATTTCCCCTCAGATGGCAGAGGAAATGACGTACGTAGTCATGATGTTCGTCATGCTGGAAGCGAGCATGGTGGCCGTCGAGAGAGCCATGGACTATTTCGACTTACCGGAAGAGGTATTTGGGCATTTCATTTTCTTTTTTACCACCGCACACATTAATATTTGCGGCAACTAATTTCAGGATTAAAGGTTAATTAAACACTCGTCCGTGCTCTGGGACGGATTTATGTGTCAATATAGACCTTTGCAACAGACGCTTTCGGCATGCTCCCATCTTCATCTGCTGAGCTGAGGAACGCCTTCTGAGCATGCGCTGTAGCTCTGCCGTACGGCAAAACCTGCGCATTCTTCCACAACTCAGTGACTCAGCATTTTTTACCTGGGTGATAAGCGATGCAAAGGTCTATAGGGACAGACACTTTTAGTCAAGAAACAAAAACTCGGATTGTTTAGTGAACTCCCACGCCTTCGTCCCACTGCACTCAGTTTCACGTCAAGTCTGACGCCAACGCTACGACCTGATGGAGCCCATCAATCAGAGCGAAAAAGTGCATTGTCACGGCGCTCGTCGCGCTTTTACATTTTTCTATCACCGTCAGCAATCACGCCCGACGAATGCGCCTCGATCTTGTGCTTCTTGTTGTTTGCATGATTGGTCTAGCCAGTGATAGCCAATCCACAAATACAACGAGCAATGTGACGATGCACTCTTGGCGCTGTTTGATTGGCTTCATCAGAACGTAGAATAAACTGCGATCCGAAATAAAAGTGAAATGGAGTACAATAGTGAAACGGAGTATAAACCAGTGTCTGCTCTGTTCCATGGTCGTCGCCGTATTTGTTTATGCTGACGCCACGGCACCGTAGGGGGCTGCGCTCTTTGCGCGACTCCACTTTTTACGCGAAAGCATTAAACGTCTCACGAAGCCAAGCCGGTGAAGCCGACAAAAACGGCAACTTAATTCCCATTGGCTGGGCGTTGTCTGCAGCAGCGAAACGGCACCTTAATTCCCATTGGCTGCGAAAAATTCCTCAGGGAGGTTTTTGTAAAGAAAGTAAATTAATGGCTTCGAAAAGAACATTTTTTACATTTCGGTCTGGGTGGGAATCGAATCCAGGCCTCCGGGGTGCGAGACTAGCCAACCCCACCTAGAATAATCAAAGGCTCCACATCGCCTCCTCTCCCTTCATGAAACGTCATCAGAGTCGGATCGCGCTGACTCGGCTATTGGGCCCGAGTCTGACCTTCGACGCGATGATTGAACGCGAGCCCCGGCCGAACACTGACACAGCACTCGTGCCCAATCTCGAGACTCGATCGATCCGACTGTGACGACAGTGCGAAGGCCTTCTGCCTATCTAGGTGGTGTTGAACTAGCACGCTTTCCCGACGCGATGGCGGCCCCACGGTTCCGACTGAGCAAAGCTGTGCCCAGTGCATGCGGCAAGCTTTCGCATTTTCACACGTAAGCAGTCTTAAGTGTATCTGCTGATCTTTTTTAGAACTTTTCGCACATATCATAGTGCAAGAACGTTAGAAATGCATAGTCACAAAGCTTCTAGAACGATACAGATGTCAAGAGTGCTGTAAAAAGCAAAACGCTCGACTTCGTGCCCTCCACTTGGAGCTGGGGAAGTCATACTTGGTTTGAACGCAGGCACCCTGGAGGAATGCGGAGGTGCAGCCCGCGGCTGAATGGCCCACTCGGGGTGACGTCACTTTCGGGGACTACAGCGCAGCCTACCGAGACGACGTTGAACCCGTTCTCCGACACGTCAACTTCCAGGCCCAAGATGGTCAAAAGGTGGGGCTACGTATAAGTACACTCGTACAGAAACGTCTTTCAAAGACGCCGCAGGCTTTGTGGCTATTGGCGACAGGATGTTTTAGGTTTCTATCTGTGACGTCACCAGCAGGATTATTGATTGCCAGCGACACGTTCGATTGTGCGTGTAAAAAGCACGGTGGAAGCTTGTAGTCATCGCGTCCTTAAACCACCACCGTCGATGTTGACAGTCTGTCGTTCCTATTATTTCCATTTCAATTCTACCGCAGGGATTGACAGTATCAGGGTTAGGGACATCCGCTACAACTTTGACGAAGTAAAACACATTCTGCTTAAAATAGTCTATGACACACTAGATTCTGGAAATATTCCAAAGGGCTTAAAAGCGTCAGTGATAAGACCCTTATTTAATAAAGGAAAGCAACAAGAATTTGAGGGTTACTGGCCGATATCCATCTTACCAATTATGGCTCACATAATCGAGAAATTTTCGTGACGCGTTCTCATTATTAAGCTGTGGAAAACACGGCTTTCGAAAGCAGATGGGGACAATTACTCTTCTGGAAGATTTCGCAGACTGTATTAACGAGACAGCACTTTAGGCAGCACTTTAGGGCCCATGCTTTTTAACATTTATACAAATAAGTTATGATGTTTGTCACTACAGTAAAACGTTTTCTAATATGCGCATGACACAGTAACTGTGTTATGAAACGAGAAGTATGATTTTGCCATTTCAGTATTTCATAGAGAACTAGATAAGATATCTAGATGGTTCGCTGCTAATTTTTTTTCGGTGAACGTTGCAAGATGAAAACTTACCTGTTTCCGAAGCCCTGACAAAGGTATTTCAATGTTACCAGATATTTTCCTTCATTCGACATGGTGTATTAATTGTTTCTGTAAACCCTTATCATACGAAAGTTTGGTTAATATATATATATATATATATATATATATATATATATATACAGGGTGTTTTTTTAAGCTTAACAGATTTGTTTAAAAAAAGCCGTGAAAGTTACACTTATGCCGCTTGTGGAGGTGAGTTATACGGCCAGGGGGACATATTATAGGGGGCTAATCGTAACGATCAGTCGGCTAATTAATTAAAATTCGTTAATTAACTTTTTAATTAATAAAAATAGACATATGGTTCCAATTAGAAACTTGCTCAGCGTCATCGAAAACCCAGAAATCAGTCATTTTCAGAAAGACTTTGAGCGCGTGAGGAGCGTAGTAGTGCACCAAAGTTACCACTCGTGGAGCAGGTACAAGGCTGGGGCTAGATAAGAGACGGAAAAATCGCGCGGGCGCCTTATCGCAACCTCTAGCTTTGTACCTGCTCCACGAGCGGTAACTTCAGTTCATTACTACGCTTCTCACGCGCTCAAAGTCATTCTGAAAATGTCTGATTTAGGGGTTTTCGATGACGCTGAGCAAGTTTCTAATTGGAACCATATGTCTATTTTCAATAATTAAAAAGTTAATTAACGAATTTTAATTAATTAGCCGACTGATCGTTACGATTAGCCCCCTATAATATGTCCCCCTGGCCGTATAACTCACCTCCACAAGCGGCATAAGTGTAACTTTCACGGCTTTTGTTTAAACAAATCTGTTAAGCTTAAAAAAAAACACCCTGTATATATATATATATATATGAACACATGCAATGGAATGCCCAGGTTGAATTTGTAGCAAAAAAACGGTGTGCCATATCTGCATATCTTTATAAGATGAACAGTGTTTGTAGCTTGACGGTAAGATCACTGGTGTTAAAGCTTCGGCGAAATCCGCGTTGCTCTACGGCGTTACACTGTACGGCCAATGTTCACAGTAAGAGTGATTGATAGGATCATAAAACAGATGCTGAAAATATATCTTATGGAACATTTTATGAGGCACTAGAAACGTAAGAAAAAGCTAAAAAACTGGGAATTTTAATTTTTAAGAACTTTTTCAAGTCCGTTGCTCTTCAAACAAATAATTCTAATAATACCTACAAAACTCCCGTGAATAAAAGTTGATATTTTAAACGTACTGAGAGGTATGTAATTCCAGGAATATACACACTGTACGGAAACAAGCATCACAATTATTACATCCCTTCTTTATTTAATGCACTTCCAGAGTCACCAATAGATCTAACCTCGACCAAAGTACTTAAAAGAGAACTAAAACAATGGGTCCCAAACATCTGAACCATAGCTACCGTAGCTTGACCGCGTTAGAATATTTTCTTTTTGCTTTATTGCATATACTGTCATGTGCAAAATCGCGTTCGTACAATTGGTTATATGTCAGAAGTCTATATCTCATGCTCAATAGGGCGCTCCGTGACATGTGGACTGCATAGATTAAGGTTGGCGTTTGTTTGTTCAGTTCGTATGCAATTTTCTTTTCACTCCGGGGTATCTGTGTATGTGCTCTTCATTTATTTTGTTTGTTCTTTCTTAGAATTGTTATTAATTTAATTCATCAATAACGCGCGCCAGCCAATGAATTCCATTGGCTGGCGCGCGTCAGTTTCAACGACCGCCACCCCATGGGGCCGCGTGTCCGCGAGGCAGCGGCTCCACCCCTCCAAGCCCAAGGTCAGCGCGCGCTCTCAACCGTCGACGCTAATAAAAAACAAAAAAAGGAGGAGCGGAAGGGCGGAGTGCATGCTTTCGCATTCACAACTCATAAGAAGTGCTTAGGTGTACCTCGATCATTTTCTTATTTTTAGTAGCAGTAGTAGCAGTAGTAATGAAAGTATAAATCATCATACTCGAGACGTCATAGTGAGCGCTTTGCCAAACGTGAAAGGCCGACAACAGTGGTGCTTTCGGTCGGGCTCGTCGCCTATACACACTTCGTAATAGGACCCGTTATTGCGCCCTATTACTCACAAAACAATGCACGTTCTGGGTTTTAGACTTCAGAATTTCGATCATGTCGCTTACAGCGAAAATTCAATCTACCGCAGAATTCCGTGGAAGCGCTCACATCATACAAATGCCCACTATGAGCATGTTTCGCAATTGGGAGTTCTGCAAATCATACGTTTAACGCCCACCCCCTTCCATAGCGCCGGCATAAGCCGAAAATATTCACCCCGTTTTGGCGGCCACGAGACCGCCAGCGGCGATGACAAGAATATTGCGTGGTAATAAATGTGCTTTCTCTGATTCCGATCACCTTGCCTTAAAAGTTCTTTATTTTCCGCCATCTTGGTTTTTACCGATTTTTCTGGACAAGCGCCCATGTCTAGATTAACGCAGTTCTTTGTGAAAGTGGGGTGGGTGCTTTCCCGGTATTTTCCGCGAGACAGAATTTTGTCGTTTCCGAGAAATAAAGTTTCGGCACCGTATTTGACAGAATAAAATGTCATGACTTCGTGGTGCAAGTTTTTGTCGTTCATGTTCATCAGAACCACGCAGCTGCAGCAGCTCCGGCAGCTGCAACTTTGGTGGATTAGGACATTCCAAGGTTTCGACAATTGCCGTCGCCGCACTGATTGGTCACGAACGCGAACCCACATTTATGCCGACGCATCGCTTATTCCTAGACAGTAGAATTTACGGTTTTAACCGAGAAACGCCGACAGACATCCGTCGGTGTCAAAAATGCAAAATCTTTTTAAACAAAAAAACTGAGTGCATGCCAAGCTAATGACGCTGGGTTCCTATTCAATCAGCGAGGCGCCTTCGGCCGCAGTGTTTTGAGGTCATTAGGTAAAACATATTAGATTATATGAAGTTGATGAACCAAGCCCATTCGCTTTTCAGGTTGGTATCGTGGGGAGGACAGGTGCCGGGAAGTCCACCCTTGCCCTCGCGCTCTTCAGGATGATCGAACCCAAGACAGGGTCCATCGTTGTGGATAACGTGGACATCGCGAAGATTGGACTCCACGATCTTCGCCTCAAGATGACGATCATTCCTCAGGTAGATGGATGACGCAGGGAGTACAGGTAGTGATTTTCAAGTTCGCACCCGGACTCTAAATATTCGTCACGCAACACAGGACTCGAGTCTCGGTGGAACCTAAAGTGTCTTTAGTGCCACCTATTCACGGTCTACTCATCAGCAAGTTTGGGTAGTGCGCCACTGCCCTGACGAATCGAGGGGAACTTTAGTCTTTCACACGCACCACAACCTCGCTGAAACTCTGCGCGTGCAGGAGATCGCACCAGCTTCCTTGTGCACTGCCGGTTGCTTCCCGCGAATTAAAGTTATGGAGACATCACGCATGCATGAATCTTCGGTGTAGAGTTACAATAAAGCTATGCTCCCTTTTGTCTGATGCCGCCGAAACGCTGATTCGTTCATACGCATCACGCGGCATTTCTTGACGTACCAGCGGCTCGTGGGCTCCTTTTTTTTTTGTGCGTCGTTTCGAAGCACGTTTTGAAAGGCCACAGTTTGAGCATAGAGGAGATCATCGCAGTATCGTTTTGCTCTGTCGTGAACTGTTTTAGCAAGCAGAACCACTGAAAGTACTTTTAGCATTTTTCGTCAGGCGCGTCGGCCATAGCTGGTGACAATTGGCAACATTGATTCTACGCACCAAAAACGGCTGAGTTGACATTACACTAAAGCGTAGAGTGTTGAGTGGCTCTAGATTGGTGAGAGCGCTCTGTTTACAAATACAAGAATAAAGATAAAGAATTCATGAGTCGTCCTTGCTGTTCCTTTAATGAGAATTTAAAAATTGTTTTATTAAGTCAAACGTCCAGAGGATGGGACAAAGAGCCACTCTTATCGCCTGACTGGGCCCCATCCCTCTGAGCAGTTCATCAGCAATGCTGTGCTGCTGAACTGTACGTGGGTATGGGGCGTAGTTGACACGGGCAGCCAGATGTAGAAGCGAAGCATCTTGGCGAGCCTTTCAAAGTTACCTCGAGCATAACAAGGAGCAGAGGGGAAAGGTAAATAGACGCAGAAATTGGGTGAGGAGTGATAATGCTCACAAAGCACGCCGACATAGGAAGCCACATATTCGCTGTATTTCTTGTTTCCTGCTTCGTACCCGTTGTGGGCTTTCAACACGCGTCACAATGGCCGCTTGGCATTCTGGTGCTAGCCTCGTTCATTTTTCCTAGGTTTTTCGTAGAGAGCGTTTTTTTCCCCACTGTCACCCGCAACTCTTTCCTTTTTAACGCGTCCAGGCGATCTATTGCTTCGGCATCGAAAGCACAGGCATTAACAGTATAGACATGCGCGCTGTTTGCAAACAAGTCACTGTTTGCCCACAGAGTGGGTGCAGCGCGTGCGCAGAAACCAGATTCACGCGAAGCGTTTGCGCACGCGCCGTACCGACAGCAGCGCCACCGCAGCAGCGCGATGTCAGCGACGCGTGTCGGTGACGCTACGCATGGATAAATGAACAGATGGATGTTAACGGCTATACCTTTTGTAACGGGCGGTAGCTTGCGCCACCTAGCCCAAGTCTAAAAAGACAAACGTATGATTCCGCCTGCCGTTCTAAGACCAATGTTCTCCCCCTAACTGTCAACAAACAGGACCCAGTGTTGTTTGCTGGGACGTTACGCTGGAACCTGGATCCCTTCGATGAGCACTCGGACGACGCCGTCTGGAAGGCACTGGAACAAGCGCACCTGAAGGACCACGTCGTTGGGGAAGATCTGGGACTCGACTACGACATTGCCGAAGGGGGGGACAATTTAAGGTAAGTCGCTCCCGAACGGTGACCCCTCGCTTCCCAGGGTGTGCTACCGGGAAGGCTCAATTGACCGAGCGAGTTTATTTAGGTAGACGGAACCTTTTCAAAACCCCGTCAAGCTACATTGGCGGTCGCCGTTTCTTGGACACAAAGCGTGCGATTGGATCCGAATCTTCATCTAACGTTGACGCAGCTCTTGTGTCCAATATGCATGCTCAGAGTACGTGCCCCAACAATGGCGTACTCAGATAGTTGGCCCAGCAGTTACTAGATGGCGTGCATTTTTGAAAAGTGTATATTCCCTTTATTTTCTTCAAGGAGGGAAAGAAGGGGGGGGGGGGGGGGGGGGGCCTTGGAATAGTCTTTGGTGGGAAAGCCTTAGCCCTTGGTGCCCAAGGCGAACTATGGACGCTTTGCACACGCGCCCGATTACAGCCGCCATTGCTGACCTTCTCTTGTCTTACCGAGATGCCGAGTCACTGAAACGGGCATTGACGAGCCTCCACAAAGGCATATGCTGGGGAGAAGGACAAAGTAGAATCTAGAATGGCAATAAGCTCACCTGCTGTGATAATGATAAAGTGGAGTAACCGGAATAAGAGAAAACGAAAACTGGAGGTCGGTTATGGTGGCGTACATGCACAGCTGCTTCAAAACGTCTACAGTCGGCGACACGGGTTAATAGTTCAGGGAAAGCTTCTCAGAATTCTTTCCGTTTTAGCAGAGAGAACGCTGGAGAGGAGGTCGCCTTCTGCACCATTCGCTCTGCTAAAGTGGAAAGAGGTGGGAGGAGCTTCCCCTCGACTCTTAAAGGGGCCTGCAATCATATTTAAGTGTCTACCTTTTTTGCGGTTTCCACATCTCTTGGGGTCCGGGCAAGCCAGCGGGCACGGAGAGAGTAACTAAATATAAGTGCGTCATATTTTAACCGGACAACGCGGAAACCTCCTCCACCGACGAGGGCGACCCGCGGTACCGAAAGCGCGCAAAATGTGACGTTTTTGGTCCTGGGCTCAGTACTGGTCAGAGCCGCTAAAAGCTTTTTTTTTAGTCGAGATACAAAATGTAAATGTCGCGAACCGTTTCAATTATGTATGAAAGTAGTTTTTGTTCACTATTTTAGATCAGAAAAGAAACAAATGCAGTTTATAAAGTACGGAAACAAGAAATGACCCGTCGACATACCTGCCACCAAGCGGCGGAAAAAGCGGCGCATATTAGAAAGGGCTAGTGGGACGAGGCGCCGACGAACGGCGAGCGTAGAAAGGTCCCGGAGCGTAGAAAGGCCATTTGGCGGTATGGCAGCGCGATGTAGCTCCCGTTCTGTACTAATCTTTACCCCGTGTTTTCTGTCGTTTGTGGCCAATGAAGTGTTATGCCGAAATAGTCTTTAATCGCGCAGCAAATGCAATGCGAGCCGCCCTGGCCGCCCGCTTCATACAGCCTTTCCAACACACGCTTTAGTGGCGCCCTCTCGAGCCGTCGACACGGAGTGCGGCAGCCGTGAGCGCTCGATGAGCTCACTATCCCTCCTCTAGTTCACGGCCACTCAAGCCAGGACCTCCGACGTCATGAAGGAGGTTACTTTTTGCTTGTTTTTGTAATTCTAATTTGCCTATAACTTTTAAAATAAAGCGAATTTCGCGAAAAGAAAAGTTTCATTAAGTTACTACGTTCAGTCCGCTTACGTTCGATGAAAATTAAAAACCAGTCAAAAAGTTGTTGTGTAGTGGCCTGACGAAGCAACAAGGCCAGGGAAGGAAACTGAAAGGGGGGGAGGGGGCAGAATCCAGCAGCACATATACACCAACTCAACTCTGATACGCCACGCCGCGGTGGTGGCGCTTTGGGCGCACTTCCGGTCTAGGGGTGTGGGCGGAAGTCGAAATGCGGAACAGGCAATTCCTCTGTTGTGTTTTGGAAGAAGCCAGACTAAAACCTGCCTTCTCGTCAAAAGGCCGCGATTAGAGCTGCACCAAAAAGCTGGGAAAAGTTTGAAGATACGTTTTTCTGCGTTTTCTGCCTAGAAAACACATAAAAACTTAACTTCGCACTTTTCCCAGCTTTTTTATACAGTTCCAGTGGCGGCCTTTTGATGAGAAGACCGTTCGAGAACATGAATAGATGCCGTGAAAAGGGAAAACCAGACACTATCGAACCACGATTGCTTGTGCGGCAAGCACTTTGGGTTGAATTCACGGATACTTGCGGTCGTCAGATTTATTTGTTTTGTTCCAAAATGAAGGCGGAAAACACGTCAAGGGCCAGACCAGACGCGAACCACGTTCAGTGCATCTCCACGTTCAAACGGCCATCTGCTCGTTCAAACGACAGCGGCCTGTAGAGAAAACGTTGCGATAAGAAGTAAGTGCAGGCCTCAAAATGATTTTAAGTTTGAAGGTTGCTTGGTGTAAGTAGACTCAGTGTAAAAAGTAGATACAAAGAGATGTTGATCATTGTTACCAGTGGCCATCCCTGATTTCTTATGCCCGATTCCCTCGGTCGTTTTCTGCTTGCAATTTTCAGCATCGACGTCGAGCATCGCAGCTACCGTCTACGCTTTTGCAACCCGAGCGACGTCGCGACTGAAAATAGCATGCAGAATCCCATCATGTGAATCAGGCTTAAGCGTCTACTCTGCGGCGCTCACGCACAATGAATTGCAGTACGTCACATTATTTACGCGAAGTTTTGCGGTATAATGAGATTCCTTAGTTTCGCCCATGCAACTAGGTAGTAGGACATTGCTAGAAACACGTAAAATCAACAATTCCGACGCAAAACAAAAAAAAAAAAATAATAACACGGCGACTCACACTAACGCCGACAACATGATTCCAATGGTTTGTTGATGCGGGACGCGGCGTTTCCTGCCCACACCCCATCGCGCACGCGAGGGGGCGGGGGCCTGCCGCTAGGGGTGCTCAGGTTTCTTTTTAAGTATGAGTTAGTGTATGCGCAAGATACACAAAAAATAATCACAAACAATCTGTCAAGCTTCAGTAGCGACATAAAAACAAGTCGGAAACACCATTACAATACGAAAAAGATCCACATATGAATTTAAATGCATAAATGTGTACATAGAATATATAAAAAAGAACAATAAAAGACGCACCATTCGTTGTAGCTTGTCAAAGTGTGAAACGTTGAATAAAAGCGCTTACAAAGTGGAAGAATTGAAGAAATACCGTAAAAAGCATCAATAACTGCACTTGTCAAAGCATTAAACCAAAATTAAAACGCAAAAATGTTGTATAAGACATTCGCAATATAACAATGCACAAAACACTGAAATAAGACGAGAAAATAGGAATTGTGGAGGTACTGTAAAAAAGCATCCCTTACCTTAGGCTCTTCTTGGCATACATGCAAAAGCTGAAAACAAAAACAAGAAAAAAGGTATAAAATATGTTCATGCGAAAAACGTAGGTTACGCACTGAAATAAAACTACATAGTTTTCAACTAATTTACAGAACACCTCTTATTGTCCATATGCTGCTGCACATTCCCATGCATTTGTGCACCAATGTTTATGGGATCATTTGCATTCATCGTGTGAAGTGCAGTACCGTTTGAGCACAATGCGCAGATAGAAGCCCAATTTTATGTACGTACTGGTGAAAATGCCGATTATTTACGGTATTTGCGCTTCCCAAACTTAAAATATTTTCAGAATACCCAGGCTTTAGAGACTCCCCGCCATGTCATTTATTATCTCTAAATTCAAAATAGCTATTGAAAAAACAGCAATTAGAGGTTGTGGTAAAATCAACAGTTCAATTTTTGTACGTACATTCCAGTTGGGTGATGTCACATGTGTTGTATATGGTATTGGCATTGACACATTTCATTGTGACAGAAGTGGCAAGGCGGTTAGTACAAAAGACGTTTAAAATCACTTCCAAGTCAGGCAGTTTGTCTAAAACACAATATGTTGCGCTTGCTTTTTTTGAGTCTTTTGCTGGCGTGACTTTAGCCAGCATTTATTTCACACCATCAAACTTCTTACTTTCGGACTCTTACGACATCTGACTTCCCATTTCCAGTGTTGCCAGTAGAACAAATCAGCACCATAGACCACGTTTTAAACGTCAATAAATTCACGAAAAAGAAGCATTGTTACTTGTAATTTGGATTACTAGTTCAGATGTGCTCATTTGTGTGTTTTGAGGCGAATCAGTGACTCGAAATATCGCCGGTGCACCGCCCTTACTCGTTTGAGCGGGCACGAAAGTGGAGACCACATTGCGTTCCTCCTTGCAGCGCCGGACAGAGGCAGCTTGTCTGCCTCGCGCGAGCCCTGCTGAGGCAAAGCAAAGTGCTGATCTTGGACGAAGCCACGTCATCGGTGGACCTAGCCACGGACCAGCTTGTCAAGGAGACCATCCACTCAGAATTCCAAAGCACAACCATGATCACGATCGCACACAAGCTCCACACTGTCATGGACTGTGACAAGTAAGTTGCGGCTTTCACGAATCGCTTCCGGTGAAATGCGTACATTTGGCTCTTAACATATTTTATGGCTGGTATACATGATGGAGTATGAAACATCAAACATTTGGGCTCCGATCGTTTTACTCTAAGTGGGGCGTATGGCATCAGTAATTAAAGGAACCTTCCAATAATTCAGTCTGGACACTTTTATCGCTGTCATTATCTTAAACTTATACTTTAAACTTTAGAGTAAAAGTCTTAGAAGGTGACATTGATAAAAGTGTCCAGACTGAATTTTGGGAAAGATTCATTAATTATTGATGCCATACGCACCATTTAGAGTAAAAATACCGGAGCCTAAAAATGAAATAACACGCAAAGTGCCAAAATGGGCCATCTCGTGGTGGCGTAAAGTTTGGGCAACACCCAAACTTTATTAAACTTTATTATAGGTAAACGACCTAATTTTCGCGGGCTCAATATTTCGCGATTTAGGTAAAAGCTAAAGTTTTTCGAATAATTCGCGTGTTCTAATTTTCGCGACACGGTGGGATCTCAATATAGATTCTAATGAGTTTACATTTTACAGCAATTGTTCGCGGGACCTATTTTTCGCGAATCGTAGTCGATTCGCGAAATTCGCGAAAATTATGTACTCGCGAAAAGTTAGTCGTTTACAACATCTATTTTTTTCTTTCATATAAATAGCTTGGTGTTTACACACAAATTTGTTTTTAAATTTACTTTAGACTCTAAAAAGATAGTACAGTGCTACCCAAACTTTACACCACAACGAGATGATGACCCGTTTTTTGGCCTTTTGTGAGCTATTCCTAGGTTTACCGGTCCAACTACGCGGCAAAAGTTTTTACTTCCCGATCACATCCGAGCCTGAAGGAAACATTCCACGTGCTGCAGTGACCAATGTGGTTTTCTTTTCAAAACATGCGCCGTCTATACTCCGTTCAGCCTTGAGCTGAGACTAGAAGCGCTGCCTTGAGCAAGAGCTTTCTGCCCTTGCTAACACAAGTGTGAACGCGCAGGCACGAGCGACCAAAGCACAGCGGCAGCCAGCAAGCTCGCGCTGAAGGTGGTGCTTCTAGTCTCAACTTAAGGGCGAACGCAGCCCAGTCCTCCATTGTTTGCGCGCGTACTCTGAGCATATACCGGGCCATAGCCTCCTCTATACTCACAAAGCCTGGCAGTTCGACGACGGAGCCATAGAGTGCCCGGTCGCAGATTTGGAGCGCGAGGATCTTGTAGCACAGAGAATTTCTCGGGGAACCTGGGCGTGAGCGCACAGCTTTTGCAGCGGCGAGGATCCGAAATATGGTTTCAAAACCCGACAAAAAAGGAAGCGGGAGCGCTATGAACGGGAGGAGCACGAGCGTAAATTCCATCGCTCGAGCCTCGGGAGAAGTGTGTTTCGGCGTCTCGCCGCAGCGGGGCGCCCGTCACCTGACTGTTCCTCTGATCCGTTGTCTGCCGCTCTGCCTTTTCAATTTCGGCCGGCCGCGTCTCGTGGCGATCTGCCAGGCTTTGTCAGTATAGAGGAGGCTATGACTGGACGCGAAAGTTGCATCAGCGTTCCGTGAGAACTCGTCTCAGCTGGTATCAAAAACGAGGGTTATGTCAGCGTTCGACGAAAGCTCAAACTCAGCCACACGCTTCATAAAAAAAGTGAGGCGATTGCTAAGGTTGTTTTATCATTTATGAACCTTGAAAAGGGTCTTAGGTTGAGGAGCACTGTATACCGTAACTTCAAACCAACATGTGTGCTAATCACTAATGCTAAAAAAAAACGTTTTTGGTGCAGAATCCTAGTGCTGGCGGCGGGAGAAGTTCTCGAGCAAGGAACACCCGAGGAGCTGTTAGAAATCAAGAATGGACATTTCTTTGCCATGGCAAGAGACGCCGGACTTGCGTGAAAGTCTCAAGACATATCGCGCTTGTTTGAGCTAAGTGCTGATATAGCATTACGATCCTCAAAATGTGCCGTCTGCTGTTGGTGAGGAAGCTCCTCCAGTATTAACTTCATAAGGATTTAAGCTTTTTTTTGGCAATTAGTAGGTCACACCAAAACTCAAGGGATCAAGATGAAGTCATGTGGACATAAAAGCTTGCTTGGATCTTTCCTAGATATCGTACAAGTATTCTACTATGCTTGGATCTGGGCATGAAGCCAAACAATGCCATCGAATTTTCTGTGTGAAAGGGGATATCAACGGCGGGTACCCAATGAATTATCTACATTAATTTTTTAAGCCGCGAGCAACTTCCAAGCACATATCAGGATTCCTTTTGACCTTCTTGTATCGGTAGGTAATAAACCTTTTTTTTATTAGGAAGAAATGTGCAATTTATTAAATCATTTTTTCTTTGTGAATAAATGTCAAACGCATTAAAAAATATATTCAGCAATCCATTTTTCTTTTCATAAAAAATCAGCTGTTATTAATTCATCCAAATTAAAAACTTGAAATAACTTCTTTTCTGATCCTAGAGCGGCATGACTCTAGTGGCACAACTTGCGAAACGTCTTTTTACAATTTAATAAAGCTAAACACAAACGGCATGCTTGGCAGATATTTCAGTGTGCCCATATTGCAATATTTGTTCTATCCTTTACCACACAAGAAAAAAATGTATTGTTCCTCACTCATATTTACTGACGGACCAGCAAAGGTTGGCATTTACTTTTTGCAAATAAAGTTGTGAGCATGTTACGTTGTAAACAACAGTTAAAAGAAGCTACGATCAACAGACGGCTTGTTCGCGTTATGGTGTTTCTCAATAAGGTGCTCAACGCAGTTATTGACCCTCCCCTGTTACTTATTAAAATCCCATGTTCGACGACAACAAACAAATATCCACTTTTTTTACCCTTTCCAATTGAATCTGACTCCCATTGACACGCGTGCAGCTTATACACGACTCTTACTAACTCTAAAGTTGACTTCTACATTAATTTTAAAAATTTCAAGAGAAGTGTAATACTTTTAGTGCAATAGATGTACTCATGTTTCCTTCCTAGTTTATATATATATATATATATTTGCCTCATGACGTGCACTTTTGGCCTGCCAGCGGCTTGGGGGCACAATAAAACACACGATTGATTGACTGATTGAAAGCTTCAAACAATGTTAATTCTGGCGTCTGCCTGCTACCCACCCTCCCACCGGTAACAATTGTACGCCCTTTTCCAGTGCAGCCTGCAGCGCTTCAACCCTCAGCAGGTTCTCTACACTTCATCTTCGGTGACTTCAACAGTCACATTAACTAGTCCAACCCTGACACTTCCATCCCATCAGATCTTCTCGATGGCATGCTGCTAGTTGTACTGGACATTATTGGTCTCACCCAAAATTGTAACGCCCCATTCTACATTTCTCAAAACAGCAACGCTACTTTCCTCACCCTCGCTCTCACCAGCGATCCCAACTTATCTCACCGCTGCACTGCCACATCCAGCCTGCAAGACAATAATCACCGTGATTTTCTCACCAATATCCACTGCTCAGTTCCTAAGCGAGTTCATCAAGCCACGAAGTTCCAGCAGTTCTCAAAAACTGATTTCTCTCATCTCAGCCAGCTCATCCACACCGCCCCCTGGTCCATCGTGTTTGATCACCCATCGGCTCATGAGGCCTACGACCTCTGGCTCGACATGATGTCAGCACTTCAGCACAAATGTGTTCCCATCAGGACCAACCGGACGTGCGGCAGCCGTCCGTGGATGACGAAGGTAATTGCAGCATTAATTTCATTTGATTTCATTCATTTAATTTTACTCACCCCAAGGGTTTCCGAAAGACGCATTACATGAGGGGATATTCAAAACAAGTGACATGGGTTAAAAAACAAACAGGATAGCAAAACACGGAAAACTGAAATGTGATCGCGGATGCACCCAATGTCCTCAATCAAAGCGAAATAAAGAGAGAATAAAGCACGAACAGAGTACAAAAGCTATTAAACAAAAGCAAAATCAAGGTGAGTAATTATACAATAGTGAACACTGGTCTCTAAATGAAATGGAATTGCTGTCAGTAACAATATGATCAAGTAATGCATTCCAGTCTCTGATGCAAAGTGCTAAGGAGGAGAAAAGGAAAGTATTAGTGCGACCCAAGAATGGTTCTAGTTTCCGAGAATGATCTAATCTAATTAGACGTAAACACCGGCTAAAACCTAACAATCCCATTAATCTCACCCAAACCCGTACTGAAGTCAAGCGTCATATCCATATCACCCAGAACGGTTACCTACAGCAACTAGCAGCAAACGTTTGGCGAAAGCAACATGCCAACCCGAACTTCGCATATTTTCACCATCAATAAAAAATGTCCCAAGCGCCGGTCTTCACACATCACGGCGCACCCTATTCCCACTCTGACGACATAGTCGAGCTCTTCTCTTACCACTTTTCTCAGGCTGCCGCATTCAGTGTTGGGTAAAGTACAGTCGGGGAAAATATGAAAAAGGGCCAAGCGACCGCCGGAACCACCCAGAACTATCTAAGGGAAGAAATCTGAACTATGACGAAGCTGTTACGTGCATGAGCGTCATTTGCTGCTCAATTTTCGTAATCACTCCCCGCTTACCAATTCCTTTACTGACGGCTTCACTCCCAATCGCTCACACACTGAGGGCTCAACGGCAGCCGCTATTTGACCCTTGTTTGAACGCTGCAAGCTTTGTATAAAATCAGCGCAGTGATAAGCACTCAGTCAGCAACAGCTGGCCGTCTGAGCCAGGGGTGACAACAAAAAACGAACAATCGCTCAAATGGCGCACATGCGCATCATGCCTGCTGATAACTCGGCTTTCCTTTGTTAGATAGCATCCAAAGCCACGCACGTGCTTGGCCTTTTTTTATATTTGCCCCGACTGTACATCTAAAAAGTACGTCAAGCAAGGTACAAAGTAAATGAGAGGATATGTACAGGGTGTCCCCCCCAAAAAGATGTACAGTTTTTTTGTTTTGTTTTTTATTGCAAAAATAAACCACGCATCGCCGAACGCTCTTGTTTCGCCCAAAAGTAGCGCTAGAGGTTCGAACCTGATGCCAAAGTTTAAGCACGGACCGATATCTTATTTAAAATTTTTAAGTGATTTTCTGAAAATTTCAATGGGAAAATGGGGCCCATTTCTGTTTATTTTCGGTTTCTGGCGTAATAGAGCTCCATGTATTCGAGAGCACCGTCAGCCGTCATTTTCCTATTAAATTTTTTAGAAAATCACTTATAATTTTTGTAATAATATATCGGTTCGTGCTGAAACTTTGGCATCTGGTTCAGTTCTCTAGCGCTACAATTGTGATCGAAAAATGTGCCTTTGGCGATGCGTGGTTTATTTTAGAGGTGAAGAAAACCCTGTAATATTTTTTGGGGACACCCTGTACTTCTAGTAAATTAGTGAGTTCACCGGGCGCAATGTACTTAAAAGGATACTGAACCGAAATTTGAATTTCGCAAACTAAGGCCACCGAAGCGTTGAACGGGGTGCTACAAACTTCAAAACATCACTCATACATCGATATCTCAAACGGATGGCCGTACTTCTGGAAAAGAAGAGCGCGATCAAGCGAGGGCTATAACGTCATGGTCCTCCTGGAACATTTGAGAATGAGAGGAAGCGGCCTCGCTTCTCTCCTCCTCGCTTCGGTCCACCAGCTCGACGGGACGTAGCGAGGAGGAGAGGGAAGGGGCCATGTTCAATCGCGCACTTCTTTTCCAAAAATACGGCGATCCGTTAGAGATATCGCTGTATGTGTGATATTTCGGGGTTTTGCAGCTTCTCGCCTATCCGTCCAGCCTTGTTTTATGTTCTCAAAATTCCGGTTTAGTATCTCTTAAAAGTAAAGTACTATAAATACAACGTATTTTCAAAGTAAAGTTCAAGCCCTTTTTATCACAATCGTTCATGATGCCATAGCGAACAGAACAGCGCACAAAAATACAGGGAGAGTGAAAAGGAACATGCACGACACACAAGCGCTGACTCGCACTGAATGTATACACGAAAGGAAGAAGAGAATGTGCTGGAAGTTTTGCAGTGCCAGAACGTGTCACACACAACACAACACCATCTAACTAATATGGTTCAATCCCACCCCCGCCCATTTTGATCTGGATGAGCATTGTACCGGCGTGTGGTCGTGTCCGTGCAGCACGTTCAAGACCCCAAGCTAGCGGTTGTACAGAACTGGCTAAATTGCTCATCTACAGCTGAGAGACAAGTCGCCCTTTGAAGCAGACTAAGTCCAGGCTGTATAAACATACACATACCAATTTACTTTACTAACTAACCTGTATTTTACCCCTAGTACAATCCAAATGCAAGGTTTCTGTTAGACGTAGTGTCGCTGATGGGTGGGTAACGCAGCGGTCCCTCACGCTGAAAATGCAATGCGCATCCGATATTTCGCGCTCGTCTTGTCTCGATAATGTTCAATTGTCGTTGTGCTTCTAGGGGGTCAAAAAACTATCTTTTGAATTTCGCGAAATACTACGTAGAATCACTCCCTAACTTTAAAAACTGAATAAGCGTGCCTCAGGCTTTCTTTTTAGGCAACGGCAGTCGCCAAAAAAAATTTGAGAAATATGAGCATCGTTCATCCCCTCAACTCGGAGCCAAAACAAGTAGTCACGTGGCCTGGTGCCCATCCTTTGCCGCCAACGTTAATCATAGTCACGCGCTGGGGTTGGCAATGTAGAAAGCGCGTGCTGAGCTCCAGGCATTGTTAGAGTTCGGTTATTCTTATCACCGCAGTGGTTGGACACGAGCCACTATCCGAGTGTCCGCCGAGGCATTAATCATTACGAGCCGAAGTCGACTGCTCATGCAGTTCTCGTGTCCGATCCATGAGCAATGCTCGACTGTCGTGAGGCGGGTGGTTTCAATCCCACGATTACGTCATCATGCTTTGTGAGGGCAAGACTGAAAGAAATTGTCACCTTTTATCCTTGTAATTTCCGCGCGACAAAGAAGCTTATGAATCAGTGGCGGTCTGTGCAAGTATACTTGGGCCAGACTAGGATCAGTACGCCTCTGCAAAGTCATGAACATTCCAACCCGGTATCGTTTCATGACATCTTTAAAAATTGGAGAACACGAGCAGGTATTGCAATGTACAGGAAGATGACCGCCCACCGTAGATTTAAGTGAACGATCATGGTCGAGAAGGCGGTCATTCAGGCACCGGCCGGTCTGGCCCACATAGCTTCTACCAGAGTGGGATTATTCCAGTACACAACGCTAGTTGAACACGACGCATAGGGGTGGCTGCGGCGTTTCTGGCACTTGTCTTTTTTAAGGTTTTCCGCTATCCAGCAAACCTTGGAACAGATTTGCGCCATTCTTTTGGGAGCTCAAAACACCACAGGCATATCGAACCTTTTGAATGCTCGTTTTGAATTGTGCGCTATGTTTTGTGCATGAATGGAGCAACCACCATTAGTTTCTGGTGATCTCTAGGTTTGCTTCGCTGACTCCCTTTGATCTTACGTACCAGGGCCCCCACCACCTCGTTTAAAACGTGTGACGGGAAGCCCGATGAATGGAGTCTCAACTTGAGTGTTAAGACTATCCCGGACGAGGTGAAAGCAGGACTTCATAAGCGCAGACCCAAGTAGAAAAATAGCAATCTTCCTTTTAACAGCTTTCGAATGTGCTGACGTGTAACGAAGGATGCCTTTTTAGACTGAGGAGAGAAACTCCAGCAGATATGGTTCGTGTGAAGAGATAACGAAAGGTCTAGGAATTGTAACTTTCTATCCAAAGGTTTTTCAACTGTAAGCTTAAGACCAAATCCGCACTTGGAAATTACGTTAATTACCTTATCAACGTTACACCTTCGGAAGACTTGGGATACACAAGAAAAGTCATCAACATATCGAAGCACACTTGACACTTGTGATTTGCTGAGGACACCATCAATTGCTCTATCCCACGCTTGCTATAAAAATATAACTGAGTACGGGTGACGCACACGATCCTATACACAAACCTGACTGCTGTAAAGAGATATCATTTTTCCACCCAAAGACCAAAGAGTTCAGATAGAATTGCAGAAGTTCCAGAAAGTATCTTAAGGCACATCACTAGGTTTCTGAAGGAGAGCTCCCCTTGCTTTTCAATGCAGGACTTGACTGAGGCCAGTAATGCTTTGTGGGGCAGGGAATAAAAAGGCTCTTGCACGTCAACGCTGAATACCAGAATGGTTATTGAAATCATAGTTCTTCAAAGCTTACACCCCGGCTTCAGTATCGCTGATTAAAAAGGGGTCCTTAATACACAAACCGGATAAGTGTTCTTGAACAAAGAGAGCCACTTGGCACTGTTACGTGCCTTTCTCGGTGATGATGGCACGGAATGGTCAGGCTTCCTTATCGGTTATCGAACTGAAGGAAACCTAAAGATGAAGCCCTGCTGCTTTCTTGATATTTCCGGCCAATTGTGTCAAGGAACTGTATTCACAGAACTTTAATGCCTGCCTCTTGACCTGTCTTAGGGGCACTTGCACCTGCTTGGAGTTCTTATTTACGGCGGCACAAGCTTTTTCATTATGGTGTTTTTTCGGCATCAATACAAATGATTCTTCCTTGTCAGCCTCCAGAAGTCGAAGGTTATTATCGAAAAAAAAAGAAAATCAGAGGACGAGGATCATATATGTGTGTAAGCTGAATATTGGTGCCACAGAGAGCGTCAGCACATTCATAAATACAGCGTGGTTGAACATCTTCATTTGTCTTTTATGCCATTTTTCTAGTTAGAGCCAGAAGCTCGTGGGCTTGAAGAGTCGGTTGAAGGCAGAACTTGGGCCCAAGGCCTAAGACCTTTTTGAGCTTAGGCGGAACATGAATGTCGCCCAAAGAGCTACAGTAACCTCCAGCGGAAGGAGCCTTGTTCTTTTTTGGTAACCGTAGTCGGACTCGGCGCCTTAAAAACTCGGCGACGTCTCCAACTGATACTTGTACTATATGAGCGTGTTGGTGCTTTTTAAACATTTAGAAAGTGGAGACACATAAGGGACGATACAGACAGGACAAACTTTGTCCTGTCTCCAACTGACTTGTTCATTTTATAAACGGATCCTACGACGCCGCTTATGAGCGCTCTTGGGCGGGGCATACTGTCAATATACAGTCCTTGAAAAAGTGCGCTTGTCTCCAGTATTCGGGCCGCAAAACTTTGCACATTCTTTGAGAATGTCTAGATGACGGAATAACCAAGCCAGATAATTCTTGAAGTTCAATCGGACAGGTACCTTGTCGGATATGCCATGGATCGACCCTAGCACTGCACACACAAGAAGAAAGAGATTGATGAACGGTAGGTTAGAGATGACAGAGGAAGAGCCCGATGCAAACCTTTGGACGGGAAGTTACAATTCCTAGACCTTTCGTTATCTTTTCACACAAACCATATCTGCTGGAGTTTCTCACCTAGGTCGAAAAAAGGCGTCAGCAAATTCGAAAGTTATTAAAAGGGGGATTGAAATTTTCACATTCTGGTCTGCGCTTACAAAGTCCTGCGTTTAAACTCTCCGGGATAGCTTTAACGCTCAATTTGAGAGACTCTATTCGTCGGGCTTCCCGTCACAGGTTTTAAACGAGGGGGTTGGGGCCTTGGTACATAAGATCAACGGGGGTCAGCGAAGCAAACCTAGAGATCACAAGAAACAAATAATGATTGTTTCAAATATGCACAAAACACCGCATAATTTAAAAAAGAGCAGCCAAAAGGTACGATGCGCCTGTGGTATTTTCACCTCACAAAATAATGGCGCAAATCTGTCCCAAGGTTCGCTCGATAGCGTACAACCTTAAAAAAGTCAATTGGCAGGAACGCTACAGCCACCACTATGTGTTGTGTACAATATCCCACTAACGTTGCGGTAGAAGCTATGTGGGCCAGACCGGCCGGTGTCTGAATGACCGCCTTCTCGAGCATGATCGTTCACACTTTTCAATGCGAAAGCATTGACTGTCCGTGGAGCAAACCGGCGTTATAATATGCTTTTGAAGCCGCGCCCAACGGCGCCTAAACTCCCCTATTCCAGTGGAGTGAAGCCTGTCGTCTAGCTGTGGCAGCGATCTGATAGAAAGGCTCCCATTGGCTGGCGCGCGTCATAGTTTCAAGCACCGAGGCTCCCATTGGCTCTCGCGCGGCGCAATTCCAAGGAACGCCACCAGAGAAGCCCTCTCCATGGCGACGCCGCGGCCGAGCCGCCGGTAAGAGGGAGCGGCTGGCCGCCAGGCCAGCATGGCCCGCACGGGCAGACTCCGGAGTGGCTGCACGGCAGAGCTCAGCGGGGCACGGCCTTTTCACGAGAGCGCGCGCTCGGCCGTCGGCCGCTACCTCGGCAGTAACGAAACGTGGCCGCCCACGCCAGTACGCCGCTAGATGAACTAAGGAAGCGGAAGAACGAAATCCATGCTTTTGCACTCACAACTCATAAGAGTGCTTAGGTGTCCTCGGAATTTTATTTATTTAAAGATACTGCCAACCCGTCTTGGGGTCATGACAGGAGAGAGAATACAAAAATACATGAAAAATAAAACATCAGTGTTTCAATAACAAAACAAATCACTCGCGTAGTTACACGCGAGTGATGTGGAGCCTAAGCATACATTTCATTTTTATTCATACCAGCAACACGGCACGCAGTTAGGCTAGTTGGTAGTGCATCTCCACAGTGGGTTCTGGTGATAAAAGGTAGGCGATTAATTCGTCTACCGAGCACGTAGCTTTCACTTGTAAAGATAAAAAGCCTTTCTTTATTCCTCTTTTGCCCGAAGCCAATAGGGCGTTTTCACCGACGTCATTTCGTTCACCATTTTGTTGTTATGAGCACTTTGGTGCGCGCAGAAGGCGAGCATTCCGAAGATTAACATCACACCCTCAAATTGGTAGTGCACAAAAGCTCATGTTTTATCACGCTGACATCTAACAACCTAATGGCGGATTCACGTGATGTGAAAACACCCTATACACCAACACGCGGCCCTGACGTCACGCCGATGCAGTGGCACTGCTATTGCCGGGGCGCATGCGCAAACGCTCCACTTAACGCGAATCTGGTTTGTGCCCATGCGCAGTGCCCACAACTCGTGCGGGAACTGCGCGCTTGGCCACACCTGGGGGGGGGGGGGGGGGGGGGGGGCTTGTTTGTAAACAGCGCGTTGGTTTATAGACGTTTGCAAGCATGGCGTCCCGGCTGGTGCCCCATCCGTGCAAGCACGTGCAGCATGCACGTGAAGATAGCCTTGGCAGGCCTGGAATCCCACGTGCTTGCTCACACGAGGAAGAGCATGGTGGCCGCCAGATGCCCTGTTTGCAATCGTCTATACATTACATTGTAAGCATGAATCGAGAATACTGACGCCAATTTCGTTGCGTGCGCTGGCGCACACCGGGGGCTGCTGGCTCGTGAGCAGAACGTGCGCCACTCATTATGGACACTTCAATATAGGAAGTATTCACTGGCGGCCATAGCTGTGTGCACGACTGCTGAGCGCGTGCTGATGGCGAGCTTCCACAGTTCTTTTGCAACGTGCATTCCGCACCCTCAAGATTGCCGGTCTTAGCAGCCTATTAATGTGGGCTCGTCCAGAGCATGCGCTCTAGACATCACCCACAAATATGGCGCCCAGTGAATATTCCTTATAGGGAGTATTCACTGGCGGCCATGGCTGTGTGCGCGAATGCTGAGCGCGTGCTGATGGCGAGCTTCCACAGTTCGTTGCAACGTGCATTCCGCACCATCAAGAGTGCCGGTCTTAGCAGCCTATTGATGTGAGCTCGTTCTGAGTGTGCGCTCTAAACAGCACCCACAAATATGGCGTCTAGTGAATACTCCCTATAGGGAGTATAGGAAGTATTCACTGGCGGCCATAGCTGTGTGCGCGAATGCTGAGCGCGTGCTGATGGCGAGCTTCCACAGTTATTTGGCAACGTGCATTCCGCACCATCAAGAGTGCCGGCCTTAGCAGCCTATTGATGTGAGCTCATTCTGAGCATGCGCTCTAAACAGCACCCACAAATATGGCGTCCAGTGAATACTCCCTATTCACTGGCGGCCATAGCTGTGTGCGCGAATGCTGAGCGCGTGCTGACGGCGAGCTTCCACGGTTCTTTTGCAACGTGCATTCCACACCATGAGGATTGCCGGTCTTAGCAACCTGGTAATGGGGGCTCGTTCTGAGCGTGCGCTCTAGACAGTACCCGCAAATATGGCGCCCAGTGAATACTTCTTATTTGGTTCGAGCGACTCCTAGCCCATCTTGAGCTATGAAACATTTTTAGCCCCCACCTGTACGGTTTTCGCCCGCCAGGAGCTGCGAATCGTCCCTCGCAACTTTCCCCCATACACCCAGTGCCGGCCTTAACATCCAAACTCCGTGCGAGATTGACTAGCTAGATTTTAAAAAGGCTTTGGACAGCATAGATGACAGCTTGCTCCTACCCAAACTTCAACGGATGAGAATCTCTGGTTCAGTATACTCCTGGCTGCAGAATGTCCTCTCTGGGCGTTGCCAAGATGTTGCCCATCAAAACGCTCGCTGCTCCTTACGGGTAACGGACATTTGATCGAACGCCATTTCATCAAACGCCGTTTCATCGAATAAGTGGACCTTTCATCGAACGCCGATTTATCGAACGCCATTTCATCGAATCACTTGACGCCGTTTCATCGAATTTTCCTTTATTGAATTTTGGAGTAATTCAATACTTTTTACATAATTTACTATCGCTTTTGAAATAGGTTTGACAGCCGCTCTAAATTTAAAAGGTCTATTTTTTGTTCACCTAAACGTTGGCTAATGAATCATAGAAGGTAGCTATCATATCAAAACTTGAGTGGATACGCGACTTATTATTTTTTGGCGAGGTATAGGCGGCTGTTCTCGACCACACACTTTTTTCCCCTTCACCCCTTCAAGAGGGAAACAGCAGCGTCTTTTTTTTTTATTTCGTATTGGTCGATTTACCTGTAGTTTTCATTTTATCCTAGGAGAATAGCTTTCTTTTTAAGAACATATATGTTCTTAAAAAAGACGCGTCTCCCCTCTTCGTTAATTTATTGTAACCGACAGAACCGCGGACCTGTCGGATCTTCGACATGCAGTATATATACTGTATTCCGAATATCCGGCAGGCCCATGGTTCTCTCGGTTACAATAAATTAACAAAGAGGGGAGACACGTATTTTTTTCCCCGTATCATGGGACACGGAGACAGATCACTGCTTCAACGACGGCTTCGTCTTGAAGCAGAATAGGTCTCTTCAAGGACGAAGATATATACGCCCTTGAACCGACGTGCGTTCATCACTGCACCTGATGATCACAGCTTTAAAAAGTGTCGTCAGTGTTCCCGTTTCTTAATTATTGGCCACATTAACATAGGTCATCATTTACTAAAAAAAAAGAATAGAAGGTGACACAAAAGGTTTTTTTCCTTTTATATAAGTTTATAAATTATAATAAATATTAAAACACTGCTATCCACCCGGCGCTAAAACGAAAAAAAAAATATTTCCGAGATGTAGATTTTCTACTGCTCAAGTAGGCGGCGTTCGATGAAACGGCTTCGATGAAATGGCGTTCGAAATGGCGGCCGTCTTATATAGCCTGAGGGTATGGATGCGCCCGGTATGATCGGATGTAGGTTGGCTCCCCAAAGGGGCGGACGCGTCCAAGTGTCAAGATCCCAGAGGGTGTGCCTGACGCAGATCACTTGAGAAGGGCGAGGGAGAGTCGTACACAAGACAATACGGCCTCGCCTCGCATCCGGGACGCGCCCAGACATGGCGACGCCACATGGCCTCCCTGAGCTAGGCCTATATAGGGATGCGGGGAACACGTGGTTCCCACATCGTTTAAATTATTTATTTATAAAACATGAGTGCGCTGCAAGTTTGAATATGCAGCCTCCAACTGGAATCCCGGTACGACTTGCCTTGCTGACTCTATCGAATCCATACAAAACAATTGGCATGTTTTATCCTCAGTAATTATAATCTCACCGCTAGTGCCACATCGATGAAAAACATTTTACTTCTACCCAGTCTCGCACATCGACGTGGAATTACTAGCATTAGCATTTTTCATAAAATTTTTCCATCAGAAAAACCCGCTACTCCGAAATCAGTTATTAACACCACCATAATTCATAATTCCTTTCCGCTCATTTGGATCACCAGAACAAAGAGGGGGTTCCATCTTACCACTATAATAAATATTTTCACTCATTCATTCCGAGTCGCGAAATAATGGAATCGGTTACCTTCATCTCTTACATCAATTGCTGATAGTGCTCTGTTTCAATCCTGCTAGTGCCCCAGTTTTCCCGACTGTTGAACACCTTTTCTGTTGTTGTTTCTTTTGTATTTTTACCACTCCCCCTGTAATTCTCTAGGACCACGGGGGTAAAATAAATAAATTAATAAATAAATCGCATATCGTTTAGTGGGCCAAAAGGAAGATAGAAAGCCAAAAGCCTGCTTTTTTGTGCAAAGATTTGAATACGTAGCGGACTATTTCATACCTCCTTTTCTTCGAAAGCGCTCCGCCTTTTCACTGTGATATATCCGCGGTACCCAAAGCACGTCAGCCGGCCCCAGCTCACGCATTAGACACGAGCACTCGCGTCTCCAGCTCGGTGCCTGCCCTCTCGCGGCGGAAACGGGAAGCGCCCTATTGAGGGCCTACCGGTTCTCCTGCTCAGCGGGCACGGCAGAACTGCTCGCGATCATGGCTCGCGAACAGTCATTTCCGAATGCAAACAACACTCTTTACTTCCCCTATGTTGTGCCGCAGCCGGTATGGGATTGTACCTTACAAGATAGTTTTAGTAAAAATTGTCAAGGTGCAGGCGAGCTGGTGTATGTTGATCATGATGTTTAAAATCCTGAGACGTTTGTCCTGTCCCCTTTTGTCTGTCTTACAATTTTTCTTCATTTTTCCTTCCCAGTCTCAGGATTTTAAACATCATAGTTTTAGTATTGGGTATAGACGCTTTCAGGCAGCTCTGCATGGGCGCCGCCATAACCGACCTTCAGTTTTTGTTTCTTCTTATTCCGTTCGCTCCACTGCATCATTACCACAGTAGGTCAGGTCATTGCCATTTTGGATTCTACCGCGTCCTTCTCACCAGCATAGGCCCTTGTGGAGACTCGTCAACGCCCGCTTCAGTGGCTCGGCATCTCGGTAAGACAAGAGAAGGTCGGCTATGGCGGCTCAATTTGGCGCGCGCTGAAAGCGTCTATAAAAGCAAACACCAAGCTGTGCGTTAGAACTGCGTGCTCCACGCTGCGCATGCGCGTCGTCCCCACTTCAAGACCACAATTCTGGGCTCCGCGCACGCGCAGTGTTGAACACGCAACTACGGAAACACAGCGCTTGCGTTCGCTCGTGTACGCAATAGTAAAACTCACTGTTTCACCGGTTTCCAACGCCAACGAAACGTGCGGCCGAGGACAGGCGGGTAGGCGTTCCTTCAAACTGGAAAGGCTGAAATTCACAAAACGACTCCGCGTAAAAGCAAATATATATATTCTTACGAAGATGAAGGAAACAAAGACGGGCAATCAGGCAGGGGAAAAAGAAGAAGGGCCCGATCTCCCGATCCCTCAAGGTCGAAGCACCCACCTCATCCTTCTCCTGCAACCCTCCTTAATCTTCTGTAAATAAACCATCTTTCACCGTAACATTCTTTGGTGGAGGTGCGGATCGGCCCCCGACCTGGATACACGAAGCAGACGTCGCCAACCTCCGACCGACTTGACTTCCAGTTCCGAAACACCACCCGAAGGCGCTCCAGCTCCGCCGCAGCCTTCACTGGTTATCGCCAAACCGCGAGATCCTGGCCTTTTCACCGGCACAGGAGACCAGGAGGTTGAAGACTGGATCGACCTCTATGAAAAAGTAAGTGTCCACAACCGCTGGGATGGCACTATCATGCTGGCGAATGTCATATTCTACTTGCGTGATACCGCCCGAACATGGTTTGAAACACATGAAGAGGAACTAACGTCGTGGGACCTCTGCAGAGCCAAGCTTCAGGACCTCTTCGGACGTCCAACCGGTCGCAAGCTCTCGGCCAAGCGAAAGCTGGCATCCAGGGTCCAAACATCGACCGAATCATACGTGACCTACATCCAAGACGTCCCATCTCTGTGCAAGAAAGCTAACCCCGAAATGCAAGAAATCGAACGGATGGAACACATCCTCAAAGGCATCGCAGATGATGCCTTTCAGCTACTTGTCATTAAGGATTGCTCGACTGTCGACGACGTCCTGAAAGAGTGCCGCAGGTTCGAAGCTGCAAAGACTCGCAGGATAGCACACAAATTCAACCGTTTGCCAAACACCACGGCAACATCATCTTGTGAAGACTCTGATACTAACACAGAGCGCATCACGAAAATCGTCCGCCGAGGACTAGAGGCGATGATGCCCACTGACGGTGTTTCCCGGTCTCCCCACTCATCGACTAACGAGTTCTCTATCGCCGCCGTTAAAACTGTCGTTAGGCAAGAAATGGAGAAGTTCTGCGGCTCGCCGCGTCCAAGTCTTCGACCATCATTTGGTCAACAGGCCCATACGCCCGAATGCTGCGCCTGTGAATCTTCAACTCCGACGCCATCTTTCAGATCATATCACCAACGATATCCGGCCACGTGGAGGACCCCCAACAACCGACCCATTTGTTTTACTTGCGGTATGGCTGGTCACGTCGCCCGCTACTGCCGAAATCGCTGGAACCGACAACCAAACAACCGGAAGTTTCTACCCACTAATGACGGTCGTCATTGGTGGGTAGCAAAGATGCAACATTCTATCGCTCATCGCGGAACCCTCGCCCTCAGTTCCCGTGTCACCGCCAATCATTGTCCCCACTCGTTCGCCGCCCCGTTTCGCCGTGCCATGATCTTCGATCCTCGGAAAACTGAATCATGCAGCTTTAGGAGGTGAGGCTGCATCACAGTTTATAGCCGCAAATCCTCTACACAATATCGTCGCTACATCTCATAATCGACTCATGGTTCATATTGAAGGTATTAGCGCATTAGCCCTTGTCGATACTGGAGCCGCAATTTCCATAATGCGCGAACACCTCCGACGACGGTTACGAAAAGTAATGACGCCACCTGACACGAAAACGCTCCGTGGTGCAGATGGCGGCATTATCTCACCTCATGGAATGTGCGGCGCTCGCATAATTGTTAACAAGACTACCTTTATCCTTTTAACAGTCTTTATAACCTGTCCCCACGAGATCATTCTCGGCTGGGACTTCCTCTCCTCACATTCGGCCCTCATCGACTGTGCCAAAGGCGAGATTGAGCACGATACTAGTGAGTCCTGCGACGTTTCTGACTCAGTTGTGTCCAGATTATGTCGTCTTGAGACATCACGCATTCCTCCCTTGTCTGCTGCCGTCATAAATGTCACAACAACCTACTCGGTCCAAGACGGTGACAACATTATTACACCGAATATGAACATCTTGATTGAAAGGCAACTTGCACTACCACACTGCGTCGCAACTATCCAAAGTGGTGCCACAGATCTATGGGTAGTCAGTATTGGTCAGAGTCATCAAATATTACCGAAAGGTATGACTATTGCGCGAAGTTTCTCTACAATCAATTGTGTCGTCGCCGCCATTTCCGAGGAACAATCAGAAAGCACCGTCGCTACGCAACTATCGAGCCCTGCCCTGCCAGCATTACAACCATGATTGATCCGACTTTGGACGAGGATAAGATCCATCAACTTCACGACCTGCTTTCCAAGTACCACACCATCTTTGACTTTCCAAGTCGTCCTCTTGGCCAGACAAATGCAGTTACTCACCGAATCGACACCGGTACTGAACCTCCAATCCACCACCGTCCTTACAGAGTATCACCGAGCGAACGCCGCGCTATCCAACATGAAGTTAATAAGATGCTGTCACAAAACGTTGTCCAGTCCTCGTCAAGTCCTTGGTCTTCTCCTGTCGTCTTAGTGAAAAAGAAGGACGGATCATGGCGCTTCTGCGTCGATTACCGCAAATTAAACAATATAACACAAAAGGATGCGTACCCCATGCCCCGTATCGACGACACTCTTGATTGATTATATGGCGCTGAGTATTTCTCCTGCATTGACCTACGCTCTGGGTATTGGCAGATCAGCGTCGACGAATCGGACCGCGAGAAAACTGCGTTCATCACGCCTGACGGACTCTTCGGATTTAAGGTGATGCCCTTTGGTCTTTGCAATGCGCCAGCCACGTTCGAAAGAATGATGGATCGTCTCCTCAAAGGCCTAAAATGGCTAACCTGCTTATGCTACCTCGATGATGTAATCATTTTCTCTGACTCATTCTCCACACCTCGAACGTGTGCAGCAAGTTTTTTATGTTTTTCAACAATCTGGACTACAGCTCAACTCATCAAAATGTCGGTTCCGAAGTCAGAAAATTAAAGTTCTGGGGCACCTCGTCGACAAAAATGGTATCCTCCCAGACCCAGAAAAAATCCAGGCAGTCAAAGATTTTCCCAAACCTCAATCAACGAAAGACGTTAGGAGTTTTTTGGGGCTTTGCTCCTACTTTCGCCGCTTCATTCGAGACTTCGCACACATCGCACTACCACTGTCCTCTCTCCTCAAGAAGAACCAACCTTTCGAATGGCACCACCAACACCAGTCGTCGTTCGGGTATCTCAAGGCTGCTTTGACATCAAGCCCCATTCTTTGACATTTCGACGACACGGCACCCACCGAAATTAGAGCCGACGCCAGTGGTCACGGCATCGGAGCTGTTCTTGTGCAACATCAACTTGGAACAGAACGAGTAATTACCTACGCCAGCCGGCTCCTTTCACCAGCTGAGCGCAATTACACCATCTCTGAGAGGGAATGCTTGGCTGTGGTATGGTCAATTTGTAAATTTCGGCCATACCTCTTTGGACGTCCCTTTCGTGCAGACATGTACGTAACGCGTTACAAGTAACGAGTTACTTGTACCTAGTTACTATTTTCGGTAACGAGTAACGTATTCAGTTACTTTTTCAGAAAAGGAACGAGTAACGGTATTTAGTTACTTTGAAGGCCAAGTAACGAGTAACGGTATCTCGTTACTTTTGAGGAGTAACGTGTACAACACCGCTTAAACGGCCTTGTTTTTATTCTAGCCTGAGTATGTGTCTATTGCGACAAAGGCAGATGCAAAACCCGAAAAACAAATAAACAGTATGACAGTACAGCAACGTATATCGCTGAACACGTCAGTCGAACGGTTCGACTGACGTGTCCAGCGATAAACGTTGCTGTACTAAACTCTACAGCTGGGAATGTCCTCCACCCAGCGAGCACAATCAGGTTCGTTGGTTGAACTTTCTAGAACCGGGCACGGACCGAATGTAAACCCGGAGGTTGCAAACACGGGAAGGCACATAACCCATTACCCGCTGTCCTCAATGAAGGCGCAGTTCCCGAAGATTCAGCAGCTCTTCCTGAAGCAAACCACTGCCGTTCCTTCGAGCGCGTCAGTAGAACGACGCTTCAGCGTCACCGGAGATGTATTTTCAAGCTAGCGGGGAAACATAACTGATGAAAACTTCGACAGGCAGCTGCTGCTTAAGGGAAATGACTACTAAAAAGAAAACAATAAACCACGAAACAAAAACAGTTGTGTATTTGGTCTTCAAAGTAACGTAAAAAGTAACTCGTTACTTTTGAGGTAACTCAGGCGTTCCTTTTGAGAATCGGTAACGAGTAACGTATTTACTTACTTTTTGAGCGAGTAACGAGTAACGGTATTTAGTTACTTTTTTTGGGTAACGTGTACATGTCTGCTTTCGTGTCATAACTGATCACCACGCGCTCTGCTGGCTGTCGTCACTGAAAGATTCTATTGGCCGCCTCGGCCGCTGGTCGCTTCGACTTCAAGAATATGACTTTACCATCGTATACAAATCCGGAAAAATGCACCAAGATGCTGACTGTTTGTCCCGCTATCCAGTGAGCCCAGTCGATTACTCAGATGACGCTGAATTGCCTGTCCGTCCAATCTCAGACCTCCTCAACCTTGCCCAAGAACAACGCCATGACCCAGCTCTTCGAGCTCATATTGAATATCTAACGTCAAACCTAAACAAGCCATCCTCAGGACTCTTTCGCATTCGAAACGACATCCTATACCGCCAAAATTTCCGACCAGATGTATTACCGTGGCTTGTAGTTATTCCTAAACACCTACAGACAACAATTCTTAACGAACTACACGACGCCCCTTCATCAGGTCATCTCGGTCTGCTTCGCACCTACACAAAGGTTAAGGATCGTTTTCATTGGCCTGGCATGCATCAAACTGTTAAGAAATATGTCTCCTCATGCGACCCGTGTCAACGTCGAAAGATACCGCACACTCGACCATCAGGACTCCTTCGACCACTGCACCCTCTGCTCAGCCCATTCCAGCGACTCGGGGTTGATTTTCTAGGACCCTTTCCTTTGTCACGCACTGACAACCGTTGGATCGCAGTTGCAATAGACCACACCACTCGTTATGCGATCACCCGCGCCCTTCCAACCAGCACTGCTGTTGACCTAGCCAAGTTCATCTTGGAGGACGTCATATTGAAATACGAAACACCTCGAGAACTTCTCAGCGATCGCGGACGTTCTTTCCTCTCACGCGTGGTCTCAGAAATCCTACAATCCTGCTCCGTGCGCCACCAAGTCACCACCGCTTATCATCCACAAACAAATGGATTGACCGAGCGATTGAACAGGACATTATCCGACATGCTGTCTATGTACGTCTCGTCCGATCACAGCAATTGGGACGCCGCCTTACCCTATATCACTTTAGCATATAACTCCTCACGCCACGACACAACAGGTTTTACCCCATTTTATATACTCTTCGGCCGTGAACCTCCCTTAATGATTGATTCCCTCCTTCCACTTCAACCAGACGCTTTCCTTACAGCATTCGCATCCGATGCAGTAAGTCGATCGAGCAGAAGACGCCCGCCAATTAGCTCGTCTACGCACACTTGATTCTCAAGAGCGCCAGTGCACTCGGTATGACAGTTCCCACCAGCATGTTAGTTTCTCTCCCGGAGATCTTGTCCTTCTTTGGACACCGCAGCGCCATGTCAGATTGGCCGACAAACTACAACATCGTTACATTGGACCCTACCGGATCTGCCACAAATCTACTGACGTCACCTATGTAATAGAACCCCTCCATGAACAAAACGACGGACGCCGCAAACAACGAGACACAGTGCACGTGCTCCGTCTAAAGCCATACATCGCACCGTCGGCCCCGTAGCTCAACGACGAGACGTCGTTTTCTTTCTGACGGGGGTAATCTTACGAAGATGAAGGAAACAAAGACGGGCAATCAGGCAGGGGAAAAAGAAGAAGGGCCCAATCTCCCTATCCCTCAAGGTCGAAGTACCCACCTCATCCTTCTCCTGCAACCCTCCTTAATCTTCTGTAAATAAACCATCTTTCACCGTAACAATATATATATTTTTTTTCCATTGATATTAGATTATTTTTATTTTATAATTTGCTAATTAAAATGCTGCAATTGGCACCAGTGATGATAATTTGCCAACTTTAGATTTCCACAGTTCGCGTGTTTGGAAATATATCATATGCAACAGTATTCATATCTCTATATAAAATATATAAATTCTGAAAGTTTTGTTGTAAAAAAACAAAATCCGTTTTTTTTTTTTTGTATTTTGGGGCATTGGTTTGGAAGGACTGGCAGCAAATTGTTTCGCCGATTGTCCCTCCTGGGTTCGATCCCCACCCCCGCCCGTTTCGATCTGGATGAGTTTCGTACCGGCACGCGTTCGTGTCACTTCTGTGTGACGCACGTTAAAAAACCCAGGTAGCGGTTGTACTGCACTGGCTAAATTTCTCATCTACAGCTGGGAGACAAGTCGTCCGTTGAGGCGTACCATTATCAAGGCTGTATAAAGATAAAAGCAACACAATTAATGTTTTTTCGCCAATTGTCAAAATTCGCGACTTTGATAGTACCATGCTTTACACACAATTAATATTATGCTACACTTTGATCTTAGCCAACAGGCCGAATTTATGTGAATTTATGTGGCTATATGTGGATTTCTCAGACTAACAAGAATGTTTTCATTGATACCAGACTATTTTTTTTTTTATTTTATAACTTGCAATTAAGAATGCTGCAGTTGGCACCATGATGATAATTCGCCAACTTTAGATTGCCATAGTTTCCGCGTTTGAAAATATATCATATGCAACAAATTATCTTAAAGTTCGAAAAACTACGTTTTAAAAAGAAAATATCTCAATTGTATTATTATTAATAGAACGTGCGGTAATGTATAGCCCCAATAAACGCCAAAATCACGAAAAATACGCCATTTAACCTTATTAGTCTTTACAGAAAGGTCTCATTTTGTTTTCTTTTTAAAAAATGAAAACCATACATAAGCACTGAATGTAATATTAAGCCTTAAGGCCCGTTCACACTCTTGCGACCTCTTAAACCTGGGTTCCTTAAAACTTCTTAAACCAGAGGACACACTGGCGCCATCTATTGGGTAGCAGTGTAAACTCGGCGGTCCGGCATAATTTTTTATTTCTCTCGCGCATTATCCTTTCTTTCTTGGCTCGAAAAACTTTTGTCAATGTTATAAACGAGCCTTTCTATGGGTATTACGCACATTTGACCTCGAAAATCCCGCAAAACCTTCGCTCTAGTGAAATGCAGTTCCAGGGTCACCGCATAGATGGCGCCACAATGCCAGTGTGTTTAAGAGATCTCGTCTCTCTCAGCCGTACTCGGTCGCAAGAGTGTGAACGGGCCTTTATGCGTTACGTGTAGCCTTAAGAAAGGCACACACCTCTGTTTCCTGACTCGGATTCCGTTACTTAAATTTTTATAGTAAAAACGGCATTGTTTTAACGTTTTAGATGCGGAGCATCTCTTGCTCGGGTCTATGTCCCGCGGCGTCGGCGTTGTAGTCGGCACTCGAACTACGCACGCGCAACTCTCCTCCTTCCCTCTCTCCAACAGCTGCGCGTTACTCTCTCCGCTCTCTCTCTCTACCAGCTGCGTGCACTGCGCGTGCGTTCGCTTCTCCTCACACCGCGCGCACACGCGCAACTCTCCTCCTCTAGTCTCCTCTCCTTCAAGTGTGAAAAATAAATAAACGGCGAGCGGCGAGCGTTCCAAGTTTCTCTGCCGCGAGCCGCGACGAAGGCTCGCGTAGGGGGTAACGCTAGGGCAGTCGGTGGCGCCATCTCTAGACGTCAGCACGCAACTGACTCTTTCCTCGGAACCAACACGATGCTCCGCATCACCCCATGGTTCCCCTCGGGAAGATGGTGTATTTTTTTTTTAAACATATTTTAAACTCATCACCCATGACGCTATTTTGTAAAATTTGGATTTATTCTCTTATTCTTGTGTTGGGAATAATGCTAAATCAATTAATCCTCTAAATGCCCAAGAACCCGTTAAACAGTCCCCAGTTCATTATTTCGAATGACAGTTATGAGTGAGAAAAGGCAGCAAGAACGCGCGAATATCAGAGCTTATTGTTTCAACAAATGCAATATTAAATGTTACCTCTAAGGTGTAAGATCCTGTCTTTAAAAGGACACTGAACTTTCCAAAATATTTTTAAATGCCTGGATCGGACACACGTCACAAAATAAAGTTTCCGCAAAAAAAAATTGTTTGCTCAATGATTACGCTGTGAGAAACATGGGTTAGGAGAAACAGAAATTAGCACCTATAACCAGAAATTAAATCCAAAATAGAAGTTAGTTTCGTTTTCGTTCCTGAACTGAAAGGTGCCTCGTTGCATAAATATTACGCCAAACATCTTTGTTTGTTTTCAGGATAAAGGGATGACCTGCGTGCTTAACACCCCAGCTTCCTCGTATAAGCCGGAATAATTTCTGTTGCTCAGTGAAACCAGCACGCTAGACAGGCTCAGCAACTGGAATACAAGCACGTACGCATCTCCGACCCTCACTATCGCTACTATCGCCCCGAGATCTAACCTTGCCGCCACCGAGCGGCCGACATTGGAAACATGCGAAAGCGGAGATACCGCCTTGCGTCGTCTGCTACAGGCGCACGTTGAGAAGCATGAATCTTGACCAACGAGCTCGTTGATCCCGACGACGCAAGCGGGTTTCCGGCTGAGCTGAGCGCTTCTCATTAAACGCTCGCTGTTTTTGTTGCCGTCTCTTCCTACTAAAGATTGTGTTGTATCGTTTCACACGCGCGGAAATTCAGCAAAGCGATTATTATTAAGTCGGATGCTTTAATAATCTTAGTTGTATTTTGTATAGAAACACTGGTCCCACATGTTTTTGTTTTCTTGCACGAACCCTAGCTTTCATAAAACATTGAATGTTGATTGAAGCTGTGGTTTGATTAAAAAATTAACCTGACTGATCGCTACATCCTTTAATAGACTAATCAATTAATAAATGCCTTAGTAGATTTTTCACCAGTCATACTGCATGAAAGACGTTAAAACTACACATTTTTTTACTATTTTTACTATGGCATAAATGGGATATTGCATTCCCATTTTAAACTTTACGTTGTGCCAACTACATAAATATGAACACGGGAAGCCTTTTAAAGTGAAGCAATTTTGAAGTTATTATTTAAACAGTATATAATCACCACCGATGACAATCACAAGCATGCTGATGTGGTTTACCGTGCAAACCTGTGTCCTGAAATAAATAAATACGTCTAAATCAGGCAACTTTTACTTTTTCTTGACTTTCTCCAGCACAAGATTCTGATTACACGGCAAAAAGAAGTATCGCAATTAAAGCATCACTTGAATAATCTGAAGGTTAATCGATAAGCTGCCCAGTCCTGAGATGCGTTAGGTGAGAGTGGAGGGTGATCGGAAAGTCTCGTGAGAGTCGCTAGCCCTCATCAGTAAAAAAGTGTCACTGCGGCCGATGCCGCCTGTGTCATGGTGCGTGTCCTTTGTTACAGTTGCAGAGTCTGCTATGTTTGAATATAAGATTATTTTGCCAGAAATGTATAATATTAGCCTCTTGACATCCGCGGCCTTCCCCGAGAAAATTGAAGCGGGTGAACCCACACTACCAAGAAAAGCATCTGATAACACGCACGCTACTGCGTTGCTGGGTTACTCTCGTTTGTTCCACTCGCGGCAGATATATTATAATAGTTTGTTTCACTTGTCTCAATTGTCCTGTCAACGAACAGTTTCAGGATCGTAACTATAAAAGCACTCTCACCCAGGGGTTTCCCCAGGAATTAAAATTAGGGGGGTCCCACGTAACACGAGAACGTTATGAGAACATTCCGGGAATGTTCAAAAGAACATAGGCAACATTCTTGGAATGTTGCTGCTGTAAATAAAAAGAAAGGCGGTCACCCGTGAAAATAAAGAAGAGCAGTGCCTGCGTGGGCCTGCGGATAAGACGAGGGGCCTCACATGACGAGGTGATGACCGGCGGGGCCGGGGGCGCGGGAGCCCCGGAAGGAAGGAGGCGTCCGACGCGGATGGTGGCTGGTAGCATACTCATTTATTTAAGTCAAGCGCCACGGGGACACGACCCTGAAAACACGGGCGCAATGGTGGACAGTGGCGCCATCTAGGTAGTGTATATAGAACTTATACAACAGTTGCAAATTCACCTAGAACATTTTATCAACGTTGTCAGAATGTGGCGCAGGCACTTATCGCTACATTCGGGGAATGTTTTCAAAGGGATACTATTAGAACGTTCTGAGAACGACATAGAACATTGCCAGGACATTCAATCAACATTCAAATATTCTAACAAGGTTCTAAGAACATCCAAAGAACTTCTGCAACTTTCTTGAAATGTTGTAAATTTATGCAGCAAAATCCTTTCAATCTCCTCGAAACGTGGCGTGGCTACATCCCTACATTCGGGAAACATTTTCTGAGGCTTATTTACAAAGAATCTACAATTACGGTTTGCTTAGGACACAGGACGAATGAGCCGTACACATATGAATGTGGTAAAGCTCCTCACAGGGCAATCAATAGTTTTTAATCGAAAGATATGTTTAGAAGGCGCAGGCACAAGATTCCCGCTTTTCCAGCGCACCTTCCAGCGCACCTGCCTAAAGAAAGAAGCATGGCAAAGAAAGGTAAACACAGCCGGACAGAGCGGCAGGAAAAATAGCGTTTTACAATTTGTTTCGCGATTTGCTTCATCATTTATATCCGCCCTATTGCACGTCAGCTAAAATGTGTGAGATTACAGGGCACGAGGCATAGAGCGGGCCAAAGTGTTCCGTACGCTGGAATCTCTCTGAGCATTAGTTCCGTAGCGGTCTATCCGTTGGTCTGTCTCAAATAAGACCTCCGCACTGCTTTGCGGAGGCCATTTTTATTACACTTTTTGCTCGATGTATTTTGGTGGTTATAACGTGGTTATAACTATTATTGCGACGACATGTTTCAAGCATAGCTGTGCTTCAAAAGATCACGACAATCACTAAAAAAGAGCAGCGAGTCCCGATATGCATCGCTTGAAATAAAACAACTTTTTTCGGAAGCAGTCTCCACTGTTTTATATATAAACGTGAAAACACCACATCATTCAATTTAGAGGGGCAACACTTACCGCCAAAAATGTAACAAACAAACCTCATTCATTTTGTGGTCGTCTATTAGGCTGGTGTTACTGATCCATTTTGCATTAACACCAATCGAGACCGCACAAAAAAGCTTTGCCTCGTCGGGCGACTGTTAGCGTTTGGAGCTTGCGCAAACAAAATAAAACTGAACAGAAACTGTGCATGATAAATCATCTCTTCCTTAAGCTTTCAGGTATCTGGCATGGTTGCTTCTTTTTGACAGATGCCAATTGTCACGGCTTGTCAGGCATGGCCTTTCTGTAGATCACTTCTTTCAGTGCAGGCTTCTCCCGCAGTTAATCTGTACCCTGTTGCACAGGCTGTCAACCAGAATGAAACAACTTTTAGAAAATTATCGCTCACCGATAAAGTCTATTTAGCTCCTCTATACTTTATTGTCGATTAAAACTTATGCCCAAGCCTAAGCACTACCGAGCTCAGTTTTTTACCAACACATTTGATGCTGCTCTGCGGCGCGACACCGAGCCGATGGTCCCTCGAATTTTCTTGTTCTTTGCCATTCCGCTAGATGTTCACTTGTTTCCAAGTTATTTGAGACGTCCAACCAGCCGGAATGCTCGAGTAGTGGTGTCGTTGTTGTTTTTTTTTCGCGGCCGCAGTGGGACCACCGCGTGAACGGCAGTGGGCTCACGCGTTCACGAACACGACGAAGCAGACGACGACGAAGCAGACGACAAAGCGATTCTAAAGCGATAAGACGACTGGAACTGTTTGTCTGCGCTTGATGACAAACAAAGGCATCACAAACAACACAATCTTATGAAGTGCAGACATGCAGGAGAATCAAGCTGATACCGGGGCATCTCAAACGATAATCTACGATGATGTACGCGCAGCCCTATGTAGCCGGGAAGCCGGAAGGGGATGACTACAAGTAGCATGGCGGCGGCACCACTTCGGGAATGCGCGCGCCATGCGCAGTTCGCTTGGTGACATCGGTCTATTACGGTTTGCTTAGGAAACAGCACCAATGAGCCGTACTACATATATGGATGTGGTAAAGCTCCTCACAGGGCAATCGATATTTTGTAATCGAAATCTATTTTTAGAAGGCGCAGGCAGCGGAGGCACAAGTTTGTCGCTTTCCCAGCGCACCAGCCTGAGCATGTACTAACGACAGTTTACTCAGGATTACCTGCCACTTGTCAACTTCTTTCATTCATAACCGACTACTCACGGCTTAAGAACAACACTCAACTGCAGCACATACCTTCTTCAAAATATTGAACCCCACATGCTAAAAATCGGGTCTATTCAAAACTGCACCTCTACATACGAAGTGAGCGCCAAGTTCATTACCAAGTTTTGAAAACCATTGCTTTTCTTTAACACCTTATATCACATTCCTCGGGAGACTCATATAAGATAAAACTGATCCCTTATGCTAAGTTTCCAGAAACTCCACTTAATTTGCATATTTTTGGCACAAAGTGGCATATATTGGATGGTGTTTCGAACCACAGGTTGCGTCAGAGCTCCGTAAAGTTGGCTTCACCCGCAAAACTTCTAGGAATGTTTGCAAGCGAACGTTCAAAGAATGTTGCGCATATGAATGTAGAAGGCGAATGTTCCGAGAACATTGTGCATACGAATGTTCGCCAACAAACGTTCCTAGAATGTTGAGCAGCTTACCTTGTAGGGAATGTTCGCATACGAACGTTCCTAGAACGTTCCGAACTTCAACATTCAGAACACCCAGGGAATGTTCGCACGACATTGGGTGCTACGTGGGGTGGTGTCTAAATTTTTATGGGGGGGGGGGGGGGGCATTGAGAATGAATGTAACCCCCCCCCCCTCCACCCCTAGAGGGTGTGGAGGGAAATCACTGCTCCACCTCATCGCAACGTAGCAGAATTGTTAGACTCTGAAAAACTTCCCACACCATGGCACAGTAAAAGGAAACATTGACTGCAGCGGAAATTAGCACGATTATTTTCAATACAGCACTAACGTCTCTTCATGCTAAATATTTATATTACTGCAAAAGCTAAAAGTTAGAAACAGAAAAATGCATAGAACCCGCGATTTTACAGCCCACAGTACCACTCTTATGCTATCCGGGTTAGAATTTATTGTTTTTGTTGAATTCCCACGCTGGTAACCAATGCACCTCTTTTAAAAGAAACAAATATTCAACATAAATAGTGCAGTTCATCTGGAGACAGGCATCCCAACGTCTGCCTAGAGCAGACGACGCATACACATAAGTGATTGCTTAAATTTAGGCCGTACGCTTGTAACACGATTCAATCTTCACTGAAGCACCGAACAGTACTGCACCATTTTCCGTTGAAATTGTTTTCCTACTGATACTATGCGACAAAATAAACGCAAAAATCTACACCCCCTCGCGCGCGAAAATGGAGCACCTATGGGGCGGCCATCCATCTATCCCCGCTTTGATGATGATGATAGCGCGACAGTAGCGCCACCCCTAGGTCGATCTCGAGGCCCTGCCATTTCGGAAAACGAGTGGCGCCACCTGGCTTGCATCAACGTCACATCGCATACTTTGGCTATTTTTGACCACCATGTAAAGGCGCACTCACACAGCGAAAAGACGCGCGTCGTGGGGTAAATTTTTTGCTTATTTTTGTATGGAAAAGAGTCGCGCGCCGAGGAGGTCGACGCAGGGAGACGACGCCTCGGAACCCCCCGACGCGCGCGCTTGAGCCAATCAGCGAGCGTCTGGACGTGACGTGTTGCCCTTTTCCGGTTAGGAAATGTTTTCGCTGTTGTTATTTTCGACCCACATGAAGGCGAAAAGGTAGAGGGGTTGGGGGATTCGTGCACTCGCCAAACGTGTCTGGAAGCATTTCAGCGTGGAAAGAAGCAAGCCGATTGGAACATCTGACTATGAGCAGTGTTGTTGTTGTTTTTTTTTTGTACGTGTACGACGCCGTGAAACTACTCTTCATCATTAAACTTGAAGAAGAAAACGAGAAGGGACGGACAAGTTTAATTATCCTTACCAACCCGCTCGTTCTGTCCCTACTCTTCATCATCTGCGCGAAAGCTGCCACCGAAGTTTACGGTGTGTTCTTACCTCCGAGCCTCCAACTGTGCGGGAGCGATCACTCCCAATCTGTTGTGTAGTCTTTGTGTGCACCCACCACTACGGAATACAACAGTTCTCCATCGAAAACACACTCGCACAAGCTGCGTGCAGTGTTAAAGGTACGGACGCGAAGGCTCTGGGACGCGCCGGCGTAGCACCGTGCTTTGTTTGCAGAAAAACGCGGCAAAAGAGCACCTTCTGAAGCTGCCCGTACGAGTCCGTGCCTTTCGCCAATGCTGCGTATAACCGGAGTGTAAACGTATATATAATCATCGCCGTTGTCCATTCAGTGAAGACGGTTGTCTCCCACCGTATATGCAATCGCGAAGGCAAGGCAACAACAATCGTGCGAAGCAGACGAATAAAAAATTCTGTGTTCTCTCAACAAACGCGAGATTCCACGAGAAGACGCCGGCGTCGGGTGGCCCTGTGGGACTGCCCAAGTAGCACAGAAACATTTGAAGAACATTCCAAGAACATTAGCAAGAACATTTGCAACGTTCTCAGAACGTTTGCGAATGTATCTGGGAACGTTCTCTAAATGCTCTTAGAACGTAGCATAGAGACTTATCCATCACATCTGGGGAACATTCTCCGCGAAATGTTTGCAGAACGTTGAAAGAACATTGAATAAACATTCACAACATTATAAGAATGTTTGCAGAACATTCTCAAAACAGTAAATCAACATTCATGGAATAATGCTTATGTAGTTCCAGGTATCTATTCTGAAGAAAAGAAGAATGCAGACTATGACGTCAGCAAAGGATGTATCATCGACGGAAGTAAGATGAATGTCAGAACTTCAATTTTGACGGAGAGCGCTATGATTTCAGGCTTCCACGATACACCATTGCACTTGTTCACAAGGTAATGACGTCACGAAAGGTAACCAAACGGGGGCGCCACCGAAACATCTCGCCGCAGCACCAATGAGCCATACTACATATATGGATGTGGTAAAGCTCCTCCCAGGGCGATCAATATTTTTTAATCGAAAGATATTTAACAAGGCGCAGGAACAAGATTCCCGCTTTCCTAGCGCACTTGCCTAAGCATGTACTAAGGACAATTTACTCCTATCTGACACTTGTCAACTTCTTTCATCCGAAATGTGCTGCTTGCATAATCGATTACTCACACCGAGCTTAAGAACGGATACACACAGCATCCCACATTGAAGTGCAGGATAAAGCCGTTTTCAAATTGTTGAACCCCCACATGATAAAAATCGGGTCTATTCAAAACTGCACCTCTACATACGCAGTGAGTGCCAAGTTCATTATCAAGTTTTGAAAACCATTGCTTTTCTCCTGCACCTTATATCACATTCCTCGGTAGACTCATATAAGATAAAACTGATCCCTTATGCTAAGATTCCAGAAACTCCACTTAATTTGCATATTTTTGGCACAAAGATAGTGGATGGTGTTTCGAACCACAGGCTGCGCAAGAGCTCCGTAAAGTTGGCTTCACCTGTGAAAATTCTAGGAATGTTTGCAAGCGAACATTTAAAGAATGTTGCGCATATGAATGTTCGAAGGCGAATGTTCCGAGAACATTGTGCATACGAATGTTCGCCAACGAAAGTCCCTAGAATGTTGAGAAGCTTACCTTGTAGGGAATGTTCGCATACGAACGTTCCTAGAACATTCCGAATGGTGTTTTAACGTTCCTTCAACATTCAGAACACCCAGGGAATGTTCGCACGACTATGCACGACATTGGGTGCTACGTGGGTGCTTCGTGTATTTTACGACGCCGGCGTCGACGTCGACTGCAACGCGCGTCTTTTGCCCAGTGTGAATGCGCCTTAACAGGAGGAGAGGGAAGTTGCTTTTGTAAGAATTTTGAGTGACGGGTTAATCTTCTATAATGTTCTGGGAGGAAAATAGCGACGTCTGTGCAAATCCGGGAGGCACAGAAGAGGATTCTGGTAAGAGGGGAGCTCCTTCTCCCCCTCTTCTCTGGTGGTAATCATAGCGGTCTTTGAGCGACGTCACGAGACAGTTGGAGTCGCGAGCGGAAAGGAGAAAAGTAAGTTTTGTTCTAATTTTGAGTGACGGGCTAATATTATTTTGAGGGAAGAATGGCGACGACTAGCGGGTTGACAAAGGAGGGTCCGAGCAAGAGGGGAGTTCCTCCTTTCCTTCCTCTTGAACTGCTAACGGTATACCCTCCCTCTTGAAATAGCACGTCACGACCACCTGATTTCTCATTTTGCTTGGGAGGTGAGGAGGAAAGCTAAGGAACAAGTTGAAAAAATCGTAGAACCCTTCCACTTCACGTGAGGATGGAGGACCAGCGAAGCTGTTATCTTTACATCTAGGACGACCTCAAGGATGTCTAGGATGACCTCAAGGTCAACTTCTAGGATGGCCTCGAAGACGATGCCTAGAGATGAGAACAAGGGATCAGGACCTCACTATCTAATAATGCCAAGGAAGGCTGACTCACGCTGGTTGTCCCCTCTTTTTATTTTTATTTATCCATACTTGCCACGACCAATGGAGAGTTTTCTGTCGACATGTGAGAACGCATTTTTTCCCAGACCCTAGCGTATAACAGCTTCGCTGTAAAATCATTAATTGCGGGCCTTACGATAATAATCTTTAACGACTAAGGACAGCTACGCACCACGGAAAGGCGACAGCCAGTATCATTGAGGCCCACGGTGTTGCGTCTATACTTCGTTTCACCTTATGTTGTACCGCAGCGAAGGCTAGAAGCGCGAGCTCATAGCGTTGGCAGCTGCTCTTTAGTCACGAGAGCTTGTGCCGCCTAGTGTGCCTCAATGCCCCTCTGTTTAGGGTGATGCCATCGTTTGTAGTACCCGATGCCGACAGCTCGTGCTCACAGAGAAAATACAAAGAAATTTCAGGAAACAAAATGTCGCCGTAACACAGTCAGCGCCACGAGCGCGTGCAGGGACACGCTCTTTCACGCGCTTCAGAACAAAAAATAAAAATAAGCGTTCGAAACAAAATGGCCAGATGTCATCACCCCAAGCAAAGCGCACATGAAGGCACCCTAGTGCCGCCGAGATGTGCCCCAGAGCAAGGAGCTCGCGCTTGTAGCCTTTCCTGCGGTACATCATAAGGTGAAACAGAGTATAGTGTGATTATGGGCATATATAATATACAAGATGCATGACGATGTTGAAATAGGCTTGTGGGCAAGGGTGGGGGTTGATGTTGCGGGTGATGAGGGCTTGTTGACTGGATGTATGTGGGATGATAATGATGATGGGATGGCGAAGAGAGTGAAAAGCGTTAGTCCTAGCAGCGGTCTTCGCGATGGTGGTCTCGAGCGCCTGGCGAGGGCTCCCAGTGTACCCAGTTTGCAGACGAGCTGGCCGAATTTCCAGTGACGCAAGGAGTTCGGCACCGCCGTTGTGGGGCTCCAGGGGTTGGCGCCCATGTTGGCCGGGCAACGGTCTTCGCATCAAAATCATTTTTTTTTTATTATTATCCGAAACGATTGAAAACGATGCCGGGACATTACCCTCAAAATTAGAAACTTAAAAATTCAGTATTTGTGAATTAAAGGGGCCCTCCAACAGTATTTGAGCGTCTACTTTTTTTTGCGGTTTCTCCACGCTAGTGGTCCCGGAAACCCAGTGGACAACGAAAGAGTTTAAAAATATTAGCGCATCATATTTTAATTTGACAACTCGCAAACACCTCCTCCGACGGTGGCGCCGCGAGGTGCCGAATGCGCGCGCATAACGGCGCTCCCTTTCACTATTAGCGGCGAGATGTTTTGGTGGCGCCCTCCTGTGGTTCCCCCTTGTGACGTCATTACCTTGCCAACAACAAGTTCGATGGTGTTTGTTATTAGCATGGTGGAAGCTTGAAATCATTGCGCTCTCAAATGAACACTGCCAACACCGTCAAAATTAAAGTGCTTTCATTCCTCTTATTTCCGTCGATGATAAATCCCCTTTCCGACGTCATAGTCAGCGTTCGGCCAATCGTGGAAGGCCGACCACAGCGACGCTTTCGGTCGCGCACGGGGCTAATACGTCACATTCACTGGGTTTCGTGATTGGCGAGAGCTATCTCCAAGAAATTTTGAAGCGGAAAAAAGTATATCACACGTTAACCGTCATTATTTCTCTAAATAGTCGTTTTTTTAGAGCTAATAAAGTTGCAAATTAAAGTTCAAAAAGGGCGAAAACAACGCCTCGTCGCTCATGCGCGCCTCCCAGCGGCGGAGTACCTCCTTCTCGCCGAGGTGGCTTCGGTGGCGGAGTTGCGGGAGACGAGGCTTCCGCGGCTGTCGAAGCGGACTCGTCGCGGCGCTTGCGTGGTGTGTCCTCGTACGGCGCGACGCCCAGCTCCGCACTCCTTTTTAAGAATTCGGCGCTCAAAATCCGATAAGCCCGGTAAATTCATCGATGATGGCAACCCGATTCCAAAGCTACGATGGTTGCAGCGAGGCCAAATGGCCGACCGGGCCGACGGGCTATCAACCAAACTCGCGTCCAATAGACCTATTGCTACAGTGTACTATAGTTGATTGCAAGCTAAGAAAAAACCGGAAATGCCTCTCAGAGGAAACTGTATTCCTACGCCGAGAAACGCCAGCCAATCGTTTTCATGACGTCACGATTCCGTGGACCAATCGCGATCCTTTTGAAAAAAAAAAAAAGCTCAACATGGCTGCTGGCCTTAGCAACGCGACGCTAGTTTCTCGTGACAATTATTCTGCTTTTTTGCACCGTGTTTTACGTGCCCGAGGTTACGCCACGAAATCTTAATGGTATCGGCTTGCGTTTGCAGCAGTTTTTGCGCGACAACGTGAGAATCCAGCGACGCTATCGCCAACGAAAATTTCGAAGCGGGCGCGAGGCTTAGCACTGCTGAGAGGTGAGAAGCTACGCCGGACGTCGTCTGCTTCGTTGGATTTCTGTCGCCTCTGCCCCACGTTGCTACTCAACATAGTACCGGCACCGCTGCTTCAATTCGCTGTGGTTTCCGCGGGTGAGCTGAGATTGCCGTGCACCTCAGTGGGATCCATGACGGAAGACAAAGAGAGCGGGGCGTAGGGTGCCTACATGTCTGTCTGTCTCAGGGTGAAGACATTCATTGTTGCACTGAATGTTCAGCGCGTGACGCTCTCGCGCACTCGTTGCGTGACCTGGGCGCTAAAATGGCATCTATGCATTAGCCAAAGCTACGCGCTCGAGCTGATTGACACCGGATTGCGCGTACTTCAAAATGCATAAAAAAACGATTGGGCGTAAAAATGGCTGAGATGTCACCACTCAAGCAAAAGCGCGCGTTTGTATGAAGGCACTCTGTCGGGGCGCGGTGGTGGTGTCGATGTTTGGGAGGGTGCCGATTTGTCAAAACCCGAAAAGTATAATTATTCTTGTTTTCTATTAATCCAACAAAATAAAGGCACACATTTCGTGCGCAAAGCCCACAAAACTAAGTAAATCACTAAATATTTATTATTTGCAGGAACTATAAGTGCTTTGTTATTTATAATTTTGGCGAGAGAAAGGTTGGTTTTGTTTTCGCCGCTTTCCCTCAATCGAAGGCGCTGGAAGACGGTATGTTAGACAGTATCTTGGACAGAAAATGAATTGGGAAGACGGTACATTGGACATGACTTTCTTTCTTTACTAAACAGCTATTTCGTTGACAAAAACGTATTCTAACTTATTTAAACGTCCTGAATGAATTAAATAAATATTGTAGTAGTTTAAGACACGTTTACTGGAGGAAGAAAAAGCAACGTTGCTAGCGAACTACTTTCTCGACGGCGGAGGCACTTCAGATGGGCGCAATGCGCTTGTGGGTGGAGCTAAAAGATTGTTCTTAGGTTGCATCCGACCACTGATCTCTATTGTAGTAGGCTGGATCGCGGACCGCGGCCCCGGCAGCTGGGGCCGAGTGTCGCCACCGGCGGCCATTGATTGACACCAGCCAATGCATGGAACTCTATGGGAAGAACGACAAAAAGTGCCGATTTCCCCCGTTTCTAAGCTGTTGTCGGCACTGAAACTTTTTGGATGCTTTTCGATAAGCCCGTCAAATAGCTTGCGTACAAACATTAAAACTGACAGCCCTCGCAATTATTACAAATAAATATTTTGTGGTCGAGAGTGACGCCGCTGTAGTGCAGCTCAATGAGGCGAGAGTTACCTAGAGTTACCGCGGGGTCGGTGGCGGTTTTGTTGAGTTGGGTTTAGCAGACGACAAGCTCGAAGGCTTTGCTACGCGGAATTCGCTCACTCTCGGAAAGCCGTTGTCGAGATGGAACTTCTTTGTCATTCATCAACGTCTGGGCTTCCCCGAGGACGGTCTCATTGACGGCAAGTTCCTTTGTTTACTCCACTACGAGAGCAAGCTTACCAGCTCTGCCGTAGGTGCTCCGGTACGTTCGATTTTTTTATTCGGCGACCGAACGTTTGACATATACCGATTTGATCTCCAAACACCCGACGTAAGGATCGCAGCGCACCATAAAATACTCGCCTCCGAGCACAGCGCACATGCTTCAATATTCTTACTTTTGTGCGTTTCTCCCATAGGCTTGCGTGTATTGCCTGGTGTCAAGCAATGGCCGCCGGTGGCGACACCAACGGGCTCCCGATCCGCGATCCAGCCTACTAAAATAGAGATCAGTGCATCCGACTATAGAATACTTGGGTAGTGTTGGGACCGGAGCGGCTCGGCAATGGGAGCTCGTGAGCGCGCGTGTATACACGAACTCATCTCTGTGACGTCACGGCGCGGTGGTGGCGCGTCGGTCGCACTTCCGGTCTGGGGCTGTGGGCAGAAGTCCCCATGCCAGACGTGTATTCCTGCGTTGTTTTGAAAGGAACCAGACATAAACCTGCCTTCTCGTCAAAACGCCGCGACTGGAGCCGTACCAAAAGTGTCGAGAAAGGTTTGAAGGTCAGTTTTCACGTGCTCGGTTCGTCCGAGAATCTGGATATGTGCCGTGAAAAGGGAAAAGCAGACGCCGTCGGACAACGATTGCTTGGGCGGGAAGCACTTTGGGTTAAATTCACGGATACTTGTGGTCATCAGATTTATTTGTTTTGTTCCAACATGAACGCCAGAAAACTGTCAAGTTGTGCGGACCACCTGCGGACTACATTTGTGCGTCTTCAAGTTCAAACGGCGGCCTGATTGTTCGCATTGTCGTCTGCTCTTTCAAACGTTTCTGCTTGTCGTCTGCTCTCTTAGACGACGCCGGTCCGTAGACCAAATGTTGGCCCGGTACTTGCGATAAGAAGTAAGTGCAGGCCTCAAAAGACTCAAATTTGAAGGTTGGTAAGCAGGCTCGATGTAAACAGTAGATACAAGGAGATGTTGGTCATTCTTACCAGTGACCAACACCGACTTGTTATGCCTAATTCAGTTGGTCCGATTCTGCTTGCGATTTTCAGTATCGTCGTCGACCATCTCAGCTACGGTTCACGCTTTTGCAGCCCGAGCGGCGTCGCGACTGAAAATTCCGAGCAAAATCTCATCATGCGAATCAGGCTTTAGCGTACAATCTGCGGCGTCCACGCGAAATGAATCGCCACATGTCACATTATTCACGCGAAGTTTTGCGGTGTAACGAGCCTCGGTAATTTCGCTGAAGCCGCTCAAGATAGTCAGACATCGCCAGGAAGGCGTAGAACCAACAATTCGAACGCGAAAAAGGGCAGGGGGACTCACACCGACGCCGACAACATCGCATTTCAATGGTTTGTTTATGGGCGACGGCAAGCTTGTTGCCCACACCCCCATCGCGCATGCGCGGCGCCGGTGGCGTCCGCTAGGGGCGCTCCGGGCGCTCCGGTTTGTTTGTAAACATGAGTTGGTGTATTGACAGTTCGTGGCGGCGCTGTAGTCGAGTTATCCGGAAAAAATCGCGCAGCCCGCTTTTTTTGTCTTTTTACTTCGAGCGGCGCACGTGTCGGTACCACGATTTTATACACTCCGTTTCACCTTATGTTGTACCGGAGCGAAGGCTAGAAGCGCGAGCTCATAGCGTTGGCAGCTGCCCTTGGTGCACGAGAGCTCGTGCCGCCGAGATGTGCCCGAGAGCAAGGAGCTCGCGCTTGTAGCTTTCCCTGCGGTACGACACAAGGTGAAACCATGTGTTTTTCACTTCGAGCGGTGCGCGTGTCGGGACCACGATTTCATAGTTCCGTGTGTTCTATCGTAATATGCTTTGAATCTTGTGTTTTGATTTTGCGGATGGTGAACGCGTAAAGCGTGTTTCACATGCAGCGGTTTTGGCCCTAGAGCGGCGCGATTTCTGCCGTCACGGTGCTCTGGCCAACACCAGCGGTTGAGCGGCACGAGCGCCGCGACGTCAGAAATCGCGCCGCTCTAGGGCCAAAATCGCTGCATGTGAACCAGGGTAGTGCCGAAATGCCGTCGGCGAAACAGCGACAAAACTCTTGCTCTGCACCTGGTTGCAAAACGGGCCTCATCCGAGTGAAAGGAGTGAAAACGGCGTCCCTTTTCGACGTTCCAAAAGACAGAGCCAAAAGAGATCTTTGGGAGAAGAATCTGCAGCGATCGGGCAAGCGTCTTGAAGAAACAAGCGCTGTCTGCGAGCTTTTAAGTTGGTTGTTTTAAAACTCGCAGAGTTTTAAAACAACCAACTTAAAAGCTTCTTACTCCCATAATCAAAAAGAAGAAATGGCTACCTCCCAGGCATGTCCAATGTTGTGAGTTCATGCTTATGCAGGATATTTTTTTATTCATAACAGAACTTTACAGAATTAATTAAAAGGATGTAGTATATAGATACGTGTATGTCGTCTGCACTGTACATCCGTAGATCTCGGCGGACCCTAAATGGGTGAATAACCGTTGCAATATTTTGATTACTTAGCCGAATATGGTAATTAACTTTTTAATGAACGGTTTAATGGGCCATGTAGCAATAGCAGCTTTAAAGGGAGTCATTATTAAAGGCCTACCCAATTTAGAAAGTTCGCGAACAAACAACGAGCTTTGAGATATTCATCGCTAAAAGTTTGCCTTTCTTCGCTTAATTAAAAAACCGCGCGCTGAAAGCGAGAATGAGGTTGGGCTGATATTGATGCGTAGAAACAAGACACAGTAGTTTCTGTCCCCTCGTCACTAACTCGACAGCGCCTCTTCGGTGGACTCGCCGGCGCCACACATCAAGACGACTAAGTCACTATTCTACCTATTATTTTCATAACGCGGTTTCTGAATCAAGCGAAGAAAGGAAAACTTTTACGATAAATTTCGCCAACCTCGTTGCCTTTTCGCGAATTGTCGAAATTCTGTTTGCCCTTAACAATGACTCCCTTTAAAACTGCAATTGCCCCATGGCCAATTAAGCCGTAAATAAACAAGTTAACTAACAGATTTTGGTTAATTGTTAAACATTGCAACGGTTCTTCACCCATTTATTGTCCACCGAGCCCTACAGATATAACGAAACACGGCATCCACATATCTGCCCCATCCTTTTTTTGTAAAATATGTAAAGTTCTGTAAAGAATAAAACAAAAATACCCTGTATGTCTGCGTGAACCAGATATGCCCCCTGTGGAACCATGGGACTTTCCCTTCGAATACCCAGCTCAGGCGAGACTTACCTGGTTGTCAGAAAGCAGCTGTCGGTTAAATGTATTGTTATGAGCGTGTGGGTTTCAGATGGTTTACCCTCAAGAGGATAATGCGCTGCATATTGTAACCAGGTATGCGCTGCACATTGCAACCATTATTTCAATGCCGTGCTGTAAACTATTACAACTTTTTCCTTGCCTGATCTACAAATGCTCATGTTTTCTGCTCAAAATGATGTGAAATAGTTGCTTGTTTTCTTTGAATGTTATAAAGCATTATTTGTTCAGCCCACGTTGTCTCAGTTTTTGGACTTAAGTTCCATGTTAAAACGCGTGATAAAAATTGTCACGGCTTATAAGCCATTTCTTACAAGTGAACGTCGGGTCGTCCTCGGATGGACGTGGCAGTCATGAAGAAATAAAAGATTCTCACCCCTTTGCGACCGTCGCTTGGGTGGTTGGTCGCATAAATGAACACAAGAATGAGTGACAAGTGAAGCGAGCTGATTAAGGTCAAGAAAAAGAAGACGGGCAGTAAAGAAGACGGAGAGGTTAACCTGGGGTATTAGCCCCGTGCGCGACCGAAAGCGTCGCTGTGGTCGGCCTTCCACGATTCAGTGATGTGATTGGCCTAAGCCGTTTTGGAGCATCTTTCGGAGCAGCCAAAACAGTGTTTTGGAGCAGCAAAAGTGGTTTTTGGAGCAGCCAAAACAGTGTTTTGGAGCAGCAAAAGTGGCTTTTGGTGCAGCCAAAACAGTGTTTCGGAGCAGCAAAAGTGGCTTTCAGAGCAGATATTCTTAGAAAAATAAAAATATTCGTTTTAAGTGCTGGACACGCGAAGGGCACCTTGCTCACCGAAATAAACGAATTATGGTCAAGTTCGAGCACCTGGGAGTCTTTCAAGATGTAACTGAAATGCCAATGACATGACTGATTTTGCGATGCTTCAGTTAACTGATACATATATATGTACTCACTGTGGATAGACAAGAACCAAACTGCACATATTGTAATTTATTTGAAAATGACCAGCTTAGTAGTAAATATCGCAGCATTAAGTTGACTAGTTATATAATATAATAAGTGGAAGCAGTCTCCGGCTGATGACACGTAACTTCTGCCGTGTAATGCGAAATTGTACACAAGAAAAAGATGCACTGCGACTAGCGGGTACTTCTCTTTTTGCTTTTCGAAACTTTCTGCAAGGCTACTGCAAGGCTGCTGCAAGCTTTGCTTTGGCTTAGGCTCGTAATGAATGTTCACTTTTAATGTCTCCAAAGAGACATTGAGACATCCCACAAGTGTACAGTGGTGTAGGCGTTGCCGAGCAATTCCGAAAAACTGCTTGCCACCGTTTTACTGATTCCCGACGTGCCAGACTTTCGTCAAAAGTAAGTAAACGTAAAACAATGAATTGTAAGCGTCCCTGCTGGTGCCTCTGTCTCGAAATCATGTTCGCATGCACGTGAGGCAACTCCGACAGGCTTGCAGGTGCACGTGCTTCGTAGCGCGAGAGAAATGGCTGTTCGATCGAAACCGAAACCATGCCTCTCCGCTTCGTCGCCAAAATGTATACAAAATGTTACTGACCAGCATGCGCCAAAAAAGAGTCCAGCGCCGCGTGCTTGCAAGGCCGGCAGGCGAGGTACAAGCTAAACACAGAAAACAATAACCTGAGCGTATCGATGCAAGACATCGCGAGCCAGGGTCAAAAAGTTCTTGGAGCGCTTTGTGCAACGACTGAACTCGAGACAAGCAAGCGCGCTGTGCGGGTTCAGCGTGCAGACATTGCCTTCTTTGCTTTAGCTCACTTCTCTTCACCAACTTTCTTTCGCGACACATTTTTCACGTACCGGGGTCCCTCTCGAAAAACAAAGCCTACCGAGAGAAACCTAGGTAATCAATACTTCGACACAGCAGTCTTTGAGTTAAAGAGTTATTTTTGTAGCAGCGTATGTTTTAAACAAGAACAGGAATGTTGATGAACATGCGGCGGTCCTTATGTTTCAATTTAGGAATCTCAATATCTGCAGCGTCTTGCGGACTCGCAGGCAGGGACCAAACATAGTTTTCACAAGGCCGTTGATTTCAGGAGCGAGTGCTTCAGCTCAAAAAGTAACTCCCGCCGAGCAGAAACGTAGTTTCGTTTCACGGCGTGACGTCATGGCTGGTACCCAGCACGCTAGCGTCGGAGCGTACACACACGCCCGCATCTATCGTTGAAAAAAAAAAAAAAAAAAAAAAAAAAAAGATGTGAGATGAGACTTACGAGACGACGAGAGCGCGAAAGAAGAGACGGCACGGCGGAAAAAACCATGCAAGACCAGATGGACGATTCATGCAGGGTACTTTGTGTCGGGCGGCCGCTTGCACCACCTAGCTCACGCATGTTCAATTACGGTTCTCAGTTTAGTTTCAGTTTTGAAAGGCTACCGAAATTGATCCTTTGGAGCAGGCTTGGCGCAGATTACCCATATTTTGGCAAAATGTAGACAGGATGTAGCAGGGTTAGCCCCTTGGCGCAGTTTGGCGCAATTGGCGCAGCAATCACATCACTGCGCTATTCTAAAGCTTCCTAGAGTGTAGGGAGGGGGAGGGGGGAGGAGAGGGAGGGAGAGAGAGAGAGAGAGAGAAGCCGGCTGGCGTAACACCGCGGTAGCGCCAAATACTCGCTTAACAATCAGCGGATCAGTTCTCCCCACAATTAGTGGGGAGAACTCATTACTGTTAGCGGGCGCTCCCAGCTATCGCCTCTTAAACGAATGGAAGGTAGCATTTAATGGTGTTTCCTAAACTTCAATTGACACGTTTATGCCTCGAAGCATTATTAAAGTACCACCAGAAGTCGAGTGGGATGTGTGATTTTGTTTCTCTCTTTTTTGTGCACCGTTCAGTCTTTCTGTGAGTGTTGAAAAGAAGATCCAATCGTCGTGCCCCTAGTGGGTAAATTAAGAACTAGACCGATCGGGACACGAACAACAGAGATGATTTGTTTGTGTTTTGACACAGCGTCCGGCCCACCTTGGGGCATCCTTAGGCTGGGGCTCGTGTTCAATCAGTGAAGCTGAACGCATTCGCAGCACTCGTGGATATTTTACTTAACCTTTCTCGACTGAACGCGAAAAAAAAAAAAATATTGGGTACGAGTTTTGCCAATTTTTTTTCTCCGCGAGCAATCAAGAAAGACGAAGTAAAGAATCGAGTACACATGTCTCGTGTTGGTAAACACCGAACTCTGGGGAACACAAGTCGGGTGCCCCCCTATGGTTCGATCTCCTTGCCGTATTGGTGTGTAATATATGTGCAGCATGTGTTTCTTTTCCGGTGGGGATCGGTGACCTAGTAGGCTAGCACACACCAGCTCGGAGCACTTGGAGCGAAATCACGCGCTGCAAAACCCAAAGATCCTGGGTTCAATCCCCACCCCTGGCCGTTTCGATCTGGATGAGCATCGTACCGGCGTGCGGTTCGTGTGAATCACTACTGCGTCGTGCACGTTGAAGACCCCAGGCTAGCGGTTGTATACCGCACTGGCTAAGTTGCTCATCCACAGCTGAGACACCAGACGCCCACAGAGGCAGACTAGCTTCCGGTTATATAACCAGAGACACATGAATTTCGTTTCTCTTTAGGCTGCCTTGTGATGCACCACCGGTTCTCTTGGGTGTCTCCGATTTGTCTAAAAATGTGCTAAACACACCAGTAAAGATCGCAAAATTAGTTACCCAAATATCAGTCAAAAAATATTTTGTTTTATCAAGCTATTCATTTACAAGCTTGTTCGAACTGCTCGAACTGCAAGCTTGCCTACCACTGACGATACAGCACTGAAAAGGGCGGGTACATTTAAATGCTGGCTTCGCCATCATTTTAATTTACCGATTTCACAATAACCATTCTGAATTTCGCAATAATAAATAGCATAACGGAAAGGGCAAAGGCCGGGGATTCAGAAAATGCATTTAGTTGAGGTAGCTAAAAACAAAATCGCAGAAGTGGTGAAAATCTATAAATAAGCATAAATATAACTAAAAAAAGAACCCCAGAAAACATCATGTCGTTCCAAGAAGAGATGATCAACCGTTAGACGACAACTACATCTCAGACGACAGAATACATCTAAGAAATTTGTATATCTGCCAGATGATCGGCCCCGAAAGCCGTTTCTGGCAGACGACAACGTTTCGAAAGCAGACAACAAAAAAAAAAAAAAGAAGGGTGAGAAAATAAAAAGAAAAAGGTCGCCGCCCTGCCAGAGGTTGATTCAAATTACACGGCCTCCGTGAGGAAAGGGAAAGCGCCGTTCCATCTTTTTTTTTTTTGCATACATTCATACGTCTCGTCGCGACGACGACGACGTCACGAACAACTGCCGATGAAATCACGGATAGCTGCCGATGACGTCGCCACGAAGAAAACGAGATCGGCGCGAGCGCTCCTCCTAGGCGTAAATAAACACTTGCGTGCGGAATGACCGGCCGCGTAGACAAACGCGGGGTACACACGGTCCGTTACCTAATAGAAAAAAAAAAAGAAACGATAACTCGTGACGTCATCGGCGCGGGCTAGCAGACGGCCGGCCGGTTGTAGCCAGCCAGTCGACTGCTACTATTTTCCCGTCGCGCCCGCGAGATAGCTACAATCGTTCTCAAAGTACGCGCAAACGACACGGTTTTGCACTTTACGCTATCGCAATGCTGCCGTTTCCCTTTTCATTCCTTGACGTTATCTGACTAGATACGCCGCTGTTGATTATCGCGGCGTCCAATGGGAAGCGAAAACGGCTCTCAGGGGGGCGGGCTCCAATAGGTCTGGCGCGTTTAGGGCAGGTGCGATCGAGGACGATCGGTCAATGTCGGGTTTAATGGAAAAGCACCGCATACCTCAACGATCAAAGAGCGGTGAAGTTTTATCTCGCAAGTGCTGGAACATTATACTCTATGCTCGGAAGGACAACTACGACGAGGCAAAACGGGGAGATGAAGCTCCGTGCGTTTATCAACAAACCCACCATTGTTGTATTTCTTTTTCTTGCGTTTTTTGTTTTAGGAGAGGCGTCAGCCCACTTATGTCGGCTGACCTTTTCGAGTTCGTTCACGTTACAGGCGCTATACGGGCGGCGGTGAAAAGCTCACCGGAGAAAAGCTCGCCGGAGAAAAGCTCACCGCAAAACCGGCAGATGCAGAGAAAAGCTCACCGGCCTTTGAGCGGATGCGAAGAAAAGCTCACCGATTTTTTTTGATTTTTTTTTAATTTAGCGGATTCTGCGCCAAACGTGGGAATTTAACACAATTCGCATACGTCACGTCATTAAAATTATGTCCTCTTTTTTGTAATATTCTTGAAGTTCATTGTGCATATTTACTAATTCCTGCGAAATTAGTAATCACAGTGATGTGATTGGCCTAAGCCGTTTTAGGAGCACCTTTCGGAGCAGCCAAAACAGTGTTTCGGAGCAGCAAAAGTGGCTTTTCGAGCAGATATTCTTAGAAAACTAAAAATATTCATTTCAAGTGGTGGATAAACGAAGGACACTTTGTTCGCCGCAATAAACCAATTGCCAATGACATGACTATGACAATTGAAATGCCAATGACATGACACATTTTGCAATGCTTCAGTTAAAGGATACATATATATGTACCCGCTATAGGTAAATAAGCAGTTGAACCAAACTGCACCATATTAAAGTTTGTTTGAAAATGACCAGCTTAGTAGTAAATATCACAGCATTAGGTTGACTAGTAATATAATAAATGGAAGCAGTCTCCAACTGATGAAACACGTAACTACTGCCGTGCAATGCGAAATTGTCGCGCGAGCGGAGATGGCTGTTAGATCGAAACCATGCCACTCCGCTCCGTCGCCCACTGGTTCCCAAAATTGTATGCAAAATGGAACTGTCCAGCATACGACAAAAAGCAGTCCAGCGGCACGTGCTTGCCAGGCCAGCAGGCAAGGTACAAGCTAAACACACAGAAAAAAAAAGAACCTGAGCGCATCGATGCAAGACATCGCGAGCCAGGGTCAAAAAGTTCCTGGAGCGCTTTGTGCAACGACTGAACTCGAGACATACAAGCGCGCTGTGCGGGTTTAGCGTGCATACATTGCCTTCTTTGCTTTAGCTCACTTCTCTTCACCAACTTTCTTTCGCAGCAGACTTTTCACGTACCGGGGTCCGTCTCAAAAAAAGGCCTACCGAGAGAAACCTAGGTGATAAATACTTCGACACAGCACTCTTTGAGCGAAAGGGATTTTCGTAGTAGCGTATTGAACAAGAACAGGAATGTTGATGAACATGCAGCAGTCCTTATGTTTCAGTTTAGAAAGCGCCAAATACGACGTCCCCACGTCGTATCTGCAGCGACTCGACGTCGCGCGACCATGGTGACTGGCAGGCAGGGACCAAATATAGTTTGGCCACGGCCGTTGCTTTTCGGAGCGGGTGCTTCAGCTCATAAAGTAACTTCCGCCGCGCAAAAACATGGTTTCGTTTTACAGTATGACGGCATGGCTGGCACGCTATTGGCGACGTGCGCGATCGAAAGCGTCGCTGCGGTCGGCCTTCTTCGATTGGCCGAATGCTGACTATGACGTCAGGAAAGGATTTATCATCGACGGAAATAAGAGGAATGGAAGAACTTCAATTTCTACGGCGTTGGTAGTGTTTCTTTAAGAGCGCAATGATTTCAGGCTTCCACCATGCTCCTTACAAACACCATCGAACTTGTTGTTCGCAAGGTAATGACGTCACGAAAGGAAACCATAGGAGGGCGCCACCAAAACATCTCGCCGCTATTAGCCCCGTGCGCGACCGAAAGCGTCGCTGTGGTCGGCCTTCCACGATTGGCCGAACGCTGACTATGACGTCGGAAAGGGGATTTATCATCGACGGAAAGAAGAGGAATGAAAGAACTTTAATTTTGACGGTGTTGGCAGTGTTCCTTTGAGAGCGCAATGATTTCAAGCTTCCACCATGCTAATAACAAACACCATCGAACTTGTTTTTTGCAAGGTAATGACGTCACAAGGGGGAACCACAGGAGGGCGCCACCAAAACATCTCGCTGCTAATAGCGTCGGAGCGTCCGCACAGGCCCGCGTCTATCGTTGAAAAAAAGTTTAAGACGAGAGACGGCGGGAAAAACCATGCAAGACCGGATGAACGACTGATGCAGGGTATTTTGTGTCGGGCAGCCGCTTGCGCCACCTAGCTCATGTGTGCTCAATTATGGTACTCAGTTTAGTTTCAGTTTTAAAAGGCGACCAAAATTGGTCCTTTGGCGCAGGCTTGGCGCAGATTACCCATATTTTGGCAAAATGTAGCAGGGTTAGCCTCTTGGCGCAGCAATCACATCACTGTAATCAGTTATTCTATATATTAATGAAGCCGCAAGTATAAAATCAGAACATCGTACACCGGTAAAAAAGACAACAATTCATCGACAAGCTCACTGCGCAGTCGGTAGCTCTGTCAGATAAAGAGGTTTGTTCTTTGCGAGCTAATATGAATAGCGGTGTGTGAACCGTTTCAACTCCAAATATTGTGTTATGCCTAATAGATAAGTAAATGTTTGTTGATGTAATTAGTGTATTTGACTAACAGACCTTTAGTTGCGAGAACAGCTTCGTCCTGTCGTGTTTGTTGTCTTCACTCCGTCGTCGTCGTTTGAGCGGTTTTCATCATGTATGACGTTTACCAACTCGCCCTATTCGCTACCTTACAGAAGGCTACTTCTTATATAGGTCGCAAGTAACAACGGTGCCAGTGTGCAGCTCTGAAGGTCATGGGTGCACTATCACAAAAAGGCAACGTGTGGAAACACCAGCACGAACGGCTAGAAAACGTGCATGTCCGTGGAAGAAAGAAGCCTCGATATCCTACTTACTGCTTTATCCTGTTTTCAAAGGTTAACAAAAGCTTCAAAGAGAATTTCAGGCACCGCGTTGTTGCGCATGCACTTTCGAATTTTCAGCATTTACAGTTTTCATTTTTAGGTTTTAGGCAGATATTATTAAGTTTTCGAACATTTTTCTGTTCTTCAAGTTCGTAAAGTTTTCAGTTAGGCTTTCGTTGCCTAGAGAGTAAGCCACAGAAAACACTCGCCCGCAATTATTAATTTGGGAGCAATATACCCAATAAGCTTAACAAATATTACGAAAAAGGACATTTTATTTTTTACAAAGCTGACGAATTTTAATGATAATAAATTGATATATGTTACGCATGATCCAACAGCCTCCCTATAAAAAGAAAAAAAATCGGTGAGCTTTTCTCCGGTGAGCTTATCTCCGGTGATCTTTTCTCCGGGATTCTGTACTTCTGCACAAAAAAGCAGCCAAGATAAAGGTTCAACCTTCGCGAGAACAATACGAAAAAGGATCCGGGGCCCAAACTCAACGAAAACACTCCGCTTCTATTTGTTTCCTTCTGCGGTAAAAAAATGCCATGCGGTCCGTTCCACGCTCGATGCAACTCATTGCCTCGGCACTCTGAAAATCTGAATTACTAATCGGAAAGGTAACGGTTACTTTTTCAAGTAACGGCCCAGTTACTTTTCTTCTCAAGTAATCTAACTGAACACTTGTACAAGACTACTTCTCAATGGCCGAACTCCTCCCCTAGATTGCAGCGATTGGTTCTCTCAAGTGCTCCGGGGCAGATTGGACGATCAAGATTCGTATAATGAGTGTGCGCGATAGCTTCGAGTAGGTAACGGGAGAGCTCGTGCCGTCACTTTGAGCACGGATTAAGCACGCACTCGCGGGGCTCGCGATCCTTAGCGAACGATTCGCGAAAAGTCACCATTGTCTCGCATCAGGACGGGCTGCATGTACAAGACACTCAGCTACGAGGCGGCAGTTTCAAAGCGTCGCCGCCTTAAGATTATACGTCAGGAAATATGGACCGCGATAACGGGACCGCATATGCGACAGAAAGCTTGCATATCGCGCGAATACGAAACTGGAAACGAACGCGATTGGATTAAAGCGCGCCGTATCTACGACGACGACGAGGCGGCGTGATTACAGATGCCAACCTTCGACGCGCTGCGGGAAAGCCCATGCCACTACTCCATATTCGTCCGTGAAATTCCGCCAACGACGTGGATACGCGGCAACACCGTGTCACGGCGGTGTCGAGAAAGGCGAATACGTCACAGACTCTGTCGGCCGCTGAACCAATCCCGCACTTGGAGCAAACACGCGCGCTCTGTGAGGATTTATGTATGTCTGTGAATGCCTCCTCCGACTTTTATCTGCTTTATATTAAAATGGGGCCGAAACTATACGCGTACACTACACGCCCGATAAAAAAAAAAAAACACAAAAAAATGAATTCGCCGGCTTCAAGGTCGCTCAGTGCGTAACAACCTTATGATCGCTAAAGATTAACGAAGAATGCGAGAAAGAAAGAAAGGACGACGTTGCGCAACCGAAGGTTTTTGGGATCACCTTGGATCCCAGGAAGAGAGCACGCACTTATTTTGTGTTTTCTTTTTCTTTTCCTCTCCTCTGGCATATCCGGAACGACTGTCCTTGCATCATATTATGATTGTGTCGTGACGTCACTTTAATACGGCGCGAAAAAAAAGAAAGGCGGGGAGGGAGAGAGAATCCTCTTGCCCTTCGGAACTGTAGTGAAAGCTGTGGACGAGGGATAATAAAATTTGCAAGTTGAAGCAAGTTCCACAATCTCTCGGTGGTAAGCACTCCGAATGGCCGCACGTAAACATCATGGCTTGCCCGTGACGTCATGGCATTATCCTGGTGGTCATTCTTACTTACCCTTGTCCAGGAAAAAAACATTCGGTAGAGCAAAACGGAAGCTGCAAAGGAACGCGCTCGGCAGCCACAATGACAGTGAATGTGACGGCTTTAAAGGGACACTGACAGGGTATTTATGCTCGCCAAGGTTTTTATTTGTACGTGAAATCTGAGAGCCCAACTACCCACCCAGAACACATATAATCAAAATCATGGGTCATCGAAGGCACACACTCAATAGTGAAAATAAAATTCAAAAATATATAAAACCCATTTTTTTTTGGCTTTTAAAAGATTGCAAATACCTTGTTGAAAGAAAAAAAAAAAAAGAGTTGCACAGAGAGCCGGGAGCACTCCGTGCATGCTCCGCGTAATTCTCAACATGGCTTCGTATCGCGGGAGTCGCGGGCTGGGCGACTGAACGAAGCGGACTAAGCGATGGCTGCGGAGAACGGGCGTGGGACCTCTATACTTCAGAACCGTTGTTCGCGGTACCGGCGAATCTGTCTAGATTCGAAAGAGGAATCTTCTACCGATCAAAGCCGTTAGGATTTATTCCGTACGTGTAGTACGGAATAAGCTGATTCGCACGAAGACGTCGCCCCTTCTTCTGGCTGAAGGACATCGCTCGTCTTACCAACACGAATTGGTAAAGAGCTTCTAAGAACGCGAAAACGTCAAGAACCATGTGCTCGTTTCTGCGTTTTTCGTGCGACGTTGCGTCGTGCGCGTTTTTCGTCTGCTTCGCACGGCCCGAAAAACGAAAGAAAGAAAAAAAAGAAAACGCGGTCGTGTGTAGCCACGTGACTTCGGGCAACTCTCCTCCTCTACATTTCTTTTTCTGTCTTCCCAGTCCAGTTTCGGTATCGAGCAGCTAGGTTTTTTTTTTTTTTTTAACTTTATTAAATATATATGTGACGATTCAGCAGAATATTGATTGGGTAGTCGTCGGACACCATAGTAAATCGCCTAACGCAATTATTTTTTTTTGTGTGTATGTGTGTGTGTGTGTGTGTGTGTGGGGGGGGGGGGTGTCCATTTAGATGTGCACAGAATTAAGCTCATACGCATCCTAAAAGGCTGGTTCACACATCCGCGTTTGAATGCGACCGACTGCGATGCAACCGCGTAGGACGAGTAGAGAGTCTAGATTTAGGGCGGAGCATTTACAATTCAATGGCGGGCCGCTCCCACGAATATTGGTCGCAAGTGCGCATTCCGTTGCGTAGTCACGGGCCGAGGAGAAAAACGAGCAGAGTAAGGCGGAGACGCTCGCAAACGATCGACGCTTCCGACTCTCCCTCGCAGCCCGTATTGCGAACCCGACGCATAAAGCACGTGCGTGACCCCGATCCAGCGCTCCGAAATATTGCGGGCAGGAGATCGAACTGTACGGGGCGCTTTATCGAGCTTTTTAACGCGGCATAACAAAGAAATTGAGCCTCGCCTAGCACGGTGTACCGCTAGACGCGTGACTGTTCGATCGCCTCCCCGATAGTCACACCAAGGACGAGATAACACACTCGCGCCATCTGTGGGGTAGCCCGGAACATTTTTCAATCTGCGTATACATCCGTTTTCTATTGTTATCATTCTTTCACCGCGAGCTCGAAATAATTCTGACAATGTTTATAAGCAACCATTTATAACCGATCGTGCGTAGATTTAACTTTGAAGATCCTGCGAAACCTGCACTCCAGTTAGACGCAGGTCGCGAGTGTTTCCAGGGCCACCCGACAGATGGCGCCACTAGAATGCACATAGGTGTGAAGCCGCCTCAATTTTCGTCAATTCTACTCCTCCCTGCAGGTCTTCGATCACCAGTGGAACGCGCGAAGTGGAAAAGAAAATAAAAGAAAGCGACCTCAACGAGCGAAAGAACATTGCTTCGATAAAGATAGAGGGAAAGATGGGAGCAAAAATCCAAGAGACCATCAATAACGCGTATGTCTGCGCGAAGTACTGCACGCCTACTGTATCGGAGGTTTGGAGAACATAATAGCGCTTCACGACAGGGAACAAGAGTAGGAACGAGACAACACAGTGCGCTAACTTCAACTGGTCTAATCGTCAGAAAATCAAGGGTATAAATACTCTGCATCATCGCGCCATTCAACCAATCCCATTCCACGCCAATGATCGCAAGAACTGTGTCTCTTTGTCGCCCAAATCGATCGACGCCACGCTGACACATCGATCCCCCTAGTTTTTTTTTTATCAGGTCTGCCTCTATAATTTCCCTTACCGTCTTATCTCTATGTTTCTAATAACAGTGCACAAATTAAATTCAGGTTTGCACCCACAGTCATGGCAGTGCATCAAGAAATGACCGTCACGCTGTCCGCTCACTTTTTGGTTGTGTGGAGCAGACGTCCCACGTAAAAAGTACGTGGGACGTCTGTCCCACGTACTTTTTACTGCACGTCAGCGGTATCTGATAGACGACTCCTTCTGCGCATTCTACAAACGGGCTGCGATGCTTTTTCACGCAGCCAACCGGTGGTTTGCGGTAAGGGTCCGTCAGTTTGCACAACTTGGCAAGTTTTTCCGGTGCAGAAAAAAACCACCCGAGCATTTACGCGGTTTGCTATCTTTTTGAGATTGTGTGCGGTTTTGTGCATGTAAGGCACAACCGCCACTCTTTGTTTCTTTTGGGCCACATCTTGGTCCACCGGTATTTATTTAATATATTTATACCCTCGATTCTCTGACGATTAAACCAGTTGAAGTTAGCGCATTGTGTTGTCTCGTTCCTACTCTTCGTCCCTGTCGTGAAGCGCTATTATGTTCTCCAAGTTTCACTACCAACTCGCCCAAGAATCCGCACTACTCAACTGTATCGGAGGAACTAACCACTAATAAACGGGCCAATAAGCTCGTAACCGGGTCGCGTAACGAGTGCCAGTCTTTTTCTCCCCTTTCCCCTCTCCCCATTCGAGGTCGCTCTCACTTTCAACGCAGCCATTCGTATCTTGCTGCGACTGCTCTGGCAACTGGGTCAGCGATTTTCTCATGTGCACAAAGGTGAACATTCGGAGGGTAGTTGGGTGATCTCTAAGACAATCTGGGGTACACGCATTGAGGTAGAATATATATATATATATATATATACACCTTTTGCCTCTCGTATGACGTATACGAGCGGCTGCTTAACCTGTCGCCGACTACGGGGATAAGTTTGCCCTGTTTTGGGTGTAGCGTTCGCTTATTCTGTCCCGACTATTAATCGACACGAGGCGCCACGCCGAATGCCCTCGCAGCAGCAGCAGCAGCAGCAATCGTGTCCCAATTATCGACCGGAGCGAGAGTCGGTGACAGATTCGCCCCGAGCGAGTACTACACACGAATGACTCTCTTCCACTTTGCTACCTTTACGTCGCGAACAACAACGACGGCGACGACCGGAGCGAGGAAGGAGGCCTTCTCTGACGTCAGACGCCACCGGCAGAAACCAGTGGGAAACAACCCCTCTGACATGTTTCAGCGCCGGCCTTCGGCGTGGAGTACAAAAACAGACGAGAATACGGTTGTATGCAATGGGTCGCTCGTTTTATACGAAAGAAACATCGTGGACTCACGGAACGGGGGCGCGCATAGCTGCCCGGTCAGCGCATCTGGCCACACCTCAATAACCGCGTAGCAAAAAAAAAAAAAAAAAAAAAGTCCGTTTTTTTGCGGAGCATTAACGATTTACTCTTTATGCGGTGAATTTAGATATATGTGGGTGAATCTTTTTTTAGCTTTTCGCTTATTTATTGAGACGTGCACGATTCAAACGCCAAAAGCGTAAGTTTCTTCATCCGACAACCAAATCTTGTAAAAACGTCTTCGTAAAACCCACAAATACGCGCAAAACATTTTTTTTAATGTGACAACGAGTATTGATAAGGTGAGGACTTCAGGGAGTCTCTTTGGAACGTCCGGCCTCCATCATGCGCTGGTTGCCTTCCGTCGTGCTTTGGCTGCGAGAGCACGCTCGAGGCGAGCCGCCGAAGCGTTCTGAAACTTCTCCCTGCCGTTCTCAATCTATTAGTGACTATTGGAAGCGTGCGACGAGGCAGTGGCGCCACGGTGCGGCTCCTAGCGGAGGCATCTCGTATTGAACGCGGCCAGGCTGGCGTCTAGACAACCTGAGTAGCGGCCAACCTTTGTCTCTAACCAATGTCAGCCTACCTGAGCAGAGCGCAATACAAAACGTTCAGAACCACACTCAGCGCTAACTCTTTTTTTCTTCTTTTTACACAAGATTTGAAAATTGAGAACACAGGTCTTCTTTACCGGCGAAAACAGCCGCGATCGTCTACTCGAATTGCCGGCGCGCGAAAAGCGATCTGATAATAAGAGGAACGAAAAGTACTTCTATGTAGATTTTATCAATTATTAGCGCCGGTGAATCTCGTGCCGTAGTCATTTCGGATTTGTCCAACGCAAAACCAATCGTAGGGGCATCTTCCAACGCAGATCAACAGAAGCCATGGCGGTATACGCTGCCGCCACGAAACGGCCTGGAAAGCTACGGCGTCCCGCCCCATGACCTGCTCCATGACGAAACCACTGCAATTTACCAATCACGTTCACGAGCGGGGTGGAGAGGAGGTCGAGGCTTCGTTCGGCAAGGCTCGCGCGGAGTCGGGCGTCGCGGCGGGACGACGGGCCCGAATCCCGCGTGCAACGAAACGCACCAGACACGTGGACAGAGGGTGGGCCCCCCCCCCCCCCCCCCCCAACTCACCACGGCTGGCAACGGCTCGTTGCTGCGTTCAGACGGAAAAACGAAAAAGGAGTCACGCTTTTTTGACGGAGCGGTGGGCCGTTCACACACCATGCCGCCAGTTTGCATACCCCTTTAGAAGAGGTCGGAGTCGGAGCGGGCAGTGCTTCACTACGCGGCATATACGTGGAAGCAGTCACTTGTTGGGACTGCCAACCATCCGCGAAGGCTGCCCGCAGCGGGCGTGCAAGGGCGCCGCAATACCCCCTTCAGTTTTTTTGTTTCTTTCCTCATATTCCGTTTACTTGACTTCATCATTATCATATACAGGCCAGGTTATTGCCATTTTATATTCTACTGCGTCCTTCTCCCCAGCATTGGCCACTGTGGAGGCTCGTGAACGCCCCTTCCAATGACTCCGCATCTCGGTAAAGACAAGAGAAGGGCAGCACTGGCGGCTGTAATCTGGCGATTGTGTAAAGCGTTTTGGTGCTCGCTCTAGTCACTAATAACCGACGCTCCGGAGTAACGACACTCCAGCCATCTTGGTGCCCCGAACCATCGTCGCCAATTATCTTAAGCTTCATCTGAAATAGCAGGAAACCGTTTTCCGTCCTTCAGAATCGTTAAAACAGTCCGCGACAGCGAAAAACGACATCGCCCTAGCTTCCTGGCATCGCATCCAAGGCTCAGGAAGTCGCATTTTAGAGTTGCTACGGTCGCCAGCAGCGCCTGCTGTGTGCACTAAGTACCAAAATGGCGGCGTCCACAAGAAGATCCGGGAATGGAGTGTCGATATATATCCGAAGCGCCTCCGACTGGTGTGCTTAGCGTTCCATTCCGTCCATGCATCGAAAGCGGTCCCGAAGCGGCAACAAATGACGCCAGGAAAGCCGGGGTGTCGCGCCATCGGATGTCGCGATCCTGGCGGTTGGTCGTAGAAATGACTTCACGGAAGTATCACTTCAACGTGATACTTCCGTGAAGTCATCGGCTGGAAATCGAGGGGCCACTTTTTTAGACACCACATTGTTTGGTTAGCGTTGATCTGACGCAGTGTGCCTGGTTCAGACAGTTGCGTTTGACTGCGTTTGACTGCGTTGCGGCTGCGAGAAACCAGGACATCCCTGCTGCTTAAATCGCGTGCCAAGATGATTCCTTGAATTGAATTCCACGCTTTATACGAAGCACAGATGTGCCGGTGACTCGCTTTCGGTTCTCGACGCAACGCAGTCAAACGCACTCAAACGCAAGTGTTTGAACCGGCCTTTACATCGTGGTCATGGAGTGACGTCAAGTGCCGCGCTCCGCGACGCTCTTAGGCCCGCTTCAGACGGGGCAACTTTCCCAGCAATTTCGGGGTTGTAGGCCGGTTGTTCCCTAGCTTTCCCTAGATCGACACGAATTGCTGAGATCGGGTTCCGGCTCGAAACGGACGAGCAACGCGGACAACTCGGAGACGTTTGAAGCGGCGGGAGCCGATCAGGGACGCGCTATTTTCACGTGGCGGTGATCAGGACAACTATAGACTTGGTTCCCGTTTGAAATGGATCGTTTTCGAGAATGAACCATATCAGAAAGACGATTTAGTATTCCCAACACCATTTAAAGATTAAAAAGAAAGTTTATAGCGCGTAAATTCGTGTCTAAGTAATGCGAGAAAAATAAAATTTAATGATAATGACGACATGTCATTGCAATTCGGTTGCTGCGTGTGAACGCGGGCGGCCCGTGTGGCTGGTGTTGCGACGTCAAGTTGCCGGGGGAAATTGCCCCGTGTAAAGCGGGCCTTACCGGGTCAAGACGAGCGTAGCTTCCACATCTCGCCTATTCATTGCGTCGCTCACCTGCATGCCCCATAGGGGAGACCTGTCGAGTCAATCGAGAGCTTCAGCGGGTAGCAACAAAGCTGTCACAGACAATGCCTGACGGCGGCGCGACGGCCACCCGACCCCAGACAGACGCGCGACGGCGAGAATTGCCAGACACGGCTTTGACAGGCGATCCACCCTTCGTTCGAAACTGCCGCGTCGTTGTACACATTCCATCAAAAACAGGAACGAAAGCTCGTTCGTTCCTTCAAATTACAAAGCGTAGCTCCCTTTCTGTAAAAAATAGCGCCAAAAAACTTGCCAGGTCAAGGGCGGGCGGCTACGACCAAGTCGAGTGGCGGGGCGCGTTTGGCGCACGTATTGATAGATGGCGCTTCCTCCTCATCGAGACTGCTCGCGACGACAGTGGTCTATTAAAATTAATACTATTTTTGTAATGTAACTTAGATTTAAAAATAAATGCGGACAATAAAAGCAAAACGTAAAGTAAAAAAAAAAAAATCGGTTGCAGAACGACGGCGCTTTCTCTGCCGACGGATTTCGTCTGCGCGTCGTCTGCGTGCATGCGCCGATTTTTACGGCCCATTTTAGATCGAACCTGGTTATTTCGGACACTCTATAGATTTTTTTTGTCTAAATATATTTGTAGTTTCGTCACACGCCCAGCTCCTCCCGTAGATCGTAGCGATCGGCTCCCCCAGTGCTTTGCGGGAAAGAAGAGGCATTACATTTCTTAGGCCCGTTTTAGAAGTTTCCCGGCAATTTCGGTGTGGCTGGCGAGTTGTTCCCTAGCTTCCCCTAGAACCTCGCGCTCCAGCACGAATGGCCGGAATCAAGTTAGTCTCGAAACGGGAGAGCAACTCGGACCATCTCGAAGATGTTTGAGCGGCAGCAGCCAATCAGAGACGCGATATTTTCACCTGACACCTGGTGAAGTGGATCGTCTTGAGGAGTAAATAGATGAATTAGTATTCTCAACGCCATCTAAAAACATATATAAAAACACGTTTATACCGCGTAACTGTGTGTCTAAATGGTCAAAGAAAATTAAAATTTAACGATGGGGACTGTAAATCGTAGCAATTCGGTGGCTGCGCCCCAAGAGAGGGGAGGTGAAGGGTGCCTTCATGTGCGCTTCGCATAGAGTGATGCCAACAGCCTGTTTCCCCTTCCCACACCCTCTTCCACCGCCATTTTGTTCCTCTCATTGTATCCCCGTGCGCCGGAAAGTGGCCTTTGTGTCCATCGGTCCTCCCATCCGAGGGGGAAAATGCTAATCCTCCCTCCGTGGGTTCCACAACGCTGCTCCGAACTAGTGATGTAAGGTTCTTGTTTACGGGAGGGTTGTAAGCCCCACGGATTATCGCCGAGAACCAAAATGGCTGCTGGTTGGTCGGCGAACGGTATTACAAAGGGTGGCATCACCCAAGCAAAGCGCACATGAAGGCTCCCTAGGGAGGTGTAGGTGTTTGTGTGTGAAGGGGGGGGGGGGGGGGGTTGGAGCACTTTTATGGGTTTCCCCGAGCTCTCAAAGTGCCTCGACCGTCCCTGCCCCGAAATAAAGTGTCCTCCAGTTTGTGCACCATTCAGCAGATGATACAAACTATGGGCCAAACAGCACCTACTGGCTAGAATACATCTTTGTTTATACTTCTTCTAGGCTTCTGCACTGCTTCGTTGCATCAGTGCCAAGTGCGGAAAGGGTTCCTTGGCCATCAATCGAGGGAGATTAAGGTTCCTTATCAAGGCAGAAAAGTATGGGAAATGAACGCGTCACGTGACAGCGCGGCCCGTGCGTCGCTGTGTCCTTCCCCAAGATCACGTGACGCTCACACGGCATTGGATTGGCTTCGACGACTCTAAGCTTCTTCTGCAGACCATCGTAAGGTGAAACCGAATAAAGGCTGTCTCGACGAAAGACTCGTTCTAAAACTAGCGCCCTTCACATACGCTTTTTTTTAGGCGAATTTGTTTTACGATCGTGAAGGGGCCAAAACGTTATAGAAGTGCGCACAGACGCAATAAAGAAACACAATATTGGTACCAACTGGGACCCCGCAAAGGAATCGGCGCAATACACTGCTCTCGAGACACGCAGACCCACAAAGACAGAAGAAATAACTTGCTATTTGACTGAGCCAGTCCCCGTGAGAAAATCCCTCACCTCAACGGCCGGTTACTTTCTTCAAATGTCAACTCCTGTGTCGGTTTTTCACACATGCAAAGGACCCGACCCGACAACCGCTTGGAGACGTAAAACTATCAAACAACTGAATACGGCAACGCTTTAAAAAAGAAAACAAAAAAAAAAAAACACGTTAATTTGTAATTTTAAGCAGCCTTTCTCTATCTTTTTCCATCGGCTATCAGACACATCCCCTAATGCCCTGCTACCTGTCCGCTCATCGAGCGGGGTAGTAACAGTGTTACAAATTTTAAAATACTTAGGCGTTAACCCCAAAACGCAAAGAATTTTCATTTTTTTCTTATTATCTAGAACGTTATCTTAAGCAAAAAAAAAACATATAAAGAAAAGGGACGCCCGTCTGTCTGGGTCTTTGGAATAGCGAAGCTCCCCACGAAAGATATATAGGTATACTTTTTTTTTTTTTCTAAAAATTCTATTTATCATTTTTAAATTATTTTGTAAGCGATGTATATCTTTTCTTTCTTGGCATGCTCCTTCGGGGGATGCCTATCGTAGAGTGGCCGCGCGGCGTGCGCGCGCTATCGACGCGTCAAATCTCAACGACATTCCAAAGCGTTTCGGAGCACACGGCTGCTTGCAGCGACTGGCCGACGCCGACCGCGTGACGTCGTCGGGTCACTCGACGTCGTACGATCACGTGATAAGGACGGCCCAATGGTGGAGGAAAAGCGCGAGAAAAGAGAAAAAGAGCGAAAAAACAAGGCCCTCCCCGAGTAAAGAACAAAAATAAACGAAACACACATCCTTCTCGCCCGCAGAAGAGACGAACAAAATGCTCGCAATAGTTGACAAAATGATGCGAATGTACTTCAATGATACGTTTAAATCAAAAATTAAAAATGTCGAAATTCCAATAGCGGACATTTTATAAACACTGACGTGTTCAGTATCACGGGTAAGACGTTTCACGATGCTCAATGTCACTGCAATTTTTTTTTATGTCTGAATATACCGTTTTTTGGGGGCTATAGTCAGCACCCGGTGTATAGTCCGCAGAGGCAAATTTGGGGTCAAAAATAAAACTTTGCTTAGATAGTCCGCACCCGGTGTATAGTCCGCACGTCGTGCATAATCCGCCCCTGGTGCTTAGTCGACACGAATATCACATACACGGCACACCTTGACAGACGTCCGCATTTTTTATCTAGTAAAGAAGCTCGTATCATACATAAATCATCATTAACATATTCTTTCATTCCCGAAATCCGTCACGCCTCGTCATAATGAACAATCTTGAAAAACAAAATTCCTGTATAGTCCGCCAGCCTAGATAGTCCGCACAGCCTAAAATAAAAAAAAAGTCTCGTCTTATAAGTACCTTGGAGTTCTAATCAGTAACGATTTACTTTGGAATACTCATGTTAACTACATAGTGCGTAAGGCACTGTCGAAACTATGGTACTTGCGTCGAAATTTCAAACGAGCTAGCGTGGATATTAAACTGACCGCTTATAAGACATTTATTCGCTCTACCCTCGAATATGCTGCGGTCGTATGGGATCCCTACACTGCACAGGGTATTTCCTTACTTGAAAATGTACAAAGAAGAGCACTCCGTTTTATTTTTAACAAATATGGTCGTCTTGACTCAGTCTCAGCCCTTTATGAGCAGGCAGGCTTGCCTACATCGCAGCATAGACGCAAGGTGGACATATTGAAGTTTATGTTCAGTCTAAGTTCCGGTCGTGTAAACCTGAATCAATCTTTGTACATAACAATACTCGGGGTCCCAAGATATCCTGCCAGAAATCGAAATAGCAGAGCCTTCGCCGAGTTTAACTGCGGGATAGATGTTTTTAAGTACTCATTTTTTTTCCGCGAACAGTCAATGAGTGGAACGAGTTACCCGAGGAAATTGTTCATTCTTGCAGCTTGCCAGAATTTGTTAATCGCTTAAACAACTACCTGTAATTTTTTCCTTCGCTCAGTGTGTATTATTTTTGTGAGCCGCGACTGTTTCTTTCTTGTGTACCTTTTTGTTCTATTGGCGTGGTAGACCTTTGTATTTATGCTTCGAGGTGTATTTACATGAGAGCCCATTGTTCATTTTTAGGCACTGTCGGCTGTTGGACTGTTGTTTTCTGTATATTTGAAGTGTTTTGTTGTTTTTTTTTCCCCTCCTCTCATGTCTCCAAATTGGAGTATGTAGTATTTATAAATAATAAATAAATAAATTTCAAGTTTTAAACACTTATAGTCCGCGGACTATAGCCCGGAAAATACGGTACTTTTACCCTGGCAATTAGCCAAGCTTCCTCAGTAGATTGCAGCGGTTGGTTCTCCGAAGTGCTTTGCTGGAAAGTAGACGCTCCAAATTACTCCAAATTACAGACGTCTGCAATTGCGACCACTGGGCACCGCTATCTTGCTGCTGGCGTGTGTAGATCGTCTGATAGTCAAACCTGGATGGATGATCACGGCTGTACTCCTTATAACGCGCGGTAGCTTGCGCCACCTAGCCTAGAAACTAAAAAAAAGCCCCAAAAGATTGGTTCCTCCCATCGCCTTTCCGAGTCAATTTGCTTCTCCTCTGAAATTTTGTAACTATCGGCAGGCGGAGTGGGATATCGGCAGGGTAACCGTTAAAAGATCAAGCAAAAAAAAAAAAAAAACTTATGTGCTTTTTTTTTTTTCCCGGCGAGGGAGTCGCCAATTTTCCTCTAATAAAACCTAGCCCTTCCCTCTCTCTACCCCCCCCCCCCCCCCACACACACACACACACAAACTCCGCTCCCCCTGGGAGACGGGGTTAACACTTTTGAGACGGAGCCACGCGGAAAGGATGGGTCCCAATTTTCTTTTGTCCCGCCTGCCTCCAGCTGTACAGGTAGCTGTACGTCATTCAAGTCATCGATAGGTTAAGAGTTCAAGGGAAAGCTTCCCCCACCTCTTTCCACTTTGGCAGACCAAACGCCGGAGAGGAGGCGACCTCCTCTCCAGCCTTCGCTTTGCTAAAGTGGAAAGAGGTGGGAGGAGCTTCCCTTCAACTCTTAACCTGTCACCAACTACGGATGCTTGCCGCCAGTCCTCCAATCTCTTTCCTATTAAAGGGCACGCCTTGCCAAGGCATGCCCAGGAATGCCACACTGGCGCCCAAAGCATTCTGAATTTTTCGTCGAAGATGTGTTTCACAGGTCGGTGTTTTCTTGTAAAATTACAAAGCGTAGCTCCCTTTCTGTAAAAAAAAAAAAAAAAAAAAAAAAAAAAAATAGGGCCAAAAATCTTGCCAGGGTCAACGGCGGACGGCGACACAGACGACCGAGTCGAGTTGCGGGGCGCGTTTGGCGCGCGTATTGGTATATGAAATCATAATGCAACCACGTTTTTTTTTTGTCCGCCATTATTTTAAACTAAAGGTACATTACAAATAGATCATGTTCATTTTAATCAACCACAGTGGTCGCGAGCTGTCTCGATAAGGAGGTAGCGCCATCTATCAATACGTGCGCCACACGCGTCCCGCCACTCGACTCGGTCGTCTGCATAGCCGGCCGCCGTTGACCCTGGCAAGTTTGTTGGCCCTATTTTTTTACAGAAAGGGAGCTACGCTTTCTAATTTTACGAGATAAAACCGGCCTGTAAAAAACTCCTTGGACGAAAAGTTTAGATTGCTACGTTCAAACGCCGATCTCAACGGCCGATTTTAGATCAAGCCTAGATATTTCAGTCACCCTATATGCTAAGACAGGAATCTGATCGTAAGTGATTACGTACGATCAGATTCCTGTCGTACGTACGTGATTCGTACGTGATTACGAACAAACCGCCGCGTATCAAAAAAAAAAAAAAAAATCCGAAACGGAAGCGTACACACGACAATCATTTAGCCGAAGAGCAGTTGACGACGGCTGAGATGTGGGGCGCCAAGTGTGTCAACAAACACCCGAGACCAGAGCGACTGACAAGGCAAACTTTGGCCTGCGCGGACTGTTTGACCGAAGTCACGTCCGCGCGGTGACGGCTAATTTATGCACAACGCGCCGTTTGCGTGCTCGTTGATAAGGCGGGTCGCGCGCGCGGCGTCGTGCAGGCGGCGGAAAGGGAAACCACAGCCGCTATCAACGGGGGCTAGCTTTCGACCGTTCCTGGAAGCTGGAACCGGGTCAACGTCCTTAGCTGCCAAGACACAATCCGCCAGTCGGACAATGGGTAAAAACGAAACAGCTACGAAAAACGACAACAGCGAACTAATACTGCAATAACCAGCTATCGAAATGCAAACACCTTTCTAAAGCTTGTCATCCTGGCAAATTGTATCTTAAGCCTACGGATCAAGTTGGGAGATACAGCGTGTGCAGCCCGCTTGGAGCTACGTTGGGTGCTTATTTGCGAGCTTGGGAGATCCGCTATAATTGGCGGGCAAGACATGCTTGCATACGTCCGATTGTTTACCCTACATGTGCTTGCAAAATGTATCTTTTTTTTTTTTGCAATGATTTTGCGTGGATTTTTTTTTCTTGCTTAAGTTTGTAAGAAACTTCGACATGTCTGATGTACAGGGCCCTCAAATTGTCGCTGCGATGAGTTCAACGTTCCAAGCTAAGTTCGAACCAAAGCTTCTTTAAAATCTGGAAGGAAAGCCGAAGAAGCATAGAGCGGTGTTTCTGCTCGTATTGTCCGCGGTAGAACATTGGATTGTCGTAATGCAAAGAAAAACGATGGGGTGGGGCACGGACGTATATTCCTGGACATGGAATGGTCGAACCAGTGATGGAAGCGGCATGCATTGAACCATTCCTAGGAGGATTCGAGGCAGGCAAAATGGATTCGAGCGTGCATTGACGCGTTTGGAGCAGACGCCACCCTCTGTTAGCCCGTCACTTGAACATGAAATTGGGATTGCGTCGTTGGGTTCATATCTGATAAAGATAGAGGGTTTCGTTTTTGATACTGAAGCACATTACTTATTATCTTTTTGTAGTAAAAACAGATAGGACGCAAAAAGAACACACACACTTCTTTAGACATGAGGCTCAGGTCAGAGTAGGTTCCATTTACAACGGGTATTTAAAAAACAAAGTGTTAAAAAAATTAAGTCTAGAGCAAGAGTTCAGTTCAGAAAAAGTTTCTCTTTCTCTCCCTCTTTTACACTCGGTAGTTAATTTAGCCTGTAAATATAATCCATGTAAAATTCCGTCAAAATCAACATATCCGTTAAAACGTCTATCAATAAAAATACCCCCTACCCCTTTAATGAACAGCGCCATCAAGATTCCAATTTCATAAACTGCCAAAACAACCACCTGCAAATAATACGAAAACCTACATCTATGCTTTACAGGTGACATTACGCTCTAGCGGGATTCGAACCAGAGTTGAGTAAAAGTTCGCTGCCCTTACGATTGACCGCTGCGAGAGAACTACAGTGACTAACAAATTGATTCAAATATAAAGCCGCGTTTTTGTTGTTGTTTTTGCTCTCCTTTTTCGGCACGGGTGTTCTTTTATTTTTTTATTTAGAGGTTTATTTGCAGTCAAGACCAAAGAAGATCGACCTGTAATAGTACTGAGCATAATTTCTGAGCCAACTGCGGTAACCCACGCGCTCCCCCCACGTCAGCCGCTGCTCCTAGCACTCCGGTGCAAAGCGGTGAAGCTCGACGCGGTGAAGCTCGAGCAAAATACCTTGGTTCTGTCCTGTTACAGTAGCCGCTATCCCACTATTTAGCGCACGTTTTCTCGCCACCCCTTAGCTCCTGACATGAAAGACATTGTCCGAAAATTCAGACGACGATGGGGCCAGCGCGGTTGACGAGCGCCCTCTGCACTTCGTTGCGTCTTGCGCCAAAACGAAGGTGACGACCAGCCAGTGGGATCAATCGAAGAGCGTCAAAAGCGCGACATCGCACTATTCGTCATGTATATGTGCGCGTTGTTTCATCGACTGAACCAACCAAGCGCAGTGAATTCCCCTAGACCTGCGCTTTTAGTATGTCTTTGTGACGGTATGTGCTTGAGCCTTCCACTGTGCTCTGACCAAGGATGAAACAAACTGTACGGTGGATGATAGGGCAGGCTACGTGAAATGCACATTTGTACCATTTTCGCTTCCTTCTACTTCTCTGAATATTGAAGTAAACCAATATAATAAATTTTTTTTGTTGTTGTTGCTGTTGGTGTGGCGCAATTCTTAGTAAAAATGGCGCTTTGGTGCAAGATGTAGAATACTTTCGTTCGTGACGCAAACTGGCGCAACTGGCGCAGCGCTTCCATCACTGGGTCGAACGTTTTCCCAGAGGGTATCGAAAACAAACAAGAACTCATATTCGCAACCGCCAGAGACTCACGAACGAAGGAGCACCCCCTTCCGAAAATAAACGACCACTCGAGATGAGGAATGAGCTTGGGAAGCGACGAAACGCTCTTCGCCTTCCTCCGTCCGTGTCTTCCTCGGCCGTGTCGTCGTCAGTCTTCGTCGCAACACTTTTGTCCTATCGACGTCGGTCCTCGTTTCTTTGGCGCTTGTTGAGGCGGCGCGGAATAGCTGCAGCCGTTTCAACTCCCGCGACACCGGGCAAAGCGGCTCGCCCAACCAGAGTTGCTGCTGCGTACGGAAACATCGTTAAATCAAAGAACGATGAGCGCCTCTTGCGAAGCTGGGAAAGAAAAATCGATCTTTTGACAGCGGCCTGCCTTCGCAACGCCTAGCTCGTGGACGCTCCAACGTCGCCGCGATTAAGCGATCACACCCAGTGTTGTTAAGTGTTACGAAAAAAAAAAAAAGTAACAACATACGTTAAAGGAACCCGTTACCGGTATAAAGTAACGCACGTTACTTTTTATTTACGGAACGATAGCGTTTTTCGACACTGCTATACAAAGAACGTAAACGCTGGTTTATTTATTTATTTTATTTTTTCTAAAGGGGAAAGTGATTGCGCGGGGGAAAGATAGGCAAACATTTTATGGTATGTAGGACGAATGCAAGCATTCGCATAACTTGACACCTAGAAACACACACAAAAAAAATGAAGTTGTTCATTTTTTTTTTTTTTTTTGCCTCGTTTTGTTTTGGGGAAGATATCACGAACAACGTAACTTCGTTACCCGTTACTGGAAATGAGTAACGTAAGTACGTTACTCGTTACTGTTCTGGACAAAAGCGTGACAAGTACATTAATACGTTACCCCAACAAATGCGTTACTGTCACTACTGATTCACACCGCACCAGTCGGACCAATAAGGAGAAGGGGGGAACGGAGATTGGACAACTTGGCAAACTCCAACGAGCCAATAGAGTTTCAGTAGATCGTCTCGACTCTCCCGCTACGTTACTCGACGGCAAGGAGATCGAACTCTGTAGGGGACGCTATGTCCAGCTTATTTTTCACGCAGCTCGGTGTTGGCAACATATTTTTGTGTGATTTCTTGCGCAGTGGAATTTAGGAACCTTCCCACCTGCCACAAGAAGTATTTATGGATAAATGGCCAAAATAAACGAACACGAGGCCCGTGTGTGCGATTTTTACGTCCTCTACGTCGACTGCTGATTGAACACGAGCCCAGCCGAACGCTGTTGCGAGTTCAGAGTCGCGAAAATTCCGCATAAGATGGCGCTTCCTGTCAAACAAAACTTCACTGCCCGGTCGGTATGAGCAGACGGGTTTCACGGATCTACCTCGGAACACGGGGTCGGTGCCCCGCGATTCTTCGCACAGGCTCGTGTATAGTACTCCCGGGAATAAAAAGGTAAACATGGACGAGACAGCTTCATAAATCACGCGTTTACGTAGCTGAGCGTGGCTATACCTCCACCGGTCATTTACCCCCAGCTGACATCCCGTTAACGTTACAGCGCACCCCCCGCTCAATGTTTCGGCCAGGCATCGTGGGACAAGAGAGACCATGCACCAGCGGCCAGCGCTAATAGCATTGCAGGCGCAAAAGGGACGCTAGCCCGCTTACAAAAAGAAGAAATAACAATAATACTAATAAATAACAGAGCCCGGGTACGGAAGCCAGCGGCCAGTCCCAGAACCTGCGCGTTGCGTATATGCAGCGCCGCACGAGCGCACCGCTCCGATCTGTGTCCGATGGACCCGGTCCAGCTTGATCCCGTCCCCAGTCTCGACAAGATAACACACTGCCCGAGTATGTCTAGAGCCCCGTCATATGCAAAGCGTCCCCCCCCCCCCCCCCCTCCCCCTCCACTCGAAAGAAGGGACAAAGATAAAGCGGCTACTGTGCATACGCAGAGAGACGAGTCAGCCGCGCAGAAACGCTTATCGTGTATATAGAGTCAAGCACACTGATAAACGCAAAAAAAGAAGGCAAATAGCGGATAAACGACGATACAATATTACTATGCTAAATCCTCGTCAAAAGTGGGGCACACCAAATTGAGCGTTGCTCAGGCGGGGGGACCTTCGGACTCGTCCGACAACGCGATGCCCCGAGTCGCCTGTTGCTCGCTCTCGAAATACTCGAAATAGCCGCACGACACAGACGTTTTGAAGGACGGCGTATGGACTCCCGGTGCCGCCATCTTACTGCTGGCGTAGCAGTCAGATTTTCTGATAGTCGAAGCCTGGATGGATGGATATTAACGGTTCTATCCTTTATAACGGGCGGTAGCTTGCGCCACCTAGCCTGAAAACAAAAAAAAAAAAAATCCTTTCTTTGTAAGTCAATAGATTTCTGGAACTATCACAAGGCCGCTTGGATGACCCTTAGGAAATCGGACAAAAGATCGTCTGATAGTCAAAGCCTTACTAAAACGTGCCGAAGGATGCGAGACGCCCCCCCCCCCCCCCCCCCCCCAAAAAAAAAAAAAAAAAAAAAAAAATTTTGTTTAATTTAAAGTGGCCAGACTATAGCTTTTGAAGCGTGGTTGCATGCACGTATCTATAAACGTTAGCAGGCAGCCACGCTACAAAAGCTAGTCTGACCACGCTGGATAGGAACGTGTTTTGTTTATTCTATTCCGTCTTCATAAGATGATTACCCCATGTTTACACAATATACGTAAAGCAGACGTGAAGCGATGAAACAATACGAGTTCCTTTCCTCCGCCAGAGGGCTTCAGTTCGTTTTTTCGCGCATACGCGCGAAAGCCAAACTTCTGTCGATCTTCGCGTTAGAAATTCGAGAAAAGTCGAATCTGGGGGAGTTTTAACCTCGGCAGGTTCGCGACATACCTTCCTCGTAAACGTCTATGAACACGAGACAGGACGCAACTGAACGAGATTCGACCAGACGAAAAGAAGGACGGAGAGACAGATAGAGAGAGAGAGAGAGAGAGAGAGAGGGGAGGGGGGGAACGAAGCTGCCGAGTAAAGCCCGAGAGATAAGCATCGGCGCTGCCTGTCCTCTCGATTTTTGTAGTTTCGTTTGCAGCGTGTACTCCGACGTAGACGAGCTTTTTATGGGGCCGTATTAGTCGGAGACGACCTCGTAAAGTAAGGTAACGTCGAGTACATGCATCCCAAAGTCCAGTACATATGCTTGGATCCCCGCCGCCCCCTCCTTCACTTTCCCCGATCTCCCCCACTGCGACGCGGGCGGGGATTGTTGCGCACGCTGCCCATATCTCATCCGACGTTACACAGCGTTGTATATTCGCGAGAAAAGCGACGAATAAGTCAAGAGTAACCTACGTGTTGTTATTCTTTTCCGGTCGCGACTATACTTGACAGTAAAGACTGGTTCCCACACAGCACCGTTTGCTTACGTAACGTAGAAGTCACCGAAACCTCCATGTCTCGAATGTCGCCTACCAGGCTACTTCCTCGAACCGGTAGGCACGTTTAATATGAAGCGCCAATGTTCCGGGTACTTGTACGTAAGCTTATGTAACCTAACGTAAGGAATCAGGGCTGTGCGAACCAGCCTAAAGGCAATACTCTTATGTCACGCCTTCTTATCGAGCTTCAGAAACGGGGAACTGGTGGCAATCAGTAATGGTACTGGGTAGTTCCTTCATTGTTAACGAGCAGACTTGTACACGTTACTGAAAAAAAAAGTAACCGAAAAAATTACTTTAAAGTAATCGATTACTTCCCACATTAGTTGTCATTCAATTTTGTTTTTAATAACGTGGCATAATCCTTGGAGTCTCGCCCTCAGTTGCTCCGAAAAAAAAAGAAAAAAAAAGCCTTGACCGTTTTTGCATAGTGCTGAGTGAGTGACGCCCACACATCCAATCCCTCTTGTGAAAAAAATAAATAAAAAGATAAAATAAAATAAAAAGAGCGCTGTTTAAATTCATTACTCACAAGAGGCTGGATGAGGTCATTTTTCGGACGTAGTCTCCTGTGTAAAAAAAAAAAAAAAAAAAAAAAAAAAAAGATGTACCCAGGAAACGAAGCCTAGTGAAGTGGCCTCCTAATCATCGAGATCCCGTGCTTAATGGTTTCGAAAAACAAAAAAAAAAGAAAAAAATATTGACCGTTGCTTGGAGCTGTGTGACTCCAGCACATCTACTTCGTCTCACCCTGCGATGGACTAAAGGCAAAAGCTACGCACTGACAGATCCAATCGCGAACCACTTAAAAATTATGCGGTGTTCCGCATTGATGCACGTATCGTTGCCCGCGTCTCGGATCAATGATGAAAGGACGGGTGGACAGTGGTCCGAATCGAAGAGCACTGAGTGACTCAACAGTTTTACATCGCAAATAAAGCCAAGACCCATAGGCTCTTTGCCGCGTCGAAGCTATAGAAGTGATGCGGCGCTTTTAGATTCGTGCATCATTCGTCCACCCCTAATCAATGTTAAGCGCGTTATAGTATAGCGTGGAACGTGATTGGACCTGGCGGCCCGTGGCTCTGGCCTTTAGTCCATCGTAGGATGAGACGAAGTGTACAAGGATCGTTACTCCTTAAGGGGAAAAATTGACGCGTTACAACATTACAGTAAAATGTAATCGATTACAAGTAATACATTACTTGTAACGCGTTACGTAAAAGTCTGGGAGTCCGGGTCCGTAAATTATGCCCAAACGGCGAGGGACATCCCAAAACGCACACTGCTTAAAGAGGCAGATCCCTTTTCTTAATTGGTCCTAAGTCGAATTCTTGTTGTCTTTCCCTATTACTAAGAAAATAAATAGTAATGCTATATGTCTCGTGAAAGGCGTGTGGGGGAAGTGATGACACAAAAGCCAATCAATTTAAAACCTACAATAAAAACGACAATAAAAAATGGTACCGAAAACAAAAACGCTTTTCAAGCGCTAAAAAATAACTTGTTCCTAAAAGAAAAAAAAACGTATTTGGGGCGAGAAGTTTGGATATTGCCGCCTGGTAGAATTTTTCACAACCCAGAGTCAGGATACTTCAACTTCATCTGCTGGCGACAGCATGTTCAATGCCAGGCTTCTATGCACTATGAAATTTAAAACATAACCGCGTGGGTAGCACATGCGGTACACAGAGTGAGAAAAGCAGAAGCGCCCCTAGCGAGCTTCTCACCGCAAATTCCTTAGCTGACGTTTCTTTTTTTTTTTTTTTTTTTTTTCACTACCAATTTTTTTTAGAGAATCAATCAATCAATTAATCTTTCAATTAATTTTTCTCCCGACAAACTGTTCCGGGAACCGAAGAATCCATCTGGTAAGAACCCCCGCCGTTAAAGGGGCCATGAAACGAACTTTGGGCTGGGATAAATGATCTTAAATCGGGACTTTACTAATCGCGTATCGCTTAGTGGGCCAAAAGAAAGAGGGCAGAAAGTCAAAAGCAAGCTCTTCGGTACCAACATCCAAAAATATAGCGGACTATTTCGTACCTCCTTTCCTTCAAAGCTCTTCGCCTTTTCACTGTGATACATCCGCGGTTCCCAAAGCGCGTCAGCGGTGCAAACCTGACGTCAGCCGAGCCCAGCTCACGCATTGGACACGAGAACTGCGTCACTCGGACGTATGCGCTCGTCAACAATCAATCCGTCGACGAATATTCGGATTCGCGCTCGTGGCCAATGCGTGCCCTGACGTAACTTATACGGTGGAAGCTTGGAGTCATCGCACTGGCGCCCAAGCATGTCACGACGACGTGATTTCTGAATTCGTTCTTTCAGTTGAGGATTAAAGCTAAGCAGGAAGAAGTAGGAAAAATCGTTTCGTGACCCCTTTAAGGCTGGAAACATCGGACCCCCAAAACAACGCTTCAGCATGGACTGCGGTAATGCGCCGAAAACACGCTTAAATAACGATAAACAAACGGACGAACAAACCCACGCACACATGCCCGCAAAAAATAACAGACACGTATTCACACGCACACACACACAAGTACAAAAATAAACACACACGTACGCAGACGCAGGCGCCAACACACACGCACAAACGCAATAAAACACGCGAGTACAGTAGTGATATAACGAGAAGCCCCTAAAATGACACACACACACACACACACACACACACACACACACACTAAGTGCCTCTATATACAGCTTGCTCCGCCACCGAGAGCAATAACCGGCTTCCTTCGGCTTCGAGCATCCGGGCTCATTGATTCCCGGATTGGCCGTGAACCAAAAGACAAAACACTGACAAAAGGGACCCTCAAGTGGGCCTCCTCTTAGGCCCGCAAAAAACAAGCCAGCGGACGAGCTAGGAACAGAAATTTAGTCGTCGTTTTTTCTCACAAAAAGAAACACGGGAAAAGTCGGGGATATGCGACGCATTTTCGGTGATTGTCACATTATCTGGTTGCGCCTCTAGCTTTCTCATATGGCGACTCGTGCATCCGTGTCGACCACAAAAAGAAATGTAGAACAATCTGAAATACGTTTTCTTTTTTTAATGGTTTGTTTATTTTATGGTAACTTGTCGAGAACTTTCGTTGAACCTCGACATTCAAGTGGTTCGGTGAACCTTGGCCCTTCTGGGGAAGTTCGACTTCTTGTGATACGATAGTCTGCTTAAAAACACACGCACGCACACACAATTACCAACGTTGACGGACTATTAAAGTAAGCGTATATACTTTCAATGATTCATGGGCGCCCCGACGGCTCCGGGGCAAAGCGCCGGCCAGGTGGCGGGTTCGAATCCCTGCCGAGGTGCCCGCAATCTAGCGCAGGCTACTGCGGCGGAGAGGCCGCTGTGTAACCGAGCTTCTGGTTGCACGAGAAAAAGATCCACAGGTGGTCTTTTTCAATGAATCCTCAGATATTCTCTGGGGCGTGCCAGGCGCCCTTCGTCCGCTTGGCACATACAAAAAAAAAAAAAAAAAAGAAAACTTTCAGGGTGTCTAGCGACCGCGAAAACCGGGAATTGTCAGGGAAATTTTAATTACCGGGAAAAGTCAGGGAATTGTCAGGGATATTGTCAAAAAGTGAGCCCTGTCAGGGAAAATGAGCCGGAAACGCCATCGAGTTCCCTGAGCAAAGGCTCGACGACTTGGGGGCAGAAAAATATAGGCAATGCTCAGAGCGGAACGCGGGCTTTGCTTACCTGAGGTAGAGTACGCTAGCCGATGCAAAGGGAAGAGCCGACAAATCCAGTCCAAGCCTCGGATTAGATTGAATTGAATTGGATTGAGGGCGCGACACTAGGCTAGATTCAGTTAGAGCTACTAGATTTTGTAACAAATGAGAGAGTCGCAGACCGTAATTTAATTCAAACCTTAAGCAGAAAGTGTGCATTCGGTTATTGACGTGTATGGTTGAGCGTCGTGTTTTCATCCTGTTTCCGGTAGCGGCCTCTTCGCTGACGATTTCGGCGGCAAGAAAGTGCTCGTTTCTCCGTGGTGGACGAAGGCGAATACTAGTATTTCGGAATATGCAAGTTGGATTAAGCCCGTGCAAAATGATCATCGCAGTGCTCAATGCCTTGTGTTGTAATGGTCTTATATACTTAACCGCTTCTACAGTGGTCAGGGAAGTTCACCTGGAACTGTCAGGGAAAACCTGGAAAAAGTCAGGGAATTTCAAAATAATAATTTGCTAGACACCCTGGATTTTGTAGTTTGTTGATGTGAAAAAAAAAAAATTCTTGGCATTTATTGGATGCAGTAGTAAATCCAATTAATTTTGTACGTCCCTTCCTCAGGAGGGGCAGCTGGATTGCTTTCAACTTCTCTATATGCGCACAATCGTCGAGGCCTCGGTCAAATTTTTGGTCAAACATCGCGTTAAAATTTGGAAAAATTTTAAAGCTCGGAAAGTTGGTGACTTCCCAGTACGGAGTCGTATCCGTTCTTCCAAAGCGTAAAGCCAGGGTCACAAAAGACAGTCTGCAAACAAGAGTCACCGCGATATTCGAGGTTGGAATGCCGCGTGCCTAATTTTCTCCCTGAACTCATTGCCATGCGCCATTCGAAACACGGATCTCGCGCTGACCCGCGTTCGAATCTGTACGCAGACTGCATTTTGTATATTGTATATAAGCAGTGGGACGTACCCCGGCTTTAATTTAGCCAGTGCAGTAACACTACTAGCCTGGGCTCTTTAACCTGCATCACACGCGGCCGCACGCCGGTACGACGCTCATCCAGATCGGAGGCAAGGCGCGCCGCCCGGCTTGTTTCGCAGCGTCTGAACACGGGCGCGACGATAGCACGCGTCTTGGCGTCGCCGAGGTCCGAGTTGCGGTGCGCTAGATAGCGTGGTTCATTGTGTACTCAAAAAATACCAAGGCGACACTCCGTTCGGCCTTGAAGGGACGCGGAAACCCCCCAGATTTTATTATTATTATTTTATTTCTGGCCAGGCGATTTACTATGGTGTCAGAAGACTGTCCAATCAATATTTTGCTACAGCACGTATATTTCTAATAAAGTAAAAAAAAAAAAAAAAGAAACTGCTCGAAACCAAAACTCGACTTTTTCATTATGTACCAACTAGCTCAACTTCAGCCTGTTATTCGAAACTGGACTGGGGAGGAGGAAGAAATAAAGAGCAGAAAGATACCGAAAGTCACGTGGCGCTGTGCAACATTTTTTTTTCTTTTTTCATTCAACGTATTAGCAGTTTTTTAGAAGCCACAAACAATGTGTACGATATTTCTTTCCTAGTTTTAATATTGTGTGTGTGTCTTCGATGACGACGGTTGTTGTGTCCAAACCATAGACAACGGAACGTGACCACAGAGAAGAGAGTGAGCGCGACTCAAACTGGCCGGTTCTCGATCGACGGTTTTCGGGCGAAAAGAAAACGAATTTCGAGCCGCGAATTGTTTTCTGGGTAGTTGGACTCTCGCATGCCCTGCACAAATAAAAACCTTGGAGAGCATAAATACCCCGTGAGTGTCCCTTTAACACGTGGCCGAATTAAAAGCCAGTCCCACTTGACATCCAGTCTGGAAACAAAAGCTCACAGGCCAATGCCAAGAATCAAAACCGGAAACGCGAACGACCAAAAAAGATTCGCGCCCCAAATGGCGCCACTGGGTTTTTCCCACCCAAGCCTGATCTCATGTTTAGCGATTACCGTCTAACGATGATGACACCATAGCATGCAGCTAGGCCACACAAACTCGCTTTTATATACGAGCGCGAAGCTAATGAAGACAAAAAGAACAGATTAAATCTAAGGGAGAAAAAGAAACCGCGAAACAATTGAGGTAAAAAGCTCAAGGCCATTTCGCGACGAAAAGAAAAAACAGACAAAAAATATTACTATAAACGTGACTGCCATTTTAATGCACGTGGCACTCGCAACTAGCAATTAAACGAGATTTCTTGCTCTCCTTTCTCTTTTCTCTTTACGTAACGGATTTTGCAAGGACGGACACGGTATAATTCCAATCGGAAAGACACTTGTTCACACCTGCGGTACGTATACGCGCTTCCGCTTTGCGTTATGTCCATGCGAAAAGCGCGGCGGCTCGGACTTCACGTTGACAGTGATGTGATTGGCCTAAGTCGTTTTGGAAGACTTTTTGGAACAGCCAAAACAGTGTTTTGGAGCACCAAAAGTGGCTTTTAGGGCAGATATTCTTAGAAAAATAAAAATATTTGTTTAAAGTGCTGGACAAACGACGGACACTTTGCTTGCCGCAATAAACAAGTTATAGTCAAGTTAGACCACCTGGGAGTCTTTCAACATGTAACTTAAATGCCAATCACATGACATGACACATTTTGCAATGCTTCAGTTAAATGATACGTGCACATGTGCCCGCTATAGGTAGATAAGAACCAAAGTGCACATAGTAAACTTTCTTTAAAAATGACCAGCTTAGTAGTAAAGAGCACAGCGTTATGTTGACTATACTTCGTTTCACCTTATGTGCGAGCGAAGGCAAAGCTGGAAGCGCGAGCGCGAAAGTTCCGTGCGTTCAGGCTTTGCTCGAGCGCGCGAGCTGGGGAGAAACGCAAAAAGCGCTGGTCTCGCGCTTCTAGCTTTGGCTTCGCTCGCAGATAATGTGAAACGAAGAATAGTGACAAAATACATGAAAGCAGACTCCAAGTGATGAAGCACGTAACTACTGCTGTGCAATGCGAAATTGTCGCGCGAGCGTAAATGGCTGCTCGATCGAAACCATGCCGCTCCGCTCCGTCGCCAACTGGTTCCTAAAATTGTATGCAAAATGTAACTGTCCAGCATACGAAAAAAAAAACAAAAAAACAGACCAGCGGCTCGTGCTTGCCAGGCCGGCAGTTGAGGTACAAGCTAGACGCACAGAAGAAAAAAAGAACCTGAGCACATCGATGAAAGACATCGCGAGGTCAAAAAGGCTCTTGGAGCGCTTTGTGCAACGACTGAATTCGAGACAAGCAAGCGCGCTGTGCACACATTGCCTTCTTTGCTTTAGCTCACTTCTTTTCAACTTTCTTTCGCGGCAGATTTTTCACGTACCGGGGTCCCTCTCGAAAGAAAGCCCACCGAGAGAAACCTAGTTAGTCGATACTTTGACACAGCAGTCTTTGAGCTAGAGGAACTTTCGTAGTAGCGTATTAAACAAGAACAGGAATGTTGATGAACATGCGGCGGTCCTTACGTTTCAGTTTAGAAAGCGCCATATCTGCAGCGACATGGGGACGGCAAGACCCGACGTCGCGCGACCACGGTGACTGGCAGGCAGGGAGCAAATATGTTTTTTTTTGTTTTTTTTTTTTTGTTTTTTTTTTCCACAGCCGTTGCTTTCAGGTGCGAGTGCTTCAGCTCTGCGCAAAAACGTGGTATCGTTTCACAGCATGACGGCATGGCTGGTACCCGGCACGCTAGCGTCGGAGCGTCCGCACACGCCCGCGACTTTCATTCAAAAAAATTTACAAAACAAAAAACCAAAAAAAGCACGAGCCAACGAGGGCGCCGGAACGAGACACGGCGGGAAAAACCATGCAGGACCAGATGAACGATTGATGCCGGGTACTTTGTGTCGGGCGGCCGCTTGCACCGCCTAGCTGCGTTGATGGGGTGGCGCTGTTGCCGGCGCATGCGCAATGCCCCGTGTGGGCAAACGCCAGCTTGTTTGTAAGCAGCGCGTTGGCGAACGCGGAGAGAAACCGAAGTAGAGGAGGAGATGGGAGCGTGCGGTGACGTCATAGCGCCGAGCTCTGATTGGATGGATTAGCGGGTAGACGGAAAGGCTATAGTCGGTTACAAGTTAAGAAGGTAGGAGAAGCTCCTCCCACAAGCGTGGTGCGCCGGTTTCAAATCCCTCCGCAATCGAAAGAAGAGTTCACTGGAAACGCTCCTTGTTCCGCTTCAATGGATAGATAATGGCCACAGAGTGGTGCCAACTTATCTCCGACCCCCACTTTGCGACCTTTGTATTCATCGGAGCCGAGCCCCTGAAAGCAGCCTTTGTATCAATCGGAGGGGGAAGCTAATCCCCGAAAGTCGTCTTTGTTTCCATCGGAAGGGGGAAGACTTAATCTCCCTCTCGTGGCTTCCACAATGCTAAGTCAAAGTCGAGAGATAAAGCAAATATGTACAGAAAGGCACGACCCTCCTCGCGCGTTGGCCGCAACGTCACGGAAACGATGGGACGCTATTGGATGCGGAGGTGGCGGAGGGATATATGATTCCCTTTGAGGGCCATTTGCCGCTACCTTCTTGACTTGTAACCTACTATAGACCTTTTTCGCAAGGGCGCCGCCATCTTGAATTGACGTCACTTCCAGTATGGGCAAAAACATTGTTTTGCCTTTGCTACGCCAATAGAGGGCATTTAGGATATAAGCGTAACCGTCACACTTTCTCGTTTTGCCTCCCCTTTATTTTTTTACTATTTGCAGGTTGAAACGTTAGATTATTTTTTCGTCGCCCATACCGGATACGCCTATTAGGTGGCTGGAGACGAGAGTACACAGAAAAGGTCTATAGCCGCCTTCGTCTCTACGAACAGTCTCGCTCCAACCATCTCGCTCCAACCAGAGCGAGAAAGAGCGCAGTCTGCCCCTCGGAGTGGGTCTGGCGTTCGGACTGTGGCGTTCGCTTCCAGCGTCATTAGAAAGGGCGATGATAACGATGAGTATGATTCCCGTCTGGCGCCGATGCCGCTGCATTGTTTCGCTACAAAATTCGCATCTTATAAAACTGACTTTTTTCTTCTTCTTTTCACAGCCATCAACCAACAAATGGTAACCAAAATTCGTAAAAAAAAATTAAAGAAAAAATCATTTCTCCATTTTTTAAGGCTACCGGAAAAAACAAATTGCCGACATTGATGCGATCTTACGATGAATTCCTGTCCCAAGAATCGCAACGTATATTTTATTTGGCTATTCTCTAATTCGAAGCCGGCATCATTAGCGAACCGGTGGCCGAGCTGTTTACACTCCCAAATCGAGCCCCGCGGTGTTTGACAAGACGCCACCACGGTAACAAAACTTCATATTTTTCTCTCTCTCTCTCTCTCTCTTCTTATTTCACAAACATTCCAAGAAGGCTCATGAATACAGAACACGCTGCCCTCTCTGAGGCTCTCTCCCAGCAAGATCGTTTCCTTCCGCGTAATCCATCTAAGCTTTCTTTCGAACCCTACAACGCACATGCGACTCGTACGCATCGTTTCATTTATCTGGCGAAACCTTGGGCCAACCGGTAGAAAGAACAGCGAAAACAAAATGGCGTTTTGGAGAAAGGGGGGAAACCGTTCGTTATACCTCGTTTCACCTCCAAAGTCCAGACACAGCGAACGCGACCAATCATAGACATAAAAGGCCTAGTAGTGACTGCGCATTTTACGCTGCTTCATTGGCCCCCCCTTACCTCGTAGGATCAGCTGCGTGTAGACTTAAAAAAAGCTGAAACGAAGTATAGACACCTAAGCATCATGCGAGTGCTTGCTGGTCCGATCAATTTAATCAGCTTGGTAGTTCGATGACGGAGCCATAGAGTGCCCGGTCGCAGATTTGGAGCGCGAGGATCTGGTAGCACAGAGCATTTTCGGGGAACCTGGATGTCAGCGCACAGCTTTTGCAGCGTTGAGGACCCGAAACATGGTTTTCAAACCCAACGAGAAAAGAACCGTAGCGCGAGAAACGCGAGGAGCACGCGCGGACATTCCATCGCTCGGGAGAAGTGTGTTTCGGCGTCTCGCCGCCGCGGGGCGCCCGTTACGTGACTCTCTTCTCATCCATTGTCTGCCGCTCTACCTTTTCAATTTCGGCGGCCGCTTCTCGTGGCGATCTGCCAGGCTTTGTCAGTATAGAGGAGGCTATATATGGTTTAATAGTCCCTTATCAAAAGTCCGCGCCATCGCTTAACCGCCATTGCTCGATCACGTGCTCTGAACACGTATTGCATACGAGGGCCGCGTCAGTGTTCGGGGAGCACTCGGATCCAATCACACGCGCCTCGTGTCACAGCAATGGCGACCACCAATGTTGCTCGATGAATTTCGGAAAAGGTGAGACCGCGGGAAATTAGTCCCAATGGTCGTCTGGCATACTTCCGCTGTACGTGAAAAATTTAGTAGGTGCAGCCACTGCTAGCCTGGGGGTCTTTAACATGCATATCAGGCAGACGTGATACACGGCTGCACGCCGGTATACGACGTGCATCAATGGAGGTCGAAACCATAGAGATACCAGTCTATAATGTACGCTAGAGCGCTAGTGTGCTGTCGCAAACTGAAGCAGACAGCAACCAGTTCGAACATTGACTTCCGGCAATGCATTCCTATGGGAAAAAGCGAGTGCAATTTCTTTCTGCGCTCGATTATAAAAGCAAATATAAAAGCAAATAAAATAGCTTGGAACATTTCTCAGTTTGGGAGACGAAATAATTGGTCAGTTACGGCGTTTTTTTCATTAAAATTCATCGCATTAAAAACGGTGCTAAAACGGCTTCGTACGTGTATTTATGTGCACTGTCGGACACTGTTAGCGCGAACAAGACTTCGGCCCTTTTCAGCATGAGGGATATACGTGCCAAACGAACGACGGACATCTGGAAACCAAAGGAGACGGCAGGAACAACGCAGTAACACTGGATCAGTAACTACCCGTGCATGTACGAAATCAAAATAAATTGAAGACCATGTAATATATTCCGATTTTAAATAAGTACTGCTTTATTCTTTCTGCTCTGTGCAAAGATGCTTGTTCTACGATGAAAACATCACCCACACGCTCGACATCATTGAGAACAAGTGCCAGACAAAAGCTGCCCGGCAGAGAGGCCCCTTTCATTGCTCACGTATACTTTATTCTTTACGTTTTGAATGTTTTTATACGCTAGTAAAGATGCAAGGCGGGGTCATTTTCCTATAGTGACAGGACTGGAACACTAGCAATATATAACCGTTGCCGGAATGTTGGCGAACCTTGAACACACTATATATTCCTTTCGATTGTTATTTTACTTAAAATCCTCGCCTGTTTTTACACACCTGCTGCGGAACACATGTTTGGGACTGAAATGTAGCAACGTTTAACATCGTTCAGTGGTAAAAAAATAGGCTGTAACTAAAGCAATTACACTTTTACAATGTTAGCAAAGATCCATACTATTCGTTACGACTAAAAACAAACAGCGTTTCATGTTATTTTCCTGCGAAGAGACAAAATGCTCGCGCGTTTTCCCATAGGAATGCACAGGAGCACCGCAGAAGTAGACTGGTTGCTGTCTGCTTCAACCTGCGCCACGGAAGTCGCTCGCATGGACCCTAGCGCCAGCTGAGCCTCTAGTGTACATCATGATAACTCTATAGTGGTCGAAACGGACAGGGTTGGGGATTGAACTCGGGATGCCCAATGGTTCAATCGAGCCGATTTTAACCGGAGGATCCGGAAGAGGCGAAGAGGAAAAGGTTAAAATCTCCGAAGCGGAGTTTGAGACAGCGTTTCTCAGAGATCGAACGCAGTTCCAGCCAAACGACGACACAACACTAGGGTTCAATGTGTGGACCGCGCCGACCCTCGGTAGATGACGTATAAAAATTTTAACACAACGGCCTTGCTAACTGACGGGTGTTCCCTCTATGCGGAGCGCAAATTCGTCTGCTTTTTGAGCAGGGTTAGCGGTGACGTCAGAACGCCGAGCTCGCTCTGGTTGGCCCTGATTGGAAGGATAGCGGGTACACCCAATGCTATACTCCGTTTCACGATAACTTGGCGAACTGTGGAGGCTGCGGCCCCCGCGCCCCAATACGAGCATCGGAGCAAGGCATGTGATAAGTTCACTCTATGGTCGAGGCCACGAAGGCATTGGTACAGCAACAGCGCCTTCCGCGACAAAAAGTAGTTCTAGGCTTCTTTTCTTTTAAAGGCAATCGAACTCGCGCGATTGCATCTCTATCGCGACACTATGATATATACCTTTCCAATGTTTACAAAATCACAGTCCAGCGTGCGATCTTCACAGCCCAGCACGTGCGTGTTCGTCGCTTCGGAAAGAGAGCAAAGCACGCGCCATACGCACGAACGCTCAAAATGGCACCGGCCACAAGCTCGTTTTTGGAAAGGTCTATACGACGCGGAAGAAAGACGATGGCACGTTACCTTTCAACGATACTTATTCGTATCAACTCTTTTCCCAGAACAACGTGCCTTTTAGGCGATGTTTGAACGATCGCAGCGCTCTAATCGACCGCTTCCGTTCCGGCATTAGCACCCGCCACAGATTCGGGGGTAAATTGAACGTATGGTTGTCTCATGAACTGTTCCCGAAGAGCTCGCTACTCGAGCGGACGGCAACGTGGCGACGGATGGTCGTCCATCCGAAGTTGCTTGGTTTCGCAGCAGACGACTCTTGGCCAGCAGAGGACGGCCGGTTCCTCCGGGCCTCGCATTTGGCGCAGTGACACAAAACGCTCCCGGGACGCCGTGTCACGTGCCTCGCTCCGACGCGCGTTATTGGGTCGCGGGGGCCGTAGCCTCCACAGTTCACCAACTTATCGTGGGATCTACCCCCTATCGTTCCAATCAGAGCCAATCAGAGTTCGTCGTTCTAAAGTCACCGCAACCCGTGAACGAGAAGCGGGCGAACTTGGGCTCTGCACAGACCCAAACTGACGTCACAAAGTTGACAAGGACGTACGCTGCTCTTTTTCTTTCTTCCCCCTTCTGAGACAACCGTTGTCGCGAGATCAGAGGCTGACACACACACACACACGGATATGACAGCAAAATGAGCCCCATTACGACGAAAGAAAAGAAGGCTCTCCTAATAAACATTTAGGAATGGAAACGAATGCAGAGTGCGTCGGTCACGCGCGTGAACAACCCTTCCGGTTTTTTTTTTTTTTTTTTTTTTTTTTCCTAGTGGAGCGGTTCGTTCCTTCGCTCGGCAGGAGGTCGTGTCGACCTCCGGGCGACGCACGCGCCGACGCAGTTACGAAGTTTTCCGACACTCTTCAAGGCAGACTAAAGGGAGGCACCTTGACAGCCGTGGCGTAAGCGGCATCGTATTATGTCAGAGGCGTAATGCGCGCGCGCGCGGGCCGGCGGAACTAGTCAATATGGTACTTTTACTGCCAAATAAAAGCGTCATATAAAAGAGAGCGAGAGAGAGAAATAGAATGACAAGAAGGCCACACACCCTTGTCAAAAGTCGGAGCCACCCAGTGTCAGCCTCGAAGGCTCCAAAACGTTCGCTCTAATGGCGGTGACTCGAAAACAGGATACTGTGTCAGCTAAATCAAGCACCCTGTACTTCGTAAATCGAAGGCGATCTCGCACAAAAACAAACTTGTTATTAAAAAAAAAAGTTTTTGTTGCATGTATTTAAAGACGTTTGCGTTTCTCGGTGCGGAGAAACTTTGTAATGCCGCCCTAGCGCGTCCGGTTTGGCTATAAACAGAGCAGATATGCTCACTTTTGTATATTGCATTGTGTTTAGACGCGGTAGTCGGGACGACGTAACGAAGAAATTTAAATGCGTCTTAAAGGGGCACCGCAAAGGGACGAAGAAAACCAAATGCTGCTTCGAAGGGCGCGCCTATCAGTGTCAAGCACGAGCGCTCAGTGACAACATTGGTCTAGAGCGTCGGATAATGACGACATAGAATTCTAGAAATAGGATCGGCTGCGTCTGGACTCAAGCTGAAACAAAGAATAGTTCCATCAATTAGGAAGATCTCGCACGGTTGTTGCACGCTCTTGTCGTTTCGGTTCTCTACTGGCTCAGACCAATGACGTCATCAACAATCGAAAATGTGCTCGAAATTCTTAACTTCTTTCAGCTATTATGTTCAAAATACATCAGTTTTCTTCTTTACTACACTTTTAACGTGTTGCTAAAATCCAAGTTTGAGCGAACGCGATGCAAATTAATATATGGCCAGAAACGCTTTGCTGCTTTAATCCACACAGAATTTGCCACGTGTTTTGAGCTCTTCCCAAAACTGGGGCGACGAAACTTTTATGACAACACGAGTACATAAAAAAGGTGTTGTTTTTTTTTTTCTTTTTCTAAACGGATAGATTTTTTTTAAAGCTAGCGTTAGGGTGTTTTTTTAGCCTTGGGGTTAAGTTGAAAAACATGGAAATCAATAGAAAATAGGCAAAATTGGTGAATTAGTTGGCTGATTAACTAAAACGTTTCAATTGCCTTTTTTTTAATTTTCAGTTTTTGGGGGCATAGTGCATAGTGTGGGAATTGACGTTTGACCTCGTTATAGTCTAATCGCGACAGAAATGTTTCAGCGAAAAATTCGCAGTTCGTGCTATGGGTCGAGAAGTGTCATCCTTGAAAGCGGCTCGAAACCAAAACTAACCCGCCGAAGCGCGCCTGTGACGTCGATCCCTCTGCTCTGCGCTTACGTTTGCACTGCTAACACGTTACCTGCAGCGCGAATGCTTGGGTTGCAATGCCGACGAACTGGATCAGCAAATTTCTGAAAAATTTGCGGATTGTCCGATTGTCGGCTTACTACTTAAGAAAGCGCGCCCACTTATCCGAAAGGTAAAGCAATCACCTGTTCCTCTCCTAATAGTAACAATACATTTATTTTCTATCGAAGCGACATGATAGGTTGGAGAAAGAAAAGCTGAAAAGTCACCTTGACGGTCTCTTTCCTCCCCACACATTATACAACTAAAGATCACGAAGTCATGCAGTACGCTACGTACATTGCGCAAATACACTCTGCACAAAACAGACACAAAACAACATCAATATACAACACATTTAAACGGAAGAAAATTTATATGCCACAATAAAACAACTCAAAATATAACTACAAAAAACGCTGCAATTTTTTTTTATAATTATATTCACATTAAAAAACCTCATCTCTTTTCGATGTTACTTCAACTCGTATGTAATATTTTTTTAAGAAATTAAAAAAAAAAAAAATCGCCGAGTTTACGTTTTATAATTTTTTATTCTCCGACTAGTTTTGCACAAATAAATGTTCCAGATATCGGTGGGACGTGTGGGATATGTGACAGTTTTTCTAAGTAGACACGCTAATTGAACAACAAAACGCGTTTGACTAAATATTTCGTGCTTATAGCCTAAGCTTAAACGATATGCTTACAAGTTGTGAATGTACATTATACAATACTTCCGAAACAGTGGAGCAGATGGGCGGTCATATGAAACGTTTCTCTCTATTTCTTAGCCTTTTTTTTTTTTTCGCTGTAACATGTATACATCTTTTGCAAAATTTTGAGAGTTATTTTTCCACACAAAATGACAGTATTTATGTGCGAATAAGATAGCGCGTTGTATGGAAGAAGTTTTACTGTAGTGGGCAAGGTGTCTACTGTGCTTGGAAGTTCCGACCCGACGTATATTTGTATGGTTGTCCCCAGTCATCCGTTCTGTTAATAAGACGCCAAACGTTTTAAAGGTGCAGACAGACATGCACACGTTACCCCAAAAAATAACTAAATACCGTTACTTGTGACTCGCTCAAAAAGTAACTAAATAGCTACTCGTTACTTTGACGATCAAATACACGACTTCTTTTGTTTCATGGTTTATTGTTTTCTTTTTAGCAGTCGTTCCAGTTAAGCACTAGCTGCCTCTCGAAGTTTTTATCGGTTATGTTTCCCCGCTTGACTGAAAATACATCTCCGGCGACGCTGAAGAGTCGTTCGTTCTACTGACGCGCTCAAATGAACGGCACTGTTGTGCTTCAAGAAGTGATGGCGAATCTGGGATTCCACTCTCTACTTTGTTCTCTCTGCTTCCAAGTTGAAAATAGGTTCTGCGCCTTCCCGCGTTGGCAACGTCCGGGTTTACTATATTCGGTCGGTACGCGATTCTAAAAAGTTCAACCAACAAACCTTATTGTGTTCTCTGGGTGAAGGACATTTCCAGCTGTAGATAGAGTTCGACTGACGGGTTCGGCGGCAAACGTTGCTATACTGTCATACTGTTTAGTTGTTACCTGCCTCTGTCGCGGTAGACGCACGCCACGTCGGGGTGTTGACTATGTCTACTTTTGAGTTGCACAACTTGATACCTTTATCGATAGTACATGCATATATTTTTGTTCTTGGGGCGAAAAAGAACGGCTTTTGTTTTATGTGTGTTTATTTTCAACGAATTACATGTAGTTCGTTTTTCCGGATGTAGGCGAGTTTTGTTCGCATCTGTAATCAGTTCGGAAAGACATTTAACCTGAAAACAATAATGTGGCGTCATCTGCATAAATAACAAATTTTGCAGTTTAATCTATGTTCGTGACATCGTTGAAATATATATTAAATAAAAAAAAAATGACCGAGAATAAATACGGCGTCAAAAGTATAGATTCTTTTCCGCGGAAACCACACATACCAAGTTTCTTCAATATTAGGTTATGACTTAAGTAATCGGAGGTTTTCGTGAAATCCACAAAAATACCAGGAGTTGAATCTTTGTTTCTTAACGAGTTCAAAATAAATCATTTCTGTTTCAATAGAGCGTGTTCTGTTAACCAATGCCCCCCCCCCCCCCCACACACACACAAAAAAAAAAAAAAGTGCAGCATTACGTATAAGATGTCTATAGCAGAAATGAGTCATTCCGGAAAAAAATGTCCTTCTCCAATCCTTCTAAAAAAAATAAAAATAAAAGAAAGGTAATATTGATACACGTGTCCCCACGTCGTTTTTGTTTCCTTTTTTACGCAGGACTGTAACCTTTGTGAGTTGCATTCGCTCAGGGAAGTCTCCTCCTGATAAGCAGATGTTAAACCTATAGTTCAAACGTGGCAATATCAAATCTAAAACATATTTCACGGCCATAATATGGATGCCGTCTGCAACGCAGCTTCCATTGTTCTTCAATCCCAAAAAGACAGACGTCACCTCAGTATCCACAACAGGGCTCCAAAATAAAAATGTGTCATTCACACTTTTCATATAACTACAAGCATTACTGTCAAAACCGTCTCTAGCTAAGTCAACGAAGTGCTTATTGAATGCATTAGCTAAGAGGCTCCCCTCAGTTCTTCGTTAGTGTAAACAAATTTTCATGACTGATTTTGATTTGTTAGAGCGGTTCAGCGCAGGGTTCAGTTTCCTTCACGTACATCTGCCTTATCTGCACACGTGGATAAAAAATACACGAACATAGTTCGCTTCCTATCTCACAGCCAGTTTACAACCGTATTCTTACGAAACAGTTAAACAAAAAGGGGAAAACACACGATTCTTCTTGGCCGGTAATTCATACAAAATGTACAAAACAAAATGCAGACAAACCACCAAACGATAAACAAATATGTAAGCAAACCCAATTTCCTGGTATATTTTTCTTTACTTATATCGACAGGTCACACTTATCTGTAGCGACGACACACTTCTAACATTCCCTCACTACAATGGTCACCGGTTAATTCCGCACATTTTTGCGGATGCTTTTTGTTGCGCGTCTCCCCTACATAAAGCGCCCGTCGGAGCCAACACCGCGTACGCATCGAGGTGACGTAGTCTGCAGCTCTTATCGGCTTCCGTCTGGACGTCGGAGAGCGTTCTAGACCGTTCTCCCACTTCCCGATACCTTCGCGATGATAGAGATACGCCTAGCGACTCTGTAGTGGACGATTCGAACAGCCGCTCTCTCCGAGCTGCTATCTTTGTCCGTTATTAGGCTGTATGTGTAGCTCTCTTCTAGGAGAAATCGTACGCCGCGAGTAGGTCGAAAGCTACGGTGACTAGGCACATTTTGCCAAGGCGACAACCACTGCAGAAGTCTACGGGAAGCCTGGGCGCACGCGAGATAAGAGACGATATGGATAGCCCTGTTGGATCAGACAAACCGAATACAGAGTGCAAGCAGCAATGTGGCCAATCTGGGGAGTTTTCGATGCCCAGTCCGAAATCATGTAGTTAGACGACACTGAGAGATATTCCAATTATAACGACGCGGGCGCAGGAGACTGCTCCTCATTATGGAGAAAAAGCAAAAAAGGCCATCGTCACTAGATGTAATCGTGCAGGTGAATATTATCAGTGATCCCCACACGTGATCTGCCGCATAGAGACTTCATGGATAAGCAAACAGGGCCGGCTATCGGGACCGCACGTGGAGGTTCTCAGTATCGCCCGCATGAATCTTTCGATAAGACAAGAAAGCAGTTAGGTTCGTAGTTGTGCTGGAAACGTGCGTATGTGTGTGTGTGTTTCGCGTCTCGTCAGATTGTCAGGATGTCGTGACAACTCGCTAGGCGATTGGTTGGATTACCAGTTGTGAAAGCAAAGCGCCTGACATCTGTCAGTCTTGACAAGACAAAGAGAGAGAGAGAGAGAGAGAGAAAGGTGCAGACAACTATGGCCGATAAAACCATCCACAAGTCCACGCGCAATCCATCTCTTTTCGAACCGTTTTTCTTCGCACATAGAAACAATAGACCCTCTTTTCAAGAAGAGTTCCGTGCATATGCAGGCCCTCGTCACACAGCGGCGAAAGCTCGAACTACTGTTGGAGTCCGCAACGGGAGTTACGCTGCCTCTACGGCCTCGTACGTGACTCAGTCGAGGTTGCACCAGGTTGCAAAGAGGCGCCTCCGTCGTACGAATCGTATATAGCCTTCAAGAATGAATCTCTAGATATATAACTCTCTGTTAAACAAACGTTAAAAAAAAAAAAAAAACACTGGCTAGGTGGCGCAAAACAGCTGCCCGATCAAAAGGGATCAGCCTCATCCATCCATCCATTTATCGAGTAGTCTTGATGTGATCTTTGTCTTAATGTGTCAGCACGCCCGTTACGAAGCGAACAGTTACAGGATCAGGACCAGGATCATCATCATCAGGTTCATTCAAAAGCGCAAACGCTACTCGATATCTCCAGTGCTAAGGAACATACTCGGGGAGCAAAACACAAAGTAACATAAAGACAGCCAGAAGTGGCGACACCGCACCACATACACGCTAATCTAAAACTGGACCTGTTCTCGATGAAGTGAAATACTATGTGGTATACACTTGTAAGCTCGCAGGTTCGACGGCCGGAGGTATTATGTATCCCATGTCTGAAACGACCTACGAGACACAATGGCTATTATTTTATCTAGACAAAGCGCTACAGAAAGCAGTAGGCGAATACACCTTTCAGTTGCTTTTTATTGGTTCTACATTTTCTCGCGCTCACTGGGAACTTTGTTTTTTTGTCCATCCGCTTTTCGTATTCAGAGTTGAACGTGCAATTCGGAATGTCTTAAATAAGCCTATTTAATTTCCAATACATGTGATGAGGCTTCAGACAGGTCATTCTTGGAAGAACTGAGGTGTTACAAATAAGCCAATATTCTATTCAACAGCCCTGGATCACTTTCAAGAAGTCCACTAAAGAAAAACACAGTTCACTGCAAAAACAAGCTGCAACGAACAGCGAGTTAAGAAATCAAATTTGGCCGATGCTACCCAGAAATTAAGCTTATGAGACCTTTGCGGAACTAGTTATCAGTGCGGTGAGCTGAAAAGGTGTCCACGATTCAGCGGGTGTCCCGGGTAGCTGAGCTTCATATCGGCTTCACGAGTAACCCAAACGAAAGGACGTTGAGCCAACTTCGGGCCCACTCGACAGATTTCACGCAGCCACGCAAACGACTCGTGACAGTTCAAACACACAAAGACCAAAAACCGACTTGGGAGGAGGAGACCAGCGTTGAACCGCGAGTCCAGTGTAAACTAACACTACAGAAATCAAAGAGAGGGGAGGACAGATAACTGCTGCCTCGCTTCGACCTCCAGACGCGCACTAACCTCTCTGTGGCTCCTTCATCCCCCCCCCCCCCCCCCCCCCCCCCCCCAGCGGCCCCGCAGCAGTGATGCAGATAAAATGGCGGGCCAGACAAGAGTCCTTCAGCCGGGAGACTAATGATGAAGGATGACAGCCGGCTCGCTTATATTCGGGGTAATGTCTGCTGGAAGGCGGACCACAGACCGCGGGGGGATGCCCTCCGACCAGACGGAATGTTGATGCGTCGCAGCATAGAATAAACTTATATATAGTTACTTCTAAATTGTGTTCTGTGTTTGTTTAAACAGAGGGAAGTTGGTCAACCCCAAATGGGCGCCTGGTGACTCCAGCCAGTGCAGTAGACCGCTAGCCGGGGGGAGATCTTTAACGTGCACCACGAAGTAGCGATTACGCGATTATGCGGTGCTCATGCAAATGAGCCGTCCGTGTTTAGACAGCGTAACGTAGCCTAAAAAAAAAGCGCCCCAAAATACGCAAGGACGAGAGAAAGCGGACGATACATTGTGGGTGATCGTGAACCAACTGACCCAAAATTGCCGTCTTAATGCGTAAGGTCTGTTTGCTTTTGGGGTGCGGCGATACCAGTTTACGTTGTAGACGAGAAATCTAGCCAGTACAGTGCGACCGCTAGCCTGGGGTCTTTAACGTGCCTCGCGCAGTTGTGATACACGACCGCACGCCGGTACGATGTTCATCCAGGTCGAAAGGGACAGGGGTGGGGAGACTGAGCCCAGGATTCCCGGGTTCTGCAGCGCGAGCTTTCCCCCAAGTGCTCTGAACTACGGTGCGTTGACAAACTCGGCCATCGATTCCCCTAGTTACTTCTAAAACGAACAATAAAAAAAAAAAAAGAACGCGGCCTTTTTTAAGGTCAGTAAGGGTGTGTGATCTTTGATTTAGAAAATAGTTAATTTGAGAAGTCTGCGGCGACGATTCCTTCCACATAAGGAAGCAACTTCAAGGTCACCAGCTTGGAATTTACCCACCGGTGCCGGAAGGAAGTGCAAGTCCGGTACAGGATGAACAACCGCAGAGACTAAATTACTTGAGGACGATGTTTAATCAACAACTTTTGCCAAAGAAAAAAAAAGAAAAAGAAACCGGTGTATTTTTTTAGATTGACTTAGCGAGACAAAACGAACCCAATCGATAGTTGAAAATGAAAATAGGAAAAGAAATTGGCGAACAACAAAGACATATGACGCCAAGAATAGGATTTATCGATATACAGTGTTTGCTACGCAGTTTATTTATGCCAGTTTTTTTTTTTTTTTTTTTTTTTTTTTGGGGGGGGGGGAGTTTTTTTAGGGAGTTTTTCCTACACCGCTATGCTCTCCGCAACGAAGACGCCCCTAGTGCGCATGCGCGCCGCTGGCCTTGACTGCAGAGTTCCGGATCTCGTAGCGGGTTGCGGAGAGCGTCGAGGGATGGCAAAAACGAACTACGAAAACTCCCCATTCTCTTCAGTCCCTACTATGCGTTACGCCAACAGCAGCTGGAGGCTAATTTGTAGTTAGCAGAAGAGATGAGCTGCATGGGGCTCCTTTGTTGTTGTTGTTGTTTTTCGACTTCACAAAGAGGGAGTGGGGAACATGATCCTCATTTCGAAAGAAAATAAACGCAATGCTAGTCAGTGGGTGGCACAGTATACTCTCAGTTACACGGGAAAACAAGCCTACCATACCCGTCAGAAAAAGCGTCACGAAGAAAGTACTGTCTTGTCAATCAATCAATGAATAGGATAGATAGATAACTATTTCCAGGCGTCTTAAATCATCCTCTCAAACTTCGCCTCCTTTTTCTAGAACCAATATATTTAATGAATAGCCGTTTTACCTTGCCATTCACAATTGAAGTTCATTTGCCCACCTATGTTGTCCATGAAATTGATCCCAAAAGAGTTTGCGTAATGTCTAACCTATGTTTGTGATATGTCGAGTGTCTGTTCAATAAACTTTGGCCCCTTTCTTATATAATTATGTGCACTTAAGGTTGCATTAATACCCCCACCCCCTCACTTCTTTTCTTCATGCAATGTATTAAATGCGACAGCATTTCAAATACCGCCAAACCGTAAGATTGTGTGCGTCCGTCCATCGAAGCTCGATAGCTAAATCTAGCGGGAAAACTTAAATTGCTGTATTCAATTTCTGCGCAAAATTTAGTGGGAAGTCATGAACTGGTGTATAATTGTATGCAAATTCAACCGAGGAAGAACGGGCTCTAAATCGGCGCCGCGCTGAGGCAGAATGACACGATCCGTCGGAGACAAATATGATCCCAAATGCTGTCGTTTCCTGTGACAACAATCGGTGGAAAGGCGGAGTTGTTAATAAATTCTTAATAAACATAAAAATAAATAAATAAATAAACAAACAAATAAATTAAATATAAACTAATAAATTGATAAAACACACAAAGTGTGTTTTGTCAACCGAATTTCGCAATAAACCTGTCCCGAAAAACAGCCACGAAGAAAAGTCAAGTCAATTTCCCCGCTAGGAATTAGCGGGGAAAGTGACGTTCCCGTGGCGTCAATCTTTCCACTACATTTAGCGGGTGATGCAAAACTATCTATAGTACCTTCGATAGTGGAAGCCAAATTGAACTATCGATAGTAAAAACAAAAAAAAACAAAAAAACTATCGATTGTTCTATCGATAGTCGACTATCGCAAAACTATCGACAGTCGCAAAACTATCGACAGTCGACTATCGTGAAACTCGATAGCGAACTATCAATAGTCCATTATCGTAAAATTGTTTATAGTCGAATATCGAGAAACTATCGATATCCAAGTATTGTAACGCTATCGATAGGGTTTTATTAGGTGACGGACGAAGAACGTCCATTAAATGTCATGTAGCTCGGAGAGAAACGCAACATTAGTGGCTTCCACATAATTATCGAGGAACAATACAAAACCTATTATAAAACAATCACAAAACGGTATAAATCCTCTTTAGAAACTATTTACAATAAAGTATTAAAATATCTTGAAAAACTATAAATAAAAGATATCGACTTGATAGGTTTTCAAAGTTTTTTTTTTTTTTTTTGCTGTTTTAGATTGCTTTCCGGGTGCCCTTTGCTTTTTATGAGCTCAATCAGAAAAATGTATAGGCCTGTCGCCCCTGATGAGTACACTACATGTGCGTTACATAAATACGGAACGCTGCACGAAGATCATGCTAGCGATGGTGATCGAATGCGCAAGTATGGGGACATATTACTTTACCCGGATGAAAGATAAGTGCGGCATTTTTCGAAACAAACAGGTTGCGAGAAAGAAAGGAAACAATATTGCCTTTCGGATTCACCAGCCTTTTTCACTGAAATAATGCCTCACTGCCAACAATATCGTGACTTGGATCACAATAAAATTTATTTTTTATCATTTATTTTTTATCCAGTTAACTTATGTTCCCAAACTTATTGCATTTGAAGAAAGGAAAAAACTAAAAGCATCAGTAACTATGTTTTCTTGGTATAAGCTTTTTATCGGATAATGTTCAATTTGAAGTCTGCACTACAAAATCTCCGATACATTTACCGATTCAAATAGTATATTTATTTATATATTGTGTGACGGCTTTCGTATTTTGAAGTTGTTTTTATACCAACAGGCAAATATTTTCCCAGCCATGCACTGTTATTACACTCTTCCAAAACAGAACTGAACGAAAAGTGACATCATTTCATGGCCTAAGTGCTTTCGTAAACAGCTGATTCCTGATTTTCGGGAATTCGCTATAGATGGATCGTCAGAAAAAAAAAATAGAAAAAAAAATAAAAATATCCACAGCAAAGTGTTTATTTTCGCCTATCAGTGGTCAAAGCTATGAAAAGGAACATGTGTCAATTGAATAATAAAGGAAACACACGCGTGAAAAACAAACTTGTGAAAACCCTGATACTAAATGTCTTCAGCAAATGCTTTCCCTAGCTAAAAGGAAAAAGGAAACTGAACATACCTAATAGTTTTACACATGCGGTCACACTATACTCTGTTTCATACTTAGCGTGCAACGCTGTCAAAGCTACTGGCGCGAGCGTGGGGCTTGATCTCGTTGATCATCTGCACGCGTTCTCGCGCAAACAAAACCATAGATGAAGCCACGCGCTCGCGCCAGTAGCTTTGACAGCGTTGCACGCTAAGTATGAAACAGAGTATAAAAAGCCTGATATCTGAACCCCGTGAATATACAAATTAATGGGCGCAGGAAAACTAGCAAACCGCCATTTCTGTTTTCCCTCTATGTTGATTCTACGAGAACGCAACTTCATTGTTTTGTTTCCCTTCACTTTAATGTTTTCCCCTCACACTTTACATATTTCTGAAAGCTGACTTTCGAAAGTATCGATAGTTGACTAAAAGCGAACTATCGATAGCACAATCGATAGTACGACCAATTGCACTATCGCTAGTACTATCGATAGCCAACTATCGATAATACTATCGACAGTACTATCACTAGTCAACTATAGATAGTACAATCAAAAGTTCACTATCGATAGTTTTCAACGCTATCGATAGTTCGGCTGAACACGTTTAGTGCTTGTCCACTCCTTGTCAGCACGATCAAGGATGGATGGATGGATCATCATGGATGCTAGGTACAGTCCACTTGGTGGAGCAGACGACATGCGGGGAGAGAGGGGGAGGGCATTTTTTTTCTCTCTATTACCCTCTCTGCTATGACCCTAATGAAACGGCGTAGGCTCCCCAGAGCCGTGCATACAGAGAGTTTGGTCAATGGGAGAAGCAGGCAGAGCCAGGGCGTGCACCAGACGCAGAAAGAGAGCTTGACGTGCTCTCTTGGCCAACCAGAAGCCGAAAAAATTCCCCTAGCGGTGGTAGCGAAAAAAAAAAAAAAAGCTTTAATCATAGATATGTGGTTTTAATAAGCTCGTAAGAGTTAAATGTAAGTAACCCTTCATGGTTGAAAATACAGTGCACGTGATGTTTCGATAATGAGCGTGCAGAAAGATGTATGAAACATGTCGATCGTTCCGCTAGTCGCGCTCTTCCACCATGATTTTGGATGACCATGACTGAAACATCACGTGCACCATATTTTTAGTCACCAAGAGTTACTCCGACGCACTTATTAATTTCGTTTATCGCGACCACCGCCAGGGCCGGCTTCTGGTTGGCCACAATCGAATTTGAGAAGACGCCCTGGAACACGCCCAGCACGCTTTCGGCCAATAGCGTCTCCTCATTTCACTCGTACATTTCCCAATGAATGGCCCAACTCTGTGTATATACGGCTTTGGCCGTACCCTTTACAACGGGCGGTAGCTTGTGCCATCTCGCCCAGACTAGCTCGTGTAATTCTTTTTTTTTTTTGTTTAATTTAAACTATTTTTAGAAAAAAAAAAAAAGAACTGCACCGAACTGATAACAAGCTGTCTCTAAACTAAGGTACTCTCCTTCAACCTGGTTTTTGCCCAACGACCGAACATCGCAGCCGTTAGGACAACGCAAACCATCTTGGGACACGGGAGACACGGTCCGACGCTCGCGCGCCGACCTGGCGACGAAGGCGGGCGCTTTCCCAATTGTGCGCGGAGCGCAATGCCAGGGGGGAGTCAAGTACCGAGGAACACCACCACCGCTGTCTCTCGCGCAGAAGCTGGAGAAAAGCCATCAGCCATTTCAATTGCTTCTTCCACCCACGTCTTCTGGAACAGCAACACTGGGCGGTGAACGGCTCGCAGCTTTCTCTTTGCCGGTTTTCTAACAGACCACTTAGACATAAAAAAAAAAAAAAAAGAATACCTGAACACGGGGAGACGTTGTTATCTCGGAAGCACCGCCCCGTTGAAAAGGTGGTGTTCATAAAACCTGTCCCCCCCCCCCCCCCCCCTCTTTTTTTTTAACATAAAATGCTTTTTAGTTTATTTCGGGTTTGAGGGGGGCTCCCCCGCCCAACAAAACATTGACAAAAAAAATGGCAGCAATATATATATTTTTTTTTTAAGGTTCTATAATGCATGAAATGCAGTATTTAAGAAGCGATCGTTTCAATGTTTTAGAAAGCATTAAAACACGTCGTATCGAGGAGTGAAAAACCTATATTTTTTTTTTATCCATTTCCCCGTTAAATTTAACGGGAAAACTGACTCGGTGCATAGGTCACGCGTGACGTCAATTACCCTGCCAAGGGGGAGATGTTGTCCTTGCCAGGGTTGCAGAACTGCGTCTCCCAGAGAGGAAGGAAAGAAGTAGGGAAGAGAGTTTTCCCACTCAGAATTGGTGTTTAGGTCACCTGACGTCCATTTCCGCGCTAAATTTACCGGGAAATGCGCGGACGGGCGGATGGACAAACAAACCATATATAAACTTTTTTTTTTTTTTTTTAAGGTATTCTGACAAGTAATTAAAAAGCCCCGAGTAATTTGGAAAACAAAACAAATGTCTCTAGTGAATTAAAAAAAAAAGTATGACATCGAGAGTTTTAAAATTTTTTTTTGCTGCTCAGCAGTCAATGACGTTGCGACGTTTGCCGATGAGAAAAGCAAAAATCAAAGCATCCCGCAAAAAAAAAAAAAAAAAGACCTTAATAAGTGGCAATTTTCAAAAGGAAGCTGAAGCACTCTTCGAGAAATCTGGGTTAGGAGCGGACTTCTATAGATATTTGTCCCGCGAATGCAGTTATTGCACTTGACTTGGGCAGAAAAATATGTAAACCGCATTTATGAAAAAAAAAAAAAAAAAGTACGTGCAGCGATTTCCGCACGGCATGCGGCGAGCCTCTCTGCCGCCTGATATCTGTACAAAGCGTCGTGGCGTCATCGTCGGCATCCCCGAGTCAGCTTTTTAGTGGCGGGTCATCTGAGCCCGCCGATGACGTCACATTGGCTAGTTTTCTTTTCTTATTTTTTTTTTTTTTCACCGCTCTCGGGCTCTCCTTACGGCGCGCTGCAACGGGCGGGACTACGTAGAAATTTTAGTTGCCAATTACGACGCTCCTGTACTAATAAGATCTAAAAAAAAGAAAGAAAAAAAAAACTCAAGGAACACAATTTTTAACGTGCCTACATTATTATTATTATTATTTAATTTAATGATACCCCATACTCCGCCGCCGTCTTTGTGAATGCATCGTATGGTTATCGGGTATCGTCATCACGGGTATCGGAGGCATCCGAACAAACTATACTAAAACTCTCCGATAAGGAAAAAAAAAAAAAAACACGTTACCAATAAAAAGTAGCGCACGCTACTTTTTTATTTATTCATTGAAACATTTCACTCTTTTGACGTCACAGGTATGCATAAGCGCTATATATCAAGACACAATTTTGAAGGTATGGCGGGACGAGTGAAAACGAAAAAAAAAAAAAAAAAAGATTTAAGCGAAAAAGTAACGGGTAACGTAACTACGTGACCCGTTACTCGGAATAAGTAACGTAAGAACGCGATGCGTTACTGTTTCGAAAAAAAAACAAAGTAACAAGTACGTTACAACGTTAAAGGAAAATATCCACGTTATAAATAACTACATTACTCGTAACGCGTTTACCGCGTTACGAATTATCACACCCCCCTCCCCCCCCAAAAAAAAAAAAAAAAAAAAAAAAAAAAACAGAGTTACATTGGCATGTATGTGGACGCACGATGCGGTGTCTGATCTTCCACATAAGAGAGCATACTCCACGATTCAGCTCCACGCTAGTCGGCAAAGCCTCTGTAAACTTTCCATCCGACGTAAACAAACGTATACTATATTGATCGAGTCCCTACCTACCGCAAAGAACGCCATCATCACGAGATCTGGTGACGCAAGAACGTTGAACAACGAAACGAGAGTCCCGAGAGTGTCGCCGCGGACGCGGTCACTCGGCGACATCTCGCTTACGGCTCCTCGGCACTGCGGAGAGACGCCGTCGTGTTCCGGGAACCACTCTCTCTCTCTCTCTCTCTCTCTCGAACAAGAAGCCCGTCGGGCCTCTATTCCAAAGATGATCACCCGGCTGAAAATCCAAGTACCAGATTTTGAGCGAACGCGAAAACGGAAACTTAAAAGAAAGTACACGAAAGAAACAAGACGTTACCAAAACCGCGGGGAAACAGATTTCACGAAGGAGCAGTTTTTATTCCACGGGGCTTTGTCGTCCTCACTAGCAGTATTTTGATAGATTAATGAAAACTTCCATTTAACACGAATGTAACGAATTAAAAAAAAAATTAATAAACTATATGTGTCTAGCCTTTCCTAAACGAGCGGGTGTTGAATCAGAGAACTGCCGTATTGGCATTGGATGTTGAATAAAAGTAGAGTAGAGGTGTGTGTATTAGGGGTGTCGCGAACTTTTGTCGAACCGGATTTTTAGGTCGAACTTTCGGGGTTCGACTGGTTCGAACCGGTTCGACGAGCCTTCGAACTTTTAACCAGATTCGACCGGTTCGACTTTGTGGACAGTGTAGCCAGATTTTTATACAAGCATGTCTAATTTTGGAGAATTTTTTTTTTTTTTTTATGCAAAGGGTTATTCTAATTTTATGAAAAGTTGCAATTAAAAGAAACTAATTCTAACCACTGAAGAAGTTAATAACTTAATTTTTTGTACTGTATTAACTGAAATAACCAATCAGTGCTGCCCTTAATTCATCCCTTAGCCATCACCATCCAATCCGAAGCCAAATGGTCAGCCTGTCGCGCATGCTCATAGCAGTCGAACCTTTGTCGAACTTTTCACAAGGAGTACGAAAGAGTCGAACCTGGTCGAATTCAAATTTCGACCGGTTCGCAACATCCCTAGTGTGCAAGGTTTTTTTTTTTTATTTTGTTTTTTCGCATTTTGAGAGTTGTTTTGTTTTAGAGTCTTAGCTCATTAGTATGTTCGTGCAATTCTTAGAAGAGCCGCGAAATATAATCTGGCAGTGACAACCGAAGAGACCTCGCGTGACGTGTAGAGGACCTGAATGGATATTGGCTGCAGCGGTTACTCTTTCAGCACTTTGACACTTATGGCACCATTGTGTTAAATTTACAGTAAGCTCAGGATTATTCGTTAATGCTGCCAAGAATGAGCCATTTTAATGTTTGTTTTGTCCGCTAAAAGGAAAAAAACGCAGTTGAGGCTGAAAAGAAAAAGCTAAACACTTTTTTAATAAAAAAAAACAACAACAAAGGATTGCACTCTTGGAAACGTGTTATTACATCATGACACGGGTGTTTTTTTTTTTTTTTTTCGTTCCCGCTTTCTATAAATAAATATTTAGTAGCGAGTTCAGCACTTGCGCTGTCAACATCGTTCCGTTTGTCCTCTTCGTTTTCGAGTGCAGAGGATTTTCGTTCAAAGAGCAACAACGTCTAAACAAACAATTTTTGTAGGCATGCGATGTTGTATTACCTGGTGTGGGCAGAAGCGGACTTTTGTAAACAACGTGTCGAATGAAACAAAGCTCACGAAGCCGCCGAAAGCTTCGGCGACGCCGCCAGGTATTGTCTTTCGGCGGACTCATGACGATCGTTCCATTCGACCGGTACCGTTCGTTTCTCCGCATATTTTCGATCCTTTCCAGTTTGGAGATAACGTAAGATGACGAAACTGCCCCGTGCGAAACGTGGACTCGCAGATCAGACTTCGTGTTACCAACAGACTGGTTTCATGGCGGATTGTTGCCTTCGTCTACTGGGCCGTAGAGAGCGTTCCGAGGATGCGTCCACAACACCATGACTCGGCATTTTTCGCCTGGGTTATGAAAAGCGCTGGAAAGGGTGTGTCGGGAGCTTCAATTTCCAGAAGAGGTAAGACAAAGAGTTTTACTACTGCGTATAGGAGCAAACGCAAGCGCTGGGCGTCTGCGTTGCGTGCTCCCCGCTGCGCATGCGCCAAAATTCAAGACCGCAGTTTGGGCTCCGAACCCGCCGAGCCGCCACGGGCCGCCAGGTCCAATCACGTTCCACGCTAAACTATGATAAGATTAGCGTTGATTAGAGGTGGACGGATAATGCTCCGAACCGAAAAGCGGTGCATCATTTCTATAGCTTCAACACTGCAAAGAGCCTGTACATCGTGGCTTTTTTTTTTTTTTTGCAATGTAAAATTGTTTAGTCACTCACTGCTATTCGATTCGAACCACTGTCCTCCCATCCCCATCAGTCGACCGAGACGCGGGCACCGATACCTGCATCGAAGCGCAATAGCACGCAATTTCTAAGTGGCTCGTGATTGGGCCTGGCGCTCCGTAGCTTTTGCCTTTAGTCCATCGTTGGGCGAGAGGAAGTATAATATTCATATAATCCCCAATATTTATATCGTGTCAACTTGCTGACACGAAAAACGAACTAGCATTTATGCCAGTCCGTGAAGAGAAATCTGTGTGATGTAGTGATCAGGTTCCTAGCTTGTCTTTTTATCTTTCTTCCTTTCTTTTTTTTTTTTTTTTGTCCCTTACAGCAACGACGTGACACAGCAATTTATCAAGAAGAACACGAATTTGTGCGATCACAATGCCGTGTGTGAACTGTGGCCTTTGGATCCATTTGTTGATAAATGAAAATCGAGGCCTGGCAGCTCACGACCGGCCGGGTACAGATTTATTTTGACAAACTTGGAAAAAATAAAAAAAAAATAAAAGGATGCTTATCTAAACAGCCCGTTGAACTAAAAAAGAACAACGAAATTCGTTTTCCGAGTTTTCATCGGCATTTGAGATTACTGGCTTATTTATTATATTGGTAAAGCTACGACGTACCCTAAAAAAGTTGCGTTCGGTCTTTACGTATACTTACAAACCAGCTGACGGAAGCACGTAATAAAGTAACACGTATTTGCAAACGTTCAAATGCAAAAAAAAAAATATAGTTTTTTTGTTTTTGTTTTTTTTTTTTCTTGCCGGAAAATTAAGTTGCGCTTTGCCGCACGCTGCTGCTAAGGTTTCCGAGCTCGCCCTCGCCTGATTCCAGAGTTATATCAGCAATTTTCGGAAAATTTTAATGTGAAAATTGGGCATATTAAAATGTGCGAAACTCGTTTCTAACAAATGAATCGGACAACGGCAAACTCAAACTCTGTATTTCTCTCCGTTTGGAGAGGGGAGACAGAGAAAAAAGCAACTCAGCTGTTGCTTTTTCGAAACTGGCATCTGTGGTCCGGACTGAAACTGGCATCTGTGGTCCGGACCATTAGCACTACCTTAGGGCGGAAACTGAGCTTTCGGTAATGCGTTGCTGAGGCGTGGCCAGGGGGAGGGTGATTTTTTTTTTTTTTTAAAGATTCGCACGTTTGCGAATATGTGTTTTACGTCGTTATGTGCTTCCGTCGGCTGGTTGGTACAGAAAGACTGAACGCAACTTTTTAAGGCACGTTGGTATTTTGTCCCACCCAGACCGCGCGTTACCGACCTGAGTAGGTGCTTTGCGACAGGCGTTTTCAACCTAACTTGTGGTGTATCACAGCTGTTTTTATGAATCAACACACTAATCAGGTAAACCAAATCGGTAGAAAGAAAACCAACACGACTTCCCGTCCATATTCGATAGGAAAATCGTACACACAACTGGAGTCTTCCAAATACCTGATTAACACCCCTAAGCGCGTTTAACGAATCGTACAACAGTTAAGATGCAAATCACATAATGAGCTACCGCTACAGCCTAAAGTTGTCGAAAAATTGTCCTACGAAGAGATTGGAGTGACTCCAACGAAGATCAATACACGAAACGATAACCAGCAATCGGGCTGTCAGCCCGTGCCCGTGTGACGGGACAATGTTGCATAAATCAGCGCACCGCGAAGAACGACAACCGTTACTCGAGATTACGCATACTACGACAGATCTACGAACTAGATCGCCCGAGCGGCCAGAAGATTGCGCCAGAAGGACTCTCGCTATATTGGGCAGGCGTTTGCTCTCATCCAAGGACGCTTTTTCTATTTTTTCGTTTGGGACAGCCTTGCACCGCCCGTTGTTCCCCCAGCTGAGAAACTCGCAAAACAAAGTTAGAAACTCTCTGCGTCACTCATGATCAACGAGGCATTGATCGAACGCAAGCTGAACGCAAGAGAAATTAAAAAGAGAGAGAAAAAAAAAAACAAAAAAAAAACGAACGCTTGTACGCTCCGATCTTTGATTACGCCCGGATCGCGATGCATACCAGACACCAGACGAGAGCGTCTGAGTCGCGACAGCTGATACTGGAAGCGCAAGCGGCTCACTTTCCAGGAAGTTACAAGTTTCCCCTGCTCGGCGGACACACTTCGGACTTTCACGACCCAGCGACAGAACTTCCCGTTAAACGGACGTTTCCCAGCAGGGGCGGGCGCCACGAAGGCGGCAAGTATTTGGCTGCAAGCGATTCTGAGGAATGCAAGTCGGCAGACGGGCAAATTAGGCTTAGTTTAAATAGCAGACGGCCTACCGTCTTTCCTTGGGCGCGTTGGCCTGTCGGGTGGCGATCATCGTGGACGCCGTTTGGTATGTCCTCTTTTGAAGCGGTGGAGGAGCGATGATGTCGCACGCAGTCTCAGGACACTGCCGAGGATTGCATGCAGGTTCCGGGGTCTCCACGATGCGGCAAATGTTGGCGCCAGAACCCAGCGGGGCCTCGCCACACAACGAGAGAAACACGCTCACAACAGATCGCACCGACACGAGCTCCGAAGAACGTCGGCCAAAGGGAGAAAATTCACGCACGGGGTAGCAGAAAAACTTTGTTGCCTGTGGTTCGCAGACGACACACACCACAACACCAGGAGAGGACCATTCGGCTAGGGGTTAAAGTGTGGAAGGCGGTCTAGCTGCTGGGGGCGCCACGTGTCAGAAACAACATAAAAAAGGTTCGGGAAGGTGGCGGCACGCTGCGTTGATTGAGCAAAGCTGGGAGGGTGCTGCCAACGTTGGGTGCTGCTAGGGACGCTAGGGACATTCTGGGGATTATTAATCGAGAGACCGCATTGCTGCCTTGCTGTTGCCGTACCGGGGATTATGAAACTGGAGCTCGCTAATAATTTTGATTATTCGCTCATAAAATAATATTGAGAAATATTTATATTCTTATGATTCTTTCACACGCTGACGTGCCTTTCGATGCAGCAAATTTACTAGTCGCGCTACGGATTATTATATTATTATTTTTCGACGACACATGCTCACGTTTACTTCTCAGCAGTATTAACAATGAAAGTTATTATTATAAAACGCTAGACAGCGAATCAGAACAAAGCACGGTATCCCAAAATCTTGTTCAGGTGATTTAATATTTACTTGCCGTTCATGGCAGTTGTAGTGGCGCCCACATTACACAGTACCACCTGTACCAATTGGCCAATTATGTACCCATATGGTGGTACCGGTTTACGAATCGCAACAATAAATTATCGAATCATTTGTTCCTTTCATGTCGTCTGCCTATAATAATAATAATAATCGTTAGACCAAATAAGCCAGTTGTTATGAAAAAAAAAAACAACTAAACATTCAGCCCGTACAGTGCGACAGCTACGCTGGGGTCTTTAACGTGCACCACGCACTAGTGATACACGACCGCACGCCGGTACGTATGATCGAAGAGTTATGCAGCGCGAGCTTTTGCTCCTTATTGCCAGCACATGCTGACAACTGGAACCGGGAAAACATTATCTCTTTTTGTGTTACTCCGTTTCACCTGATTCGTGCTCTTATGTGATGAAATGCCACCTACTTGTTTGCCACTTTTATGCAGACGAAACGACGGTTTCGATTTCGTTTTGTACAACTTCCGCCGGATCACTAGTTTCGCTCTTTTTGCTGAAGTTTTGGTACAGCTTACGCCATCTGTCGCATCCTTACTCAACTAACGCCGTTGCCGGGTTGGCCGCTGCCGCTACTGCCGCGGTCAGCGGAACACGCGCATTCGCGAAATCGCCGTCCGTCCCTCGACGCCGTCAAACGAACCGACGAGTCCGAAAAACGCGGTGAAATAAGCGTTCGCTCAAGCTCGCTCCCCGATTTTACGGGGTTCGAGATGGTTAGCACGACACGCTCAAGATAAACGCCGCTGGAACACTTTTCACGCCGAAGGAAACCGCCGAGCGCGTCTTCCTAAAAACGAAAGTAAGTACGCTGCATCCTTGTATCAATATCGACGGAGAAAAAAAAAAAAAAATCTCTTCCATGGAGGCGGATTCGTGGAGCAGGGCTGCTTGTTGAATAATGGAGGATGGAGGATGAAATCGGAGGCCGCCGCGGTTTGCGGGCCGTTCTGCTCTGCCGTACTGCTCGAAATGATGTCCCGATTTCACGCGTTTCGAATATCGTCTGCTTCGCGGATGAGTTTCGTTTTCTCCTTTGGTCATCCACATCAAATTGATCCTCTTCGATGGGATAAAAAATGGTGTTCGCTCGTTTCATTTCCTTTTAGCCGTGTTTCGTTAACGTGCTACAAGAACTTCGGGTGGATTTGGAATATTGTGAAATTCAGATTGTCGTCGAACAGTCTTCAATTCACGGGAAATTAATATATGCGTACCTCCGACTTACTGTGGCACATTTTTTTTTTTTTTCAGAAAACCGAAATTAGAATAGGTAATCATGGGAACCAGAGCAGCAGCCTGTAAGTACGCTTGATCGTCTATTGATCCTTAAAATAATTTTCTATGCAATTGAGTTTCTAGGAATATGACTGTCGTTTTGAATATACAGGGTGTATCCCCCCAAAAAAAAAATTTACAGGGTATTTTTCACCGCAAAAATAAACTACGCATCGCCAAGCAAAGGTAGCGTTAGATGTCCGGTCCAGATGCCACAGTTTCAGCACGAACCGATGTTTTATTCAAAAGTTATGTGATTTTTTTTTTTTTTTTTTTTTTTTTCCAATTTCAGTGGGAAAATGGCGACTGACGGAGCACTCGAATACATGCTCTATGGCACCAGAAACCGAAAACGAGCAAAAATAGTCACATTTTCTAATTGAAATTTTCAGAAAATCACTTAAATTTTTAGCAAGATATCGGTTCGTGCGGAAACTTTGGCATCTGGTTGTGACCTCTAGTGCTACCTTTGGGCAGAGATATGAGCGCTCGAGGACGCGTAGTTCATTTTTGCGGTGAAGAAATCCCTGTAAATTTTTTTGGGGGCACCCTGTATTACTTTTTTTATTTACTCCCCCAGATTCAAACTAACATCTAGTAAATAAAATATCTGTTTTTGATTTTTTTTTTCATAACCAATCGCGATAAAATTTTCTAATTTAAGCATTAAACAAAAAAGTATGCATGTTTTGTTTTCTTTTGTAAGCATACATTTGTTTTATTGGCACGTTGATCGATGCAGTATTCATGACGTAATGCGATGTCAAAACGTTGCTTAAAAAACATATTTTTATTTAGATTCATTGCTGACCCGCCTCGTTTCTTTTTTTTTTTTACTAATTTTTTTAATAAACATTCTTTTTCTCTTTTGTTACATTAATAAATTTATTTGTGAAGTTTTTGACAGCTTACAATACAGCTTTGAGTTCAATTTCTCGTGAAGCTTGAACACCACAGTTTAAAACAATAATCTATACTCTAATCTAAAACCAATTTTTGCTTTAATGTCGAAAAAAAATTAATAAGAATGGGCGTTTTTCAGATATGTTTATCCCCGTTAAAATGCAAATACTTGTTTCACTAGAATAAACGCAGTTGTCTCACGCCGTGTACATGTAACTACCGTAAAATACCCGGGGAGTGCTCAGCTCACCTTCACCGAGAACTGAGTTAATCTAGACATGGACACCTGTTTGGTCAAATCGGGCGCTAGATGCACAATTTGCAGAACTCCCAAGTTGGTGAAATGTTAACAGTAGGCATTTGATTGAAGAGGGTATTTCCACGGTATTTTACGGCAGTATATCTATGTCCTTTGCATTTTCCGTGCAAAATAAATGTACGACCAGACTCTATAGAAGAACTGAGCAAACTCAGCATGTCTTGAATGTCCGTATTTGACTCGCAGTCACGGCTAAGATTCGCAACCTGCATGACTACCACACCCGAATCCTGCACGGTCTCCCGCCTCTACCATCTGGCGTGGACGTGGCGAACACGCTGAAATACTTCTCCCAGACCCTGCTCAGGTGAGTTCCCCAAGAACATGCTGATCAACTTCGTCGTCGCATCTCCAAAATGGAAAGTACAGTTGTGGACTAGACAAGCTAGAACGCACGACTGGCCACTGACATTGGTGCAATTAGGCCGTGTTGGTTAAAACGGGCGTGTACAAGTGATGAAGAAGCATTTAAGAAATCACTTGGGCAGCCGCACTTCCGCGCTTCAAAGGCTAGACACTGCGAGTGAAAGACGCTTTGGGGGTGCACCAGCCTGGCAACTGTGGGCACGCCTTAGTCCGTAGCAAAGCTTGGCTATCAGACGGTCTACCCACACCAGCAGCATGACGTCAACGCCCAGAGGTTGTACTCGCAGACGTGCGTAATCCACAGCCTGGTCCTAGGAACTGCGGTAAAAAATGAAATGGCAGTCGACAACCTTGACAATCTCTGCGCATTAAGAGCAAGAAATATTCCCAGTTCCTTGCCATGTCCTGCGAATGAACTGCAGTGACAGCTGAGGTGCTGTGCACGTTGCTGCACACAGACTCCATACAATCTCACTGCACACTAGTCAGGATGTAATACGACGTCGAAGTGTCACTTACCGTAATATTTCAAAAGATGCTCCACCACCGAAAGATAACCCACCCCTGTTTTTGGCCTGATTTGCTATTTGTTTCAAAAACAGAGGAAGATAGCCCATTTCTAATAATTGCAGGGCCCTGGCCAACGTTGACCTCGACAGAAATGGTGTTATTTAGCCACGGCAGGAGATAAGCGAATATTGCCAACTGGGAAGGAAAGTCACCTTTGGTTCATTGTCCCTCTCTGCAATCACAAGCTTCGTAGGTCACAAAATCTAAAACTGGCATTTTTTTCGATTTTTTTCATCACGCACTGAAAAATTAGCCCACTCTTTATTTTCATCCGATATTTGCCTTAGACTTTAGGTGGGCTATCCTCGGAATATTACGGTAGTGTCATGGTGTCAGATGATGTAATGGCGTCGCCTGACATAACTTTATCACCTGCCTCGTCATCACAATGTCATGTCATGGTGTCACATTACATCATATGGTGTCACATAATGTCATAGTGTAAAACTTAACGGAGAAATTTTCCTGCTGAATTCAGCGGAGAAATTTCCTAGCCACGACCCACACAAAACATTCCTCTCAATGCCAATAACAGCCGTCGGCATAAAAAAAAAATCTGCATTTCTTGCAGCGTTTTAAAGGACGTGCCGAGCATTCCTCTGGACATGATCCGCTGCCACGAGAAGGACCATGCGAGGACGACGCTGTTTCCGAGCCTCGACTACAAGGCCCTCTACCATGCCATAGTGCAGCTGGTGGACGCTGTGCCCATCATCCAGTCGGGGGCGCATGGTATGTGGCCTCGGAAACAGAATGGTTGGAGATTCATAGCCCTCCAATTGGTTACATCATCTGTTAATTTAAGTTTAAAGTGCAGTTGAAATTAATCACTCGTTTCTATTAAAAACCATAGCAGCTATGTAGCAAATAAACTGCAAACATTTAAAGTAAGCAGAACTAAAACATTTATGTTCTTTTATTTTGTTGGCCCTCTTATAATTATAACTGTGTACATATGGGGAGGATTAAAGACCAGTTCCCACAGCAGTCACTTTGGCTGAACAATTATAGTAGAGCAAATCAAGGACAACTGGCATCCCCACTGTCTTATTGTTTTTTGAAGAGAAAATAGCTGAGTGGCCCACAAGAAACCAATGTGGAGCGCAAGTTCGTCTTTTTCTTTTGCATGGGTTGTGGTGACGTCATAACGCCGAGCTCTGATTGAAAGATAGTGAGTAGGCGTCGAGGCAGCTTGCTTCGAGGTCTACCCACTATCCTTCAATCAGAGCTAATCAGAACTTGGCATTCTGACGTCACCACAACCTATGCAAAATAAGCAGACAAACTCGCGCTCCTCATCGATCTCATATGATAACCTGATGGCACGATGCAATTAATCACTAGCTTGTATGCAGCTGACGAAACATGAAAGGGAATCATAGTCAGAAGAACTTGACATGGGACCTCCTGGAAGCCTCAGATTGGCAGCCGACATTTTGCTGAGCGTCCTCAACCAGCCTGGATGTCTCCAGGACATCTATTATCCATTAGATGCTCTAAGGACAACAGTCGGACCATGTGTCTTGTCGGGCTGTTTAGGTCTCCGAGTGAAACGTCGTCTGCCACTCTGAGGCTTCCAGGAGACTCTTCTTTAAGCCTTGGCTGCATACAAGAATCTGCAGACGTCCTCAGGATGTCCCTGCATTCTATCTTTGCCGTATGGACATTCATTGGTATCTGTGCCGCCTGGAAGAACAAACAACCTAGCGGCAGCACAAGGTGTGCCGTTCAATGTTCATCTTCATGCGTAGCACTGGGCCACACCATACTCAACACCCTGGCCTGCCTGGTTCCATTTCTGGAGCATGAGTACATGGACACACTGCCATACATCGTGGCGTCGTCAATGGCACTCTTTCCGAACTCCCTCCACAAGGACATTGTGGACATGCTCTGCAACCACCTCCTACCTTACACCATCTGTGAGTTTCTACGACTGATTATCCACTGGCCGATCGATAAATTGCACATTTGAGTCCGCACTCCTTTTGCAAGTGAGGGCACCACAAAGGGCTGATGGACACATCTCTAGCTGGTGCATTTGCCGTGCAAACATTTGATGAATGAATGATGGCTTTTAGAATAAAAGGTTTGCGACATTCTAGCGGTGCACAATGATAAAGACACAGTCCTGTGGATCGCGGTAGCCCAAACTGAGTTTTGAGGAACCTAACATTTTCAAATAATAACCCCCAGGTGTTTCTTAGTGCTTTACTTGTTTTGACCATCCCTAAGGTAATTAAATTTGTTTTTCCAGGCAAAGCATACCATTTCAACATAGATGAACTGTGCATTGGTTCAAGTTGCAGACTCCGATCTTTCTTTCTAGTGTGTGTAACATCGCTAAGACAGTCTGTTATTAGCTTTTGAACTGAATGTTAAAAGGGAAAGGGGCCCCGTTGCTCGGTGTGGTGTGGGGGTTTCTTTGATATTGGAACATTTCAGAAGTGGAGTTGTGGATGATGCTAGATATAGGTCTATTAAAAAATCACCATTTCTTTCTCTTCATAGAGACCACCATATGTCAATGGGAACTTTTGGAAACTGAGCTGGTGGCCTCTTTGAGAACTGTTTTAACTGCTACTTTTACTTTTTGGTTTGTAGCAAATCCAGTAGATGCTGATGCACTCAACTACGCCAACATGTCAACATCTGCTGTAATCATGATGGTCTTTCAGTACACAGAAAACATGGGTAAGCATATTGAGCTTTGCAATTGATTAATCATTAACAAGTTAATTATAACAACAACTAAGTGACATCACCTTCATTTTGCACCAACAGCATACCAGACACAGTTACTGGAGTGCCTCATGAGCCTTAAACGAGACATTGTAAAGGTGAGGCAATTGCTCGTTATTCATGCAATATCTGATTAATCTAAGAAATTGCAAGGAGGCAATCTAGATATAAAGTATGAATCATGATATTGTGTATAAAATCCAATACAATTTGGACCAGTATAGAAAATTAAATGGGAATACCTCTGGTCTGTGTACTATGATGTTTTCATCTGTCTACCATGCAACACCACTTAAAGGAACTGTTGTACTGTCCCACAGACAAGGACTTTTGGTTGTCTATAGACCAACACGCGGCCCTGACGTCACGCAGCTGCGGTGGCGCTGTCGACGGCACTGCGCATGCGCAGACGATTCACTTCACGCGAATTTGGTCTCTGCGCACGCACAGTGCCCACACCTGGTGTGGGCAAACGCGGGCTTGTTTGTAAACAGCGTGTGGGTCTATAAGGTTCCAGAGACACTAAAAACTCAATGTGTTTGGTCGATGGTTCTCTTTACACTACGGAATGTCAACTTCGTCACCTCAGTAAAGAAGTGTGTCTTCTCTGCATGCACTCTCACTATGTGGCAACACCAGTTTCTTGGAAATGAAAAAAATATTTTTTTAGTGGTTACACATCAAGCTTTAGGTCACACAATGTTTGAGCACTCCAGCTCTTGGGCTAGTATGGTGCACACGACCACGTTTGGCGAGTGCCGACATGAAATCCTGCCAGGTTGTAGCGGTGGTTCTGTGCTCACGCAGGACTTGCTGTGCGTGATCGCCCACGGCACTGCCAAGGCACGGCACCCAGCGGTGGAAATGCTCTTTCACTACTGGCCCACACTCAATCCCATGTTGAGGGACAAGAAAGGGTTCTCAATCAGGCACTCAGGTCAGTCAACCCCGTCTGGTTAAACACGTCTGCAGGCAGCTGCGTTTCAAAAGCTAGTCTGGACAAAGTGGGTAGGAGATGCTTTGCTGGGGCACTAGTCTCACAAAGGGGGCACGCCTTAGCAAAGCTTTACTATTGTAGTCACTGACAGGGCATTTCTTGCCACTGTTTGGCTTCCAGCACGAGCTTGTTGTCATTACTGCTGTGACGGTGCTGTGCATTACCGTCTTTAGGGTTCACACAGGGCGGAGGAATTCACAACACTGATCGCAGGGTTAACTTTTTATGCATTTCTTCGAATTAATTAAACAGTAATCAGGCTTCGACGATACGGGGCTCATATGTCCTGCCGTGCATCTCTTGGGGGCTCGCGCTGCTCGCAGAGGTTCCGCAGCAGGCCCGGCTCCTAGGCGATGTCCTTCTTCCGTCTCTGACTCAATTTCTTGCGTCGTCTCGCCTCCTGCGGGGTTCCCTCTCCAGCGGCCTTGCGTCCTGGGAGTCCTTCTCCAAACTCCGCACTTTCCTGGCGTCCCACGTGTCGGTGTTCCTCCCCCAAACGGCGAGCTGCTTTTCCTCGGGCTTCCCTCGACGCGACCCCGCCAACAACTGTCTCTCCCTTCCGCAGTTCATCCTCCCTCTCTCCCCAATTCCACGAAGTCAACGTCACCACCATCCCGAAACCCCCGGTCTGCCAATGGGTCCGTCCTGTCTGCCAGAGTGTCTGGACCCGCACCTGCAAGCCGTTACAGGACCGAGGAGAAACTGGACATCCGACACCTAACTCGGGCGGTGCTCCGGCGGTGTTAGTGCGACTTGTGGCTCGGCGGGGCGGGGGGGGGGGGGCAAGCAGAAATGCCGTGGTCGAAGCCTCCAGAATAGGGCTAGGACCAGAGTTCAGTTTGCCAGTGAGTCCGGAACTGCACCTGCAAGCGAGAAGCAACGGGACGTCCGACACCCCTCGGGCAGCACTCGGTCGCTGGTGGTGTGACCCCTTCCCAACTCGACGAGGTGGGCAAGGCCAGCTTTAATGCCATTTTTGGAAGTTTCCCAAGTAAAGTCAGGACGAGACACAGAACATCACACTGCCATGCTTCGACTGCATCATGGAAGGCAGGAAGATTGCACTGAAGATGACGAGAAACCTGAAAGAACTCTCTGTTCTTCTGATCCCGTGAAGGACTAGACGATCTACACACACCAGCCGCAAGATGGCTGTGCTCAGAGGCCATACTTGCAAACGGGTATAGCAGGGTCACTTACGGTAATGGCACAACTGTTTACGCAAAGAGGAATCAATGGGTGGATGCTGCTATGGCAAAGCACCTTTGCTTTTTTGCCATTTTTTGTTGTGAAATTATCAGGCCTCACTGGCACAGACACTACTAGATTTTTCTCCCATTTCTCTCAGTCACGTGCACTCTCATTGTCACAATCTGGGTATTGGGGCTACTTTGACAGTTCTATCCTTGGACACTCGTTCCTGATGTTTGTTACCTAAAGTCTGTTGGAAATGCAGATAAGCCTTTGGTGTGGTCAGAAATGTCATTAAAAAACATTTTATGTTAGTGGCCAGAACTATAGTGCTTATTGTGGATAGGTTGTAGTCATAAAGCAAATAGCAGATGGTTCAAGGCTGCAGTGTGAACAGCTGGGGATTTTTTTAAATGTTTTATTTCTGTGGATAGTAAATTGCTAGCGAGGTTTCTGTGCAAGCAGTGTACCTCAGCAATTTACTACTAGGTGAACTTTTACCAATGTCTCTTAATCAGTTAAAATTTATTAATCTTGGTTCATCAATATACAATATGAATTTTGGTAAGAAAGTATACACATTTATACTGCAGATTTTTTTATTTACGATTTAAGCTTTCCTTATCTCAGGTTTTTAACATGCTTCCCAACCAGCTCAACTCACCCGCATTTTTTCACTTCTTGCAATTGATCTTGATTTCATGCGAGATTCATCACAGGAAGTTCGCTTCACTGCATCACATTATTGCTATGCCGTGCAGCCTACTTTCCATGTCACTACCCATTTACTGTAAAACGCCGGATATACGCCCGTGTCGAAATAAGTGCCTACCTGGAAATGTCTGAAAAAAGTGAAAGCCGCTTACAACTCCCTGAAACGCTGAATTGCGCAGCTCTTCAGGAGGAGCAGGGAAGGGTACTCAGGGGAGGGTATACCCCTCCTTCTCCTCCTCCTCCTCCTCTTCCCCTCATTCTTCAATCTCCTCCGGGGGTGGTCACGTGACCTCGGGGGGGAGGGGGTCACGTGACTTCGGGGGGTCACATGACCTGGGGGTCAAGTGACCTGGGGGGGGGGGGGGGGGTGTCACGTGACCTCAAGGAAGGTCACGTGACCTCAGGGTGGTCACGTGACCCCCCCCCCCCCCCCCCGAGGTCACGTGACCCCGGGGGAGGGGCTCGTGCGGTGCATTATGGGACATTTCCCATAATGCACCGCGCAGTTATGCCGACGGCAACGGCAACGCCGACGCCGCTCAAGCCGGAAGCGGGCGCCTAAGAGCTGCGCTCTAAAATAAGCAGAGCCCATGTCAAGCTCCCAGCCCATACTTTTGGCCAACCTATCTAACCGAGATGCTCCGATGCTTCAGCCACTTCTCCTAGCATGCCGCTGCACAGCGGTGGAGTTCACCCTATCATGTGCCTTTCCTGCAGTTTTTCACACCTAACAAGTGCCCATCCCCATTTGTTCAAGATATTATCTTAAAAGTTTGGGTATGCGCTTGCTCGGCACATTACGGTAGTCGCAGGAAAATGTGATGTACGCCAATTTTGTTTGGGAAACACTTTCGATGTAATCATTATTACGCTGTTCTCTGCACATTGCTTTAATTTAAACTAAGGGTGACAAAATATAAACAGCTCCACAACATATTGTGCTAGTGCTTCAAAAGAAGAGATAATTAGGTGAATTTTTTTGTGGCTCACAAATCCTGCATGACTTTTGTGGTGACCCCTTGGCTCCTGTTTGCCCCGCTTGCATTTACAATGTTAGTAAATCTGGGGAAAAAAAAGCCCCAAAAAACAAGGGTAACATTGGTAGCACTATATTAGTAGATATAAAAGCAAATAATTTCATAACCTTCTTTACATTATTCAAGATCCTTGCTATAAAACATAGAGATGTTCTTAGAAACTATCATCATGCACTTGTATAAGTGTCTGAAAAGTTTGACAATAAATACAACATACAAGTCACACAAGGCAACACCAAATGGAGCATTGTAAAGGCAATTTTCCACATGGTACATTGCTGCTATAATGGCATGTATGTTGTCTCGTTTCCCTTCAGTTTGTCTGCATGCATAATATAAGTGTAAACTGCCTCTCAAACAATCAGTGGTTCAATAGTGAGAAGCTTAGGCAAAGCCCCTGCAGGAAGTCAAATGCATATATTTACTATATTCAATTTGAATATGCATTGAATTCAATCTTGCCTGGTATACAAGTACAAGATGCTGTGTGTGGCTGTGGGACCATCAGAGGGAACTGGTTTCAGCCTGGCATGTTGCTGTTTAATTATCGCAGACATTATTTTTAATGTGAGCTTTATGCTACTGTAGGGTTCCGTGTTTTCGGATAAATCCCAAACACCCAGAAAAACACTCGCCGGTAAAATTTTCGTCAATTCAAATTTATCCGATAAACTCCTAATTTTCAAATCACGCAAAAAAAAAGTGTGTTTTACTAATAAGTTTGTTTAGAGCATAGGGTCATTGGTTCTGAGGAAAGACCACTCCAGTTTTCTTTCCAATCTCAGATCATTGACAAAAGAAGGTCATTCTACTTCTGGGTCATGACAAAAACCGCGCTGCTTGGGTTTCAGATTTGGAGCATACTATTTTTGCTTTTTAGGCGAAAGAGGGGTTGTGTTTTTATAATAGTAAAAGCTATGAGCCTATAAATTTTATTGGAGTGAGAGAGGGGAAGCTGAAAACTTCTATATTAACCCCTTCGTCTCTCTCCCCGGGGCCGTGTAGCTGCAGGGTATGGTAGCGGAACAGTATCGGAAGAAAATTAGTTTCCCCGCGAGTACGTCCGTGAGTTTAAAAGGTTTTAAGGTATTTAGTGAAGCACCACCTGTGCGCAAGTTTTGTCATGGGGCAGTTAGTATTACCAATGTCAAGGGCGCTGAAGCCAAATCCAGATGAAGAATATCATTTGATCCCATAGAGTTCTTACGAATTGAGTGCAAAATTCTGAAAAAAATTGGGAACAGAGTGAAATTAAACTCCTAGTTCCGGAGGATCGAGACTCTAATAAAAATAAATATCCGACAAACTCCGCATTCCCGGCATGAAATAAACACCGATAAACAGCCTCCGAATTTCACAAAAAAATTAATTCTGAAAACACGAAACCCTAGTTGATGTCACCCGTCCCTCGCAAGCAAGGATGTTGTTTTCCGTGCGTGACCCCGGATGTGACTCAGACGTTGTTTCTTGTCTTTCTCTCGTCTTCTGTGCCCTACTGTTCACCTTGTGTCTTCCTCCACCCCTCCTCCTCACTCTGTCAGGATCTTGCCCCATTGGTAAGAGGCCTTTGCCCTTTTCACTCTATCTCTTTTTCTCAACCTCAACCCTCTTTACACTCCCTCTCCCTTGCACCTAGCTGTTCGCCGCTCCCTTTCCTAACTAGTACTTGTAGTCGCTAGTAAATTGTAGTCGCTTCAAACACGTTTCACACCAGTGCAACACGGATCAGAAAGTGAGCAGAAAAAAGACAGTCTGCAATCTTCATACGCAAAGTAGTCAAGGACATAAGGTGCAAATGCCAAAAGAGTAATGTGAGTAAACAAGCTCTTGGGGGACTTCTGTGGTTTAGATGGGGAAGACTACAAAAAAAAGTTGAGGATGGCAACCCTTGCAGGTGAGTGTGTGGTCGTCTAGAAGTCGCACAACAGATTTCTAAATCAGGCTGCTGTCCATACGCATGAACTTGTGCCCTGAAGCTTTACTGCGTATACCTAGTGCCAACTGTGGTACATGGTACGGGACAGTAGTTGCGTATAATTTGTATATCTGAGAATTATGAGGGTAAGAATCACGTGAGCACAGAGCTTGATGCGACGGGAAACCTAGCTCTTGCAGTCTAAACCAAATAATGCTTATTTGATTTCCATTCTATGAAGTCCTTCCTCGCATCACTTTTTCAACAGCCATTCCTGTCATAACCACAGAAAAATATGTCTGCTAACATGATCATGTTGGTGTTTCATAAAGTTTTTCTGTGGACGTAGTAAGTCCTGATGACAATTCAACGAGACTATTCTGCAATTAAATCGAAGATTGGCCATGGTTTTGTTATGTTTGTCTCTGTGATGCACTGTTGTGATACGGCCTTAGGTCATACATCGTCTATTTACCCAGACTGAACATGTGATCTGAGAGATATCTTCGGGACATCCAAAATACCTCGAGACGTCCGGGAAATGTCTGCAAGAGCACATGTTTCGTCAGGATAGAAGACCTTTAGCTGATTAATAGTACAGAAGGTTGTTACAAGCATATAGAAAAACCATTAATGTGGAATCACATAAGCATGCTTGGGGTGCTGACCACTTGTAGGCTGGAAGCCCCTGACATGCCAACGGGAAAGCTGCGTCAGTTCAGAAAACAAGGAAGCCTACAAGGTAAGCTTACTGCATTTATAGCAGTTGAGCTTTGTCTAAAGTTTGTGTGCTTGAAAAGAGTAATTTTTGTAGAGTTTCTCGCCAAAAAGCATTCTGGATATATACTTTTAAGTTAAAGCAGAAAGGAGTGTGTTTTGGAGGTTTTCAGACTGCACAGCATTCAATCAACAAAATTATTCCCAGTCAAGGTAAAAAATAATATATTTTGGGGGTTTTCAACCTACAGACCGTTTATTCAACAGACAGTTCTAAGTCAGAGCACTAGTGCTTGGATAAATATACCGTGATATCCCATGAGATAGTCCACCTAAAATTAAAAGCAAATCGGATGAAAATAAAGAGTAAACTAATTTTCGGTGCACGATCAAAAAAAAGTTGAAAAGTGCTGATTTTAGATTTCGTGACCTGCAAAACTTGTGATTGCAGGGTGGAGCAATGAACCAAATTCGACTGTTATTTCCAGTCAGCAGTGATCGCTTATTTCCCGCCATGGCTAAATAACACCATTTCTGCCGCGGTCACCATTGGCCAGGGCCCTGCAATTACAAAGAGTAGGCCATCTTTTGATGTTTTTAAGGAAAAAACAGCAAATCATGCCAAAAATATGGTTGGTTATCTTTCGGGGGTGGGGTATCTTCCGGGATATTACGGTACATACCTCAGTAATCGTGTGATACGATTCATTTATGTGTTTTTCGTAGTCGCATTTTGAACCAAAGGTTTTTATATGTAGTACCTGCTTACGTATACGTTTGATACAAAAGGTGCCATATTTGTTATCGCATTAATTACACTACGAACTTTAGAGAAGTGGTGCAGATGGAGATTGAAATAAAATCTAGCATAATGATTCAACCAGTGATCCTCGAAGACTCCCTACAAATAAAACAACTTGTTTAAAATTACTCACTGGGAAATCACTATAGATTCGAGGAAGACTTACCGTAGAATACCGCGCATCCGCCCATACCACACTAAGCGCCGATACCCAAATTTGTAAGATCTGAGAAAATATGCACAGTACATTGATATGCAAAATTGATGACCGGACAAGCGCCCACCCCCCATTTTTTTGCGATCATCTCTAAATTTTGAATGGGCGCTTGCCCGGTATTTTACGGTATTGCAAAACTTTACTTTGTCCAATAGCAGGAATAGAAGCGCAAAAGTGACCCAGTATATCGCCCTTGCAGGTTTTCTCGAGGATTCTATCAGCCAGTTTCTATCGCTCTTCCTTCCTACCTCATTATCTCGTGCCAAACGCAGAGCTGATCACATTAGGGCACCTCCGACGATCCTTCACGTTTGATGTTTCTCTCTCTGCCCCCTTCGTAGATGTGCCTGGACCACTCCATCGCCATCGCCTCGGGAGAGCGCCCGCCACCACTCTTCGTCTGCCAGGGATGTGCCGACCAAATTCGCCGAGAGCACGGCCCCAATCATCTGATGGACGTGCTGCTGCCCATGCAGGAAATCGCCCTCACCTGCGAGAACAAGGTGAGCTCAGGGCCAGTCAGTATCCAGGCCTACCCAACAGGTGGTGCCAGTCTCTTTCCTTGTGGCTAGAGAGAGCCTAGATTTAAGAGAGGAAGCTTCTTGGCTCGACAAACTTTTGACAATGTTATAATTGACCATTTTTTATAGATAGTATGAATGTTTGATCTCGCAAACACCGCAAAACCTTCATCCTAGTGAAGTGCAGTTCCATGGTCACCTCTCAGGTGGCACCAGCATGCTCTACCGTCGATCGCAAGAGCTCGGTTTTAAGCAGACGCGAGTGTGTAAACCTGTGACCCCGATCGAGCGGTCAAAAACACCCCAAAATCTAGGCCCACCACTCGTTGTAGGTGGTTACGAGGGAACGCGATACACTCGAGTGCATTCAAACGACATTGTGCGAACCGACGTGGAGAGGGAGGTCTTCGATTGGCTGCAGAACTGCAGCACCCGGGACAAGTCGGCCAGCATCACCTGCTTCTCGATGGAGTGTGCCAGCTACAACGGCAACAAGCCCATCCGCTACTGCAACCCTTGCTTCCAGGCGAGGCACAGCGGCAGCAACGAGCGCGCCAGCCAGCACGTGGCCCTGCGGCCCATCCCCAGCCCTTGGAGCATGGACCGCGAGACACAGCTCTACTTCGTTGAAGCCATTGTCAGGTGGGGGCGGACGACTCATACTTAGAGTGGCGGTAGGGCCAAGCGCCGAGCAAAGTGTATGTGGCAATTGCGGGCTAAAAGAATTCCGCTCATCAAAAAGCACATAGGTTAATTTGCTTTACCTGTAACACTTTACAGGGGTGTACAGGGTTTCACTTCAAGAATGCAAAGAAGGCATCTAAGTGTTCTCAACCTAGCTCCACTCAGACAACATAATGATGTTCAGATAGAATCCCCATTCTTGATGATGCATTGGTTGAAAAAAGTTTGCTCAGGTGGCACATTTCAAGGACATAATAGCATTGTCGATTGAAGAGGTCATATGCCTACATTCAGTGGTCAAACTAGGCGGGAGGATGACAGCAGTTGGAAGGAGATACTCAGAAAAATCTTGAAACGGCAGCCCTTTTAGACCATTACTTGTCAGAAAACTAAGGCTCCGAGCTTACTAAGTTATAGCTATGCCATGCAGGTCTCTTACCTTCTTAAATCCTAGCAAAGCATCAGCTTCAAGGAAGCCAGGCTGCTCGGTGAAATGTTGCCTGTTGTCCCGAGGTGTTCCCTGGGAACTTGCTTGACCATTCCAAAATAATTTATTATATGACCAGTTGAAGTGACTGACAGGTTAAGAAATGCAGGGTCGGTGTATCTTGTTTATGGTTCTTGCTTCGTAATTCAGTACGTTGGAAAGTTGGACGAGCCGGTCGTACATGTTTACAATCAAATAAACAGCGCCAAAAAAAAACAACGAAATACACACACAAAGCACTGACTCTCAATCGATTCATTTATTACTTCTAATCACTCAAAACTTGGTAAAGAGGGGGATCACACTAGGGTGCCTGGGGAGGCATTGGTTAATTATCATGCTGCGTATGTTGACTAGTTTTGTTAATCGGGCAACAAAGCTCACGGACGGAGGCTATCCATATGGCTCAACGGCAGGAGTGGCGGAAAGCCCGTTAAAAGGGCTTCAAGACCCTTGTAAGGTTGCCCGAGTAAAGCCTAAAGGGAGACCTATGGGTATGCCATACGTACATAAGGTTTCGCACAGCTTCAAAAAAGTAGTGCAACGCGAGCCAGTGGTTTTTTTCGGTGCCTTCGAAGTTGGGGCGTCTATGCGCTAAAGTTGACAGAGGGAGAGCTAGCGGATTTGTATGTGAAAAAGAAACAAAGTAATGTATGTGCCGTGCGCCGTTGGTGTAGTTTACAACGTTAAATTGTTCCGCGGGGAAATGTACACAGGCAGTAACTGCGACAGCTGCAATTATAAACCCATAGCAGCTAAAACAACAATCTTGGGACGTCACAGTCAACAGATGATATATAGAAAAATTTTTGGAGGCTTTTTTTTTTCATTTTGAAGCAAAAAGACAGATGTGTTGCATTGTTCAACAAAGCAATGGAATTCTTGAGCAGGTACGACACACGTCGGGGGCAGATGACTACATATTTAATGGTTTGCGTTTCACTTCGATCTGCATTTCTTCGACATAAGTCAGTCGAGAGTCGGCGCCTTGTTTGTGTGTGCTTCGTCTTCCTGTCCTTCGTTCTTTAGCACCATTTATTTCATTGTTGGCTTCGTAATTCATACTTTGGCTTTCTCGTCGGCGTACGTCCCAATCTCATTGGCTGCGGAGCGATGATAGGATGCTTGAGACTCGCTGTGCTATGCATTTCTTAGAGGCTGGATCGTACACTTGCATTTGACTATGTTTGCCTGTGCTACAATCACTTATGACCGCTTACAACGAGCAAACGCACTAACGCCATCTATAGGGCACCTCAGAAAGACTTCCTGATGCGTGTATACTTCAGCATAATTTCTATCGAAAAAGTCCAACTTGGTCGAAGTTCGACCTCTGCAGGTTTGCGACGTCCCTACTTTCGAGCGGCTGCGGAGCTAAAGAAATACCAGACGAGGCGTTTTCTTCGTCGGCGGCCCACCCTGAATTCAAAATAACTCTGACAGTGTTGAACATTACGAGGGACCATTTCTCGTAGATTTAAAGAAGATCGGCGGCCGAGCGCGTCGGCGCACCGCAGAACCCGAGGATCCGGGACTCGATCCCCACTCCTGTCCATTTCGATCCAAACAAGCGCTGCACCGGCGCGCGGTCGCGTGTTGCGACTGCGCGAGTCACAAAGGAGACCCTGTGCCAGCGGTCATACTGCGTTGGCTACATTTCTCGCCTACGAATAAATTGGTGCCACCTAACCTCAAAGGCAGACCGACCTTATGCTGTCTAAACACGAACGTCAAATTTGGTTTCGGCAGGTACGTTTTATCTCACGAGTACCGCAAAACCTTCGGTAAGTTATATGCAGATTGAGGCCTTCCAGGGCTACCTTGTGCAGAGAGCAAGTCATTTGCTACTTGCGCAGGGGTTGCGGCGACGTCAAAAGGACGCCGGGCTTTGATTGGCTTTGATTAAAAGGATAGGGGGTAGGCCTCAGTGCTAGATGCCTTGTGGCTCATTTTTGTCAAATCAGCCAATAAGAGCTCGGCGTCCTGACATCATTGCGACCCCTGTGCAAGAAGGAGACAAACTTGCACTCCGCATAGACGGTGCCAGTGCGCCAGTGCATTTCCTTGTTGTAAGCAGTCACGTGTGGTCGTGGCACGATTGGTCACAGTCAAACGCAAATGTGTGAGAACCAGCTGTCGACGAACATAGTTGCCAGAGGGCAGCATTGCAGCACCAGCACGATTGCTTACTGGCGCAGCCTCCTGAAGGAAGCCCAGCCGACAACGGACAAAGGAGGGGTCACCACGCCGGGCAAGGAGTCAACGACCGAGCGGCACTCCCGCTCCGGAGGCGCCCTCTCGGAGGGGCCCGAGGAGTCGCTCGAGTGCATGGCCCAGGAGGAGCGCCAGCTGCTCAGCCGCTACGGGGTCTGGCTCCTTGTAGGGCTCTGCACGCCCGAGGACAACACCCCTCAGGTGACTGCACGGGCGACCAATCCCTCCGGACAGACCCTTTTCAAAAGTGCATGTGCACCATCCATTAGCTAGCTGTATGTTGCCTGGAGTGTGTCTTCAATTGGTACGTTTACCGCCTCCTCCAAAGTGGTCGCCCGTCTTCCGCCCGACAGTGTCGCAGAAGTGTCGCGCCATCGTCTGCTGCAATCCCGGTGGAGGTATGGTGGCAAAGGTGCACGCGGCAAATGTCTGTTCCACTGCGGGTCGCTCTGCGGCCAGAGAGTCGATGGAAACCGAAGCAGATGCAAGTTGGGACGCCGTAACGATGACAAGCCTCGCATCCGCTCACCTTTTTCGACGCCAGCACTTCTACGACCAACCGCCTGGGCCGCAATGTCCGACACGACGACGGGCCAGCTTCCGCGACGCAATTGGTAGCCAATTTGGGACTGCTTTTGACGCGTCGGCGGGTGGAACGGTAAACACGCCAGTTAAAGAGGTGCTCTGCTCTAGGCACCGTTATGCCTACAGCTCGAATTATCCGAGTCCGTCGTCGTTTGGGCATGCACTCTTAGCGTGTTTAGGATACGAGGGTCGCGTCAGCAATCGGCGTGAACTCGGCCCGGCTCGTATCGAGAACGGGTGCCGCATTTGCATTCGGCGAAGACTCGGATCCGATCGCACGTTTCGTGCCTGACAAAAGGCAACCGACGATGGTCCTCGGTGTTTTTTGAGAAGGGTCTAGTACATCGTGGGGTGCTCAGACCTACTTCTACGGATTCTTCGTGTTTTGGCCTTTTACTGGTAAACCGGTTGTGATCGCTTTCCCGTCTTAATAATGCGCTCGCGCTGCACATGCAGGAAACGCTGGGCCGCCTCCTGGGTATGCTGTTCCAGTGGTTCCACTACACAGCCTGCCTTCCAGACGGTGTGTATGCCAGGCTGGTGCCGGTTAGAGCTACTGTAGCTGCTGCCGTTGGGAGCAGAGGGATGTAAACTCGAGTGCCACCTAGGCAACTGGCAAGAAACACCTCCAATGCTTGTACTCGGTTCAACTCGGCTTACAAATGCATAGGAAATGAAGAAAATTATCTCCACACTGTCTGAAAAAATTATGTTATAAAACTATTTTTAGCATGTTATGCGTGCTTAATAAAAACACTTGTTTGTTTTCAAGCTTTGTTCAAGCTCGGAAGTCTCGTTTCGAATTGAAAAATGATGTAAAAGGCAGCAGTTGTGCAGACGATAAAGCAAGTGGCGAACGTCATTGCGACTCGACTTGCTCAAGGTCACTCAAAAAGCATGTGAAACCTCCATTTATCTGACAAGCCCAAACTTATTCCACATGTGCTTTTCTCTCAAAGGGGTACGTCATCTGCTACAGATGCTCGTTTCCCCTCTGCAAAGTCTCTTTCATCTCTGTGATGTAACTGCATCATCACTAGACCCGGTGCCATAAGCCTTCATGGTATGGGCAACTTGTTTGTCCATATGGTGGCTCCCCGGCTCTCCTGAGCTAAAATAGATACCTTTATCACTATTGCTTTACAGGAGCATCTAATGTCCACCATTGATAATGCTGGTCTGTTGTCTATAAAGGAAAGCCTGCATAACTGGCACCAAGGCAGCTGCATCATTATTGTCATAGAGATTCCTTAGTAAAATTGGGCAACCAAAAACCAAGCGTCGATTAGGGCTTTGTTGAAGCTAAAAATAGGGAATATATAGCTATTTTTATGTCATTCCGGCTGCAGGTCTGTATGACATAGAGCCAGCTAAATCATTGTGTGTATCTTTATTTTTGCAGATCAAACTGGAAATGCCTTGGAAAGGCTGAAAACTGAAGTGAGTCTTTCAACTTGTTTATATTTATCAGACAACAAATGTCTCGTTGACATCTCAAAACTTAATCCCTTAGGGCATTACAGCAAAAGTTAATCGAATGTCATCAAGATAAAGGTAAGAGTGAATATGAGGTAAAAAGTACAGCAGCTATACACACTAGGGAGGTGGAGGATACCTTCATAAATGCAATTTTCAGCATAAATTGCAAATATGGGACAGCACATTCTCTTTTCAAGCAGTGGCGTAGGCAGAGGGGGGGTTTGGGGGGTCGAAACCCCTCCCGAAATGCCAAAGCTGCCCCCCCCCCCCCCCCCCTTCCCCAACGGGCCCGCTCGCTCCCGTGCTCACGCAGTCGGTTTTGCACGAGGCACGGAGCAACGGGGGAGCACGGACCATCTCTAACTTAAAGGCTTTCGAGAAAATTGTTTGTGGGGTAGAAAATGCTCAAAGTAATAAAATATGCAATATTGCTTAATTTATGTTTAATCGATGGGATGCGGAACTTGATCTTAGATATATATAGAACGGATATTTCAAAACATTTGTGAAGTGAAGGATGGCAATTTCAATGCAAAGTATAACAAACTATCCTCACTGAAATACACAGTTCAATCAAACCAAAGTGAACATAATAAAACGAACACACGGTGATAATATAAAACAATGTCAGTGATGTAAGGAATAATAAAGGAATTGTAAAAAAAAACAATTGCACTGTAAGCAACGGGTGGCGCTGCGCTCACGCACTCCTTTTGTGATCAGAATTACCTGCTTTCGACTAGAAATTACCGCGAATAAAAAGGTAACTGTGACTAATTATATTAGAAAGCAATCTGCAGGTTCTCTTTATCATCTCATTTATGTTAATCGCCTACACATTAAAATGCAGCCGCCTGCGTTCACGGAAAAAAATATCCCGGACGTCCTCCGCTTGAACATTAATGTCGCGGTGAACATTCAAAAGCGCTATACTTAGTTTCAGCTTAGGTCCAGACGCAGCCGATGCTACAAGCGCGAGTTCCGGGCTTTCAGCGTCCCTGCCAAGCACGCGCGCTCATGCAGTGCAAGCGCTGTTCAGGGCCGCATGCTCGCGCTTGTAGCATCAGCTGCGTCTGAGGGCGGCGGAGAAAAGCTCACCGGAGAAAAGCTCACCGGAGATAAGCTCACCGGAGATAAGCTCACCGCAAAACCGGCAGATGCGGAGAAAAGCTCAACTGTCTTTGAGCGGATGCGGAGAAAAGCTCACCGATTTTTTTTAACTTAGCGGATTCTGCGTCAAACGTGGCAATTTAACACAATTCGCATTCGCCATTTCATTAAAAAAAAAGAAAAAAGATGTCATCTTTTTTGTAATATTTTTGAAGGTCATTGGGCATATTTATTAATTCCTCATAAATTAGTAATCACCCATTTTGTATATCAATGAAGCCGCTAGTATAATATCAGAACATCGTACACCGGTAAAAAAGACAATTTATTGACAACTGAGGGTGCGCCGTCGGTAGCTCTGTCAGATAAAGAGGTTTGTTCTTTGTGAGCTAATATGAATAGCGGTGTGTGAACCGCTTCAGCTCTAAATATTGTGTAGTGCCTAATAGATAAGTATGTGTTTGTTAATGTAATCAGTGTCGGCTACGCTGTTTTCTTTCTGTTAATTTCACTAACAAAACTTTAGTTGCGAGAACAGCTTCGTCCTGTCGTGTTTGTTGTCTTCACTCCGTCGTCGTCGTACGAGCGGTTGTCATCATGTATAACGTTTACCAACTCGCCCTATTCGCTACCTTACAGATGACTACTTCTTATACAGGTCACGAGTAACTACGGTGCCAGTGTGCAGCTTTGAAGGTCATGAGTGGCTCACCGTAGAAGGGCACTATCACACAAAGGCAACGTGCGGAAACACCAGCACGAACGGCTAGAAAACGTGCATTTCCGTGGAAGAAAGAAGCCTCGATATTCTACTGACTGTTTTATCCTGTTTACAAAGGTTAACAAAAGCTTCAAAGAAAATTTCAGGCACCGCGTTGTTGCGCATGCACTTTCAAATTTTCGGTGTTTACAGTTTTGATTTTTAGGTTTTAGGGAGACATAAGTTTTCTAACTTTTTCATGTTATTCAAGTTCATAAAGTTTTCAGTTAAGCTTTAGTTGCCTAGAGAGTAAGCCACAGAAAACACTGGCCCGCCATTATTAATTTGGGAGCAATATACCTAGTAAGCTTAGCAAATAATACAAAAAAAGACATTTCCTTTTTGACAAAGCTGACAAACTTTAATGATAATAAATTGATATATGTTACGCATGATCCAACAGCCTCCATATAAAAAGAAGAAAAAAAGTGAAAGTCGTTTACAACTCCCTGTAACACCGAATTGGAGCGCAGCTCTTGAGGAGGAGGAGGGGAGGGTACTCAGGGGAGGGTATACCCCTCCTCCTCCTCCTCCTCCCCTCATTCTTCAATCTCCTCCGGGGGGGGGGTCACGCGACCTCGGGGGGAGGGGAGTCACGTGACCCCGGGGGGGGGGGGGGGGGGGGGGGGGGGGGGGGCTCGCGCGGTGCATTATGGGACATTTCCCATAATGCACCGCGCGGTGACGCCGACGCCGCTCAAGCCGGAAACGGGCGCCTAAGAGCTGCGCTCTAAAAATCGGTGAGCTTTTCTCGTATCCGCCGGTTTTGCGGTGAGCTTTTCTCCGGTGAGCTTATTTCCGGTGAGCTTTTCTCCGGTGAGCTTTTCTCCGGGATTCGCGTCTGGACTTAAGCTGAAACGAAGTATAGACCGAGCAGTCGCTCATTCGAAGTGGACGCTCTCAGGTATGTTTTCAACCGTCGTAGTGAAGAGAACGAGCGCTCAGCTTCCGCCGTTGTTAAGGGTAGAGTCGCTAGGACCCTGAAGAGACGATGGACGTTCTGAAATACGGCCTCCGGTCAGAGGGCGACCGCCTGTATACCGCAGACGTGACGGGCGCTTCACGTTTCTCCTTCTTGTATTGGACGCCTAAAATTTCCCTATTTTTGGCGAAGTTTCCCTCACTTTGCGAAAATCGTCGCTCACGGATGCGATGAAGTCCGTCTTGCTTTCTGCTTTGTATGTCGAAGCGGCATCCGATGCAATTCCTTATTAGATTAATCTCTTCGTTGCAAGGAACATCAGAAACTCCCAAGAAACAAGCCTTCATATTCTCACTATACGCATAGGCGCAACGTATCAGGTTCCTTTCCACGTTCGGCGTGTAGTTTCTTTGTGGTGCGTCATGTCATTTCTCCGAGTGACGGAACGACGAGTTCGGACTGATGACTTCTCATTACCCCGAGGATATGCTGCTGCTGCCTTTGGACCACGCTGCAAGATAAAACGGCCTAACAAAGATAACAGTCTCTTTCCTTCGGCATCTGGTTCTGTAGCACGAATTTGTTAAACCTTTAAGAGATAATAGATTTTGGTTTGGAGATTGTTCAGAATTACCTTCGCCCTAAATATGGGCCCCTAGTGTTTGTGCGTGGTCGGTTGCTCCAATTTTTCAGTGTCAGGATTTTTTTTTTTGTGAAAGTATAGCTATCCTTGTGTTTTGTCTGGCCTTCACGTGTTGGTATTGCAGTGCTACCTCAAAAAGCGGAGGGAGTTGTGTGCTGGGAGGAAGCTTTTAAAGTTGGTGGGCCGCAATTACGACGACAGTAGAACAGTGAGCCATCCCGCCCGTATAGACCCATCCCGAAATTACGCCCTCTTCTGGCAGAGTTTGAAATACTGCACAGCTGCGTGTGCAAAAGACACCATAA